>PVIW01000996.1:0-356225 GCA_004026585.1 Noctilio leporinus | reverse complement strand
CCCACCCCCCCGCCAAGAATGATAATGTCAGTAAGGGGCCTTATTAAACTTTGATTGGAAGTAAAAGTTGGGATGATCCACTTTTGGGACTGTAAATACTTCCAGCCTCTTTGTATTAACCAGTTAACCAGGAGGGGAAGAGAACCTCAAGACCAAATACTGAATGTCCTTTTCTTCAGATGTGTTGAGTCTCTTGTCAGCTCTCTTCGTTTGACCATATTTGTGACCTGGCTTTGGGGAGCTGTTCAAGAGAAATATATCCCCGTAGAAGAGGAGCTATTTTGTGCTACCAAGTGTTGGTTAACTAGGTTCTGGGCATATGGATTTTGAGTTGCTGTTGGGGCATCTAGTCAGAAATGGAATTAAATAGCCCTGGCTGGTGCGGCTCAGTGGATTGAGTGCCATCTGTGAACCAAAAGTTTGCTGGTTCAGTTCTAAGGCAGGAAAAATGCTGGATTGTGGCCACGTCCCCAGTTGGGGGTGCAAAAGAGGCAATTGATTGATGCATCCCTCACATCTCAGTTTCTCTCCCTCTCTTTCTCCCTCCCTTACCCTCTCTTTAAAAATAAATAAAAGTAAAAAGGGGATGGATGTACTACAACAACAATTAAATTAAATTTTAATAAATAAATAAAATAAAAAATATTTTAAAAAGAAATGGAATTAAATAATATGCCAAGGAAGAGAGTCAAGGATGGATCCAGAAAGAAGAGCTGTAGTTGTTGCTGGTGGTGGAGTATTAAGACATAGTGGAAGCAGAGTCATAGGAAGGGACAGAAAAAGAATAAGATAGGGAGAAACTAGAAAAATCTCTTCTTACTATGAATTAGACAAACACTGATTACTGTTGAGGCAGATGTATGTCTAAAGAGGGGATGGGAAAATCTGAAAAATAAAGTTCAGCTTATACATTCAGAGAATGAAGAGTCAGTTATAAAATTTGACTACCCTGGTTTTAAAATGAGATGAAGTCAAAGATTAAAAGGATGGAAGAGAGAAGAAAGAAATACATACCTAAGAGCAAATGCAAAAGAGAATCTTGAAACTATTAAAAAAAGGATTTCAAGAAGCTCACCAAAATAGTATTTTAAAATCTAATGCCAAGGATTTTTAATACTATGTATAAATTGAGAATAAGGAAAGACCTGGTGTGTTGCTTGGGGACAAAAGTATAAAGGTAGCAGATAGCAAAATGAAGATCAACTTTTTTGCTCTGCTTTTACTTTGTTTGCACATTTTCTAACTAACAGAATGGATCTTTACCCTTTAGGCTCAAGTCTTTAGTATAGTGATACCGGTCACTGTCCTTTCTTGGCTGTAATAAATACCTTTATTATTAATTATTTTTAAAATTTCTATTTATTTTTAAAGATTTAATTCATTATTTTTAGAGACAAGGGAAGGGAGGGAGGAAGAAAGGAAGGGAAACATCAATATATGGTTGCCTTTCACCTGCCTCCAGCTACGGACCTGGCTGAAGGCCTGGCTTGCAACCTGGTTATGTGCCCTGGCTGGGAATTGAACCAGAGACCTTTGGGTTTGCAGGTTGGTGCCTATCCACTGAGCTACCAGCCAGAGCTCTTTATTATTTTTTAAGTCTATATTTCCATACTATTTTTACTAGTAAAAATATGTCTGTGGGCATTCAGAGCCTTTGGCATATATTTCATCAGATCCTTTACAAATCAAAGTCAGTAAATTGGGATAGCTCAAGGTCACTGACACTGCAATAGCTTCAGTATGTCTTTGCCCTTCATTAATATGCATCACACTCATTTTGGGCCCAATTTTTCTTTCTTTTCTTTTTACATGTAAGAACTAGAACCCTAGGAAAAAAATGAGTTTCTTATTTTAGTGTGAATGTGATCTGATGGTAGTTAACCTTGGAAAGAAGGTAGAAATGAAGACAAACTTTCCTCCGGCCTCCTGATGCTTCGGTGTGAATTGATGGATCCCTCAAGGATGAATGCGACACCATGACAAGTGTAGAGGGAAAAGTTATGCTGAAGCTGACATTCACGCAGTGTATTAATTATAAGTATTCATCTCCCCAGTGATCATGTACTCTTTTTTCCCCAGGAAGCAAACCAACCAAGAATTTTACTTTTGATGGAAATGAAGAATGTTTGGAGTTCTTGTTAAGTTTCAATACCTTGCAGCTAAATTCATCTTCACAGTAACTTTAGAGCCTGCAAATCTCAAACTTGTGTATAAAAGGTGGAGGTGGGGGCAGGGTGGGAATGTATATATTCTTTTCACATAGCCCACCACAGAATTTGAAGTGAACCCCAAATTCAGTGAATTTGAATGGGAAAATGTTGGACCTTGTTTTGGAAGCTGAAAGGGATGCAATTTGTTTGGTTATGCTCAAGAATTTTCTTTTAAGTTGCCGAAGGAGCTGTCCTTTGTTTAAAGTTTGGATACTATACATATTCATGATTGTGAGGCAAAAAAGAGAAAGTTGGGTGGAAGAGGTCATTAGCACCTCTGTGAGGTGAAGCTTCATAAAATGATGTTGGGCTGTGAATACCACCAAAGCAGGGGATCACCTCCAACTATCTAGAAACCATAGTCAGCCACTTTCTAAAGAAAAAAATAAGTTCCTGGGAAAACCGCTCACTTTGACTGACTTTCATATTTTGGGTCAAGATGTAAAAAGAAAATGGTGTTGACAGCATGTTCACAAGAAAGTTCTATGGCAACAAACTACTATACATTTATTTAATCTTCTCACACCATTTGCTGATATGTAGACCCAGCTTCAGACAGCCTGTCTGGCTAATTCAGGTCAAACTTGATGTGTTTTCTCAGCAGGTTCTTTTGCATGAGCCAACATTTCATTGGCATGCACATATTTTACTTCTCCTGATTTCCATAATCACTGGGGGCTCTAAAATGATATCATTTTCCAAAGTAGATCCTTTATTCCCTGAGTGGACTTTTGCTACTGTTTCTGCTACTGTTATTGTTAGCTGATTGTTTTCCTCCTGGTATGTCCATAAAAGCAAAACAGCAGGCTTTTCTTCATTTGCACATAAACTTTTTTCTTAACTGAAACTTCTTTATATCCCTTTTCCATTTTGAACGTAATCAATTCTCTTAAGTTAATAAACATGCAAAAATGTTTGAGAGGTAGACCATGAAGATGTTCTTCTCTTTTTAAAATGACCACTTTCAATGGATTTTCTATTGATTGAGATGAACATAGTAAAGGGCATAGGTTTTTCTGAAGTGGTTAATCACTTTTTTATATTGCATAGTAGCTATTCTCCAATACTTTATCCAACTGTCCATCATTTACTCATGGCATTTAATTTTTCTTCCTTTACAATATGAATTTTATAATGCTATGAAGCTCAGGAGCTATTTTCTTTTCATCAAATGTTTTCCTACTGGAAAATGTCATGTAGATAAGTCACAGTAAGATCAACTCATGAATATTCACAGGGCATATTCCAAGTACTGTATTACCCACTTAAGGCTCTTTTACTGGCTAGATCACCCTTATTCCTGATTACTTTCCCCCATTAAATCCTTAATTGCTATTTAAACCAGGAAATTTTTCATAGTAATTCTTGCCCAGTCTAGAGTCTTGGGATTGCTGCTTGTTATTACGTATGACTTATACTTCCTTCTCATTCTTAAAATTTATGTGTGATTTATTTCTGGCGTTGCTTTTCAAGTCAGGATATTTTAACTTTTGGAATATTATGGCCAATGAATTTTAAAAAGAGAGAACTTTTGAGCTGTCTTTGGAAAACAGAATCTCATATAGAAGTCCTATAACATTCCCCGTTCACATGAAAAGATTTGAGTTCGTATAATCACTCAAAACTCTTCATTTCTCATTTAGAGCAAAATATTTTGCAGTTGGATATTTTTATACATGGTGCTAGACATGTAGCTGTACCATTTTAAGTGGCTTTTATTCTGTAGAAGTTCCTAGTAAAGTTCTTTCTCTGAATTTATATTTATCCCTAACCACTACTCTCTCTAGCTTTTGCTGTATGATTTCTTACTAACTAGTTTCCAAAGACATAAAAACTCTTTATTAAATGTCTTCAGAAATACAATATCATGTTTATCTTTTTTTGTTTAGGTTTTGGCTAATGTTTTGAGATGACACTGCAAATTTTAAAAAATCTTAGTTGTGTCTATATAGGTAACATTCAGTAGAACTTGAATGTATATTGCCTGGTGAATGGAAATTTTGATTTTTCTCATTAAGCTAAAAGGTTGATCATATAGAGTTTCTAATAATCTGTGTTTGTTCATGAAAATATGGTTAAATTTTATATTTTGGCCTGCTTGGAATATTTAAATTAGTGTGTGCGTATGATTGTGTTTACTTGAATCATTCAGGTAATCTTCTGTCTTCCACATGAATGTAACATATTCTATACGCTCTGTATCTGGTTTTAATTCTTACGTTTCAGTTTGAGTGCTGGCAGATAGTCTTTGTTTCATGGTTTGGCAGGCTGGATCATTCTGGTCTAGTGGGCCACTCATGCCTGGATGTGCTTGTAGTATATTAGCTAACTGCCTTATTACAGTGAAAACATCCACAAGATGGGTAATAGATTATAATGCTATGTTTCATTTTCACTTCTGAGAGAATGGCTTTCAGGGGTGGATGAGGTCATTGGAATATAGTGATTTTGGAGTTAAACATACCTGGAGTTTGACCCTCATTCCTAGTTTTTTGATATTGTCCCTGAGATAACTTCTCAATATTCCCATGCTTTTGTTTTTTTATCTATTAAGCATGGATAGTAATCCTGATGGATAAGGGCTTATCTGCTCAAACCAGATTATGTATAAAGTAGTTGGCTGTCTTCAAAGCCCTGTGGGTATCAGGTTTGGGCCAGTGCCATATGCCAAGGCTTAGACCCCAATACCTTCAGCCTATATCCATCATACCATGTGAGGAGCTGGTGCGTCCTCAGCCAAGGTTGCTGACTTGATGGATCCTGCCATTATCTTGACACATTCCCTCATTGCAACTACAAAGCTTGGGTTCTAGATTGCTCGAGAAGGGGGCTGGTTCTCTCTCAAATCATAAGCACTAATCTTCCAGAAAAAGACTAAAGCTAATATGCTGCCATATTTATTATTTGTTCATTTTCTGCTTTCTCGTGATGGCAGCAGAGATTCATTACTATCATGTGGCTCATAAGAAACAACCTGAAGGTTGAGTCCCTGCTAGGTCTCTTGAGGCTACGCTAAAATAAAATGCAATAAGGAAATGGAAATGGATACACCTATTCCTGCTTCTGGCTCCACAACTTTTCCCCAAAGAAAGATGCTCCAGCAGTTTAGAACAAAATTTTAATTAAACAAAGTCACTTTCTTTAGTGTTTAAATTCATCAGATAATTGCTCAATTATCCACTTTGTTTGGTCTGTGTAGATATCCTGGCTCAAGTCCATTAACCAACTAATGTACGCCACAGATGAGAAAATTAGGAGGTTTTGCCTATGTTGATATTTCTGTTTTCAACCCAATGGCTTGTCTATATCACTGATGTCTGCAGTCCTCATTAAGAGTTGTCAAATTAATGTTCATTGCAACCCACAAATAAGTTAAAGTAGGTTATTTTCTCTTTGGCTGCTAGCTCAAAGAGGTGTTGTTTTATATTGGGAAAGACATGCCAAATAAGAAAATCTCAACTTTTGGTGAGAAGATAAGAATTTGAGCATTGCTACCCATACCCAGAATGAATTGTATTTTAAAGTTGGTTTCTAACGGGCCACTGTATCAGTCTCTACCTAGTTCCTGAGATGGCCCAGACCAGCAAATCCCAGCATCAGTGACTCATTAGATGGTGGCACCTGATTTCAAGTGTGCTTATAATGCTAGTTAACTTATAAGATGATGATCTCATTTTTGTTACATAGTCATCCTGTCCCTAGAGCTATAGCTGTGTCTTGAACTTCAACTTAGCTGGATTACCTGTCCAACTACCTGGCAGAATCTTGTGCTCATCATGGTTTAATAGAAAGATCGTGGTCTTTGGAATCAGAATCTATATTCTGCCTCTTATAAGTTGAATCATCACAGGCAAGTTATTTACCTACCTTGATCATCATGCTCCTTATGTGTAAAAATGTAATACTCTTCTCACGTTTTTTCAGGTTTAACTGTTCATGAATTGAAAGGAGCAAGCACAGGGCTTGACATATTTTGGCACTCTTACAGTAATGGATTTATTATTTGAAGCCCTATCTGCCTACCTTAAAAATTACCTGGATTGCTGCCATAAGGTCTACCCATCAAACTGGTCTCTTTAGTTATTAAATGCTTCAGTTTTAGTTTAGTGCCTACAACATATTGGAATACAGAATAAAGGAGTGGATGGATAAATGTATGAATTGATGGACAAGTGGAAAAATTTTGGATTAAACCTAGTTTTATTTTTCCTTTAAAACACAGCCCACTGGGCTTCTGACTTTTCTCAGGGAGACCAGCATGTCCATTAGTTAATTTCTCCATGCCCCTGTCCCATTCCTTCACCTGTATGTCTCCTGGTGTGCCTTTTCCCAAGATAGTGTGAATTATAACATGCCATGGGAGTTTTCTGGAGATCAAGGCAGTTCACTCTCTTTAACTAGCAATATAAAAGACTAGCAATATAGATGATACATGATGGTCTTGACTGGAGAATTTTCTTTTAAAAAATTAACCATTGTTAAAGTATATGGTACTTTGGACCAACTAATGTCCCGAAGACAAACCTGAAAGGCAGGCCACAGGAGCAACTTTATTTTAATATATGAGCAAATAGACTTGATAAGCCACTCTCTGATAGCACAGAACAACACATTTCCCCTTAGAATGCAAGTTATAAGAAGGAAAAAGAATAAAATAATATTAAGCATAGAACATTCTAACATCTTCATGCTTTGAATCATGTCATCATTTTCTTGTTTACTATTTTCCAACCACTAGAAAGGGATTTTATCATTCAGTGTTTATACAATAAAAACAATTATGACTAAGCACTATGAGTGTTACTTTTCTTGGTTTCACCATTGTGTCCAAATACCTTAAGAGACAGACCATGTCGGGGCCTTAGCTTGGATAAGACTCTTTTCCCCAGTTGCCTAAAAAGAGACTGGTAGTAATAAATAGTGTAAAAGGCTGTACCCATGGAATAGTAGACTTAGAAACCAGCATAAGTAATAATGTGATTATTTTTTTTATTGAGATATAATTCACATACCATAAACTCCACCCATTTAAAGTGTACAATTCAGTGGTTTTTAGTATACTCAGAGGCTGTGCAAAATACTATGTAATTACAGAATATTTTCATCACCTTAAAAAAGAAACCCTGTATTTCAGTAACAGTCAGTCCCCATTGTCCCCTCTCCATCTCATCTGGTGACCACCAATCTACTTTCTGTCTCTGTGAACTTTCCTATCCTGAACATTTCATATAAATGAAATCATACATTTTGGGTGGTTTTGTGTTGTTTTTTTTTTTTTTTTCCTTTCAACTTAGGGTAATGCTTTCAAGAAGCATTCATGTTGCAGCATGTACCAGTAGTTAATTCATTTTTATTGACAAATATTCTATTTTATCGATATACCATATTTTATTTATTCATCAATTGATAAATGCTTGGGTTGTTCACACTTTTTGCTATTGTAAATAATACTGCAATGAACGTTTATTGTGTAAATACATGTATTTCATTGTTTTGAATATTCACTTAGGAGTGGAATTCCTGGATTGTATGCTAGGTCTGTGTGTACAATTTTGAGTAACTGACAAATATTTCAAAGTAGCTGCACCAGTTTACAATTCCTTCAGTCACGGTGAGGATTTTAACTTCTCCATATTCTCTTTAACACTAGTTAATGTCTGTCATTTTGGTTATAGCCATCCTAGTGAAGAAGTTTTTTTTTTTTTTTTTTTTTTTTGCATTTCCCTAGTGACTAACAATATTTAGTATCCTTCCTTTCTTTCTTTCTTTCTTTTGAAAGACTTTATTTATTATTTCCAGAGAGAGGGGAAGGGGGAAGGGAGAGAGGCAGAGAGGGAGAGAGACATCAATGTATGGTTGCCTTTCACCTGCCTCCAGCTACGGACCTGGCTGGAGACCTGGCTTGCAACCTGCTTATATGCCCTGGCTGGGAATCAAACCAGTGACCTTTGGGTTTGCAGGCTGGCATCTTATCCATGTGCCACTAGCCAGGGCCTGGTATCTTTTCATGTGCTTATTTGTTATTTGTATGTCTTCTTTGGAAAAATGCCTTTTTAAATATGTTGCCAAAATTTTTTGGGGGGTGTCATTTGTTTGTTTTTCTATTGTGTAACAGTTTTCAATGTCCTTTATAAATTGTGGATATTAGGTTGTTATCAGCTACATGACTAGCAAATATTTTCTGTGATTCTTTGGGCTATATTTTTATTTTCCTTATGGTGTCCTTTGAAGCACAAAAGTTTTTCTCTTTGATGAAGTCCAACTTAGCTATATTTTGTTTTGTTGCTTATGTTTCAATGTCAAATCTAAAACAAAAATATCCCAATTCATGAAAACTTACTCATATATTTTCTTCTAAGGATTTTATAGCTTTAGCTCTTATATTTAGGTTGGTGACCCTTTTGAGTTAATTTTTATACATGATGTGAGATAGGGTGTTCTAGTTAACTTTGTTGTTATTGAAATCACTGTTTCCCCTATTGAATTGTCCTGGAACCTTTGTGAAAAATCATTGAACATAATTTAAGATTTTGTTTCTGGATTCTTAATGGTTTTTAATTCATCTATGTGCCTATCGATAGGCCAATACAAACTGTCCTAACTACCTTAGCTTTTAGCACATTTTAAAATACTAAAATGTAAGTCTTCTGATTTTGTTTTTTTAATTAAACTTGTTTGGGCTCTTCTAGGTCCCTTTAGAGTTAGCTTGTTAATCAGTGTACAAGTCTTGCACTTTCTTTGTTCCATTTAGTACCCCAGATTTTTAATTCTAAATTAAATTATTTTCTTAATTTCTTTTTTGAATTATTTATTGCTAATGTACAATTGTACAAAGAAGTACAATTGATTTTTGTGTTTGATTGTGTATCTTGCAACCATGTTAAAACTTTTTACCAGTCTAAGAATTTTTTGGTGTATTTCTGAAGAAATCCATCAAATATATATGATTGTGTAAACTGCAAATAGTTTTATTTTTTATTTCCAGTCTGTATACCTTTTATTTCTTTTCCTTGTGTAATTTTTCTGGCTAGTAGATCCAATACAATAATAATCAGAGTGGTGAGAATGGACATCTTTATCTTGTTGCTGATCTTAAGGGGTAAGCTGTCAGTATTTTACAAGTAAATATGATGTTGACTGTGTTTTTCATAGACAACGTTTATCAAGTTGAGGAAATTTTCTTCTAGTCTTATTTTGTTGAGTGTATTTATCATGAAGGGATATCGGATTTTATAAAATTCTTTCTGTATTTACTGAGAATATAGTGTGGTTTTTGTCCTTCATATGTGTTAATATGACCATATTATATTGATTGATTTTCTTGTGATGACCTAATCTTACATTCTTGGAAAAAATCCCACTGGGCCATAGTGTTTAAGACTCTTGTATTTGTTGCATTTGGTTTGTTAGTATTTTGTTGAAGTTTTCATATTTGTTTATAATGAATATTGGCTTGTAGTTTTCTTTTTTTTTTTTTTTTTGTGATGTCTTTGGTTTAGATATCAGAGTAATACTGACCTCATAGAATGAGTTGGTATGTTCTTCCTCCATTTCTATGTTTGTAAGAATGTATGAAGGATTGCTGTTAATTCCTTAAGTATTTGGTAGAGTTCACCATTGATACCATTTGGTCCTGGGCTTTTCTCTGTGAAGTTTTTAATTAGTGATTTAATTTCTTTATTTGTGATAGATTTATTTTGTTTTTTTGTTTCTTCTTGTCAGTTTTAATAATTCATTTTTTCCTAATAATTTGTCCATTTCATCTGGGTTAGGTCATTTTTTGGTATAAAATTATGTAGCATATGCCCTTTTAATCTTCTCTGTAATACAACCATTTTTATAGAGTGTTATAAGAACTTAAGTTTTATTCCTCACTTTAGTGATTTTAGTCTTCTCTTTTTTAATCAGTCTATCTAAATTTTGTTTATTGTGTTTATTGTGATTATTATTAAGATTTATGCTGAGTAGAAAATATAGGGCCTGTTGAATATCTCTTTTGACTGTCAGAGTCTAAGATGTGCACATGTTGATTTATAAAAGTAAATTAATTATCTTTAGCTGACTATTAAAATAGTTTATTATTCCTTACAGATGTATTCTCTGGGACTTAAAGAAAAATTTTCTAAGATTATATACTTACAATTTATATTCCTTTTTGTGTTACAAAGATCAGGAAGTTCCACAAAGTGAACTTAAATTTGCTCCCACTCTACTTTTTCTTTTCTTTTTTTTTTTTTTTTGGCCTTTCATCTGCCTCCAGCTACAGACCTGGCTGGAGACCTGGCTTGCAACCTGGTTATGTGCCCTGGCTGGGGAATAGAACCTGCAACCTTTGGGTTTGCAGGCTGATACCTTATCCACTGTGCTACCAGCCAGGGCTTCCCACTCTACTTTTTAAACTGTAATATATGCTATGTCCATTTCAAAAGGCTAACTATATGGACTCTTGATTTTTTTGTGCCATTGATGTCTGATATTTGCTTGTCCCATGTAGAATTAACCCATTCATCATTTACATGAAGATTGTATTTATTTCTCTTTTCAGATCGAAGTGTTCCTTTCTTAGCCTGATTTATGATTTATTTGTTTATTTAAAGAATGGGGAAGGGAGGGAGAAAAAGAGGGAGATAAACACTGATGTGGCAACTGAGGTTCTGGCCCGCAACCCAGGCACATGCCCAGCATGTGTCCTGACCAGGAATCATACTGATGAGGTTTGGTTGTCAGGCCAGCACTCAATCCATTGAGACATACCAGCCAGGGCTCTCCTCATCTGTTCTTATACAGGAGATCCTTAATCTTTCTGCTAATTATTTGGAACTTTTCTATAGTTGTTATATCTTCCTTGAGGTAAAGTGCCCAGAATTGCATGCTGTATTTCAGACCTTTTGGCATTATGGTTTTGTAACAGTAGAAGATACTCTTTCTTGCTTTATGAAAAGAAGAGTTTCAGTTCAGGCAATATGAAAATGCTAATTCTGTGAAGAGAGAGTTTACACGATGGTGGATTTAAAATCTTCAGAAAGAAGAAAGATAGGGCTTTCTGTGTTATTCCAGGAACAGATGCCTCAAATAAAGAGAACGGAACACATCTTTCTCCAAATGGTTCTGTGGTAAAAGTATCTATTTCCGGTGGAAATTTCCTACTGCCTGTAAGAGCATTTTTTTCTGCTGAGATCAGAATCCAATTTGAAGTCTGAATGCTCCATCATTCATCTTAGCATTCTTGTTTGCACGACTTCTCCTGCTCAGTAGCCAAATGGAAGATTAATCACAGAATTAGCATTTCCAAATCACCAACAATCTTCTTTGCAGATGCATGGTTATATTGCTGAAGTCTGTTGTTTTGCCCTACATTGATTGTTAATAATTAATGTACATTTCTGGGTGAAATTATGTGCTATCACCATCTGGTTAATTTAATAAAACTAGTCAAATCTAAAACAGTTTATTAAATATGTTGGAAATAATCACCATCATGTTTTTTCAATACAAAAAATGCCAGGAAATAGAATAGTTCAATGTATGTTAACTTAGTTATTGTTACTACAAACTCATTAAAAAAATTATCTGCCTGTATTATGTAGTCAGTGTGGGAATAAACAGAATGCAAAGTTCATAGATTCAATGGTAAAATATAAACAGTTTATTGAATTTTCAGTAAAGAACATGGGTAATAAAAGTAAACTGTATCTGGTAGGTGAAGAGAAACTTTTTACCTCCTTGTATTAGTCTTTATATTGAATAACAAATGAAAATTCTGGAGGAAAAAAACAATATAATTATTTAGCATTTTTGTTCTTGAAACTGTCTAAGGAAAACAAATAGTATGAGGTAAGTATTCCTTTATGAATTTACAAAGTGCTAATATAATGAAGAAAACATCATTTAGCCATTATGTAGTGCATCTTTCTTATATAAGCTTAGCTCTGAAGATTGAAGCATAGGTCACCACTGAGTTTTTAATACCATCTTGTAGACCCTTATGTAATGCTCAATCTTCATGTCAAAGAAGTACAGGTAAGCTTCTAGAGATTCTGCACCCCATAATCAATATTGTCCTTGTCTTGAAGACTGTGGCATTCCTTCAGACTTCCCTTTTCTATAATTTAAATGTGTTCAAACACATTTTTTCCCATTGCTTCCTACTAGGGTCAGCAGAGGACAAAATGGTGAGGTTGCTTGGCATCTCATTTTTCTTCGTGATATTCCTGTTATCATTATTTCACAAGTAAATGTCTTGCCCTGCACAGTTCCCAACTGATCTTTTCCAAGCTGTGAGAGGATAATGGTTTACAACAAGATTCTATTCTATAGGGTTATGCATTGCTACATAGCCAAAGAAGGCCCTCACTGCTTTATAATCATGAATGGGGCATGCATTAGTTATATGACCTCATTTCTCTGGTAACAAATGAATATAAGGCACAGTCCCTATCCTTGGGAGTAATGAAATAGAAATAATTTTATTAATAATATTAGCTCTCATTAATTGAGTTTTAAGTATATACTACATGGTATTTTAAGCACTGTTCATGGATTATCTTACTGAATCTTCATAATAACCCTGTGTAAAAGGTGCCAGTATTAACCCCATTTCACATATTGAATGACTAAAACCTAGAGAAATTAATTTTTTTGACTACAGTGATGAAGCTGAGATCTGAACTAAGATAGATGGCTTGAATCAGTGTGGTTCATAGGTAAAATGGGAAGCAGAATTTGAGTAGGGGAGAGTTATGATCAGACTTAAATTTTTAAATAATTATTTGAGTTTCTGTGGGTAAAAGTGGAGATACCAAATGAAAAGCTATTGCAATGCTCTTGCTGAGGGAATGATGGTATCATGTACTAAAATACAGTTGTGGGCAGAAAAATGGTTACGCTCTGCTTCTATATTGAAAATAGAAGCAATGGGATCTATTTAGGGGTTGGGGGTAAGTTATGGGTTAAATAGAGGAGTCAAGTGTTTAAACCTAAGCATATGACAAAATAGAACTACCATTTATAATGTTGGAAGACTGCATCAGGATGAACAGGATTAAGGTAAAAATCAAGGAGTTTTATATTACCTAGGTTAAAGTTTAATGCCTATTAGACATCCAATTGGAAATGTTGAGAAGACAGTTGATTATAAGATTATGGAGTTCATTGGAGACATCTGGGTTGAGAATTTGTGTCACTTAGGTATTTAAAGTCGTAAACTTGGATGCAATGAGTCAGGCCATGTGTGCATATAAAGAAGCTACCTAAACGATAAGTTCTGGAGTAACCAGATGTTTAAAGTTTGGTAAAATGAGGAGAAAATGGAAAAGGAATCCGAGAGGAAGAAGCCAGTATACCAGTAGATGAATAAGGGAACAATGACCCAAATGCCAAAAGAAGGAAGGGCTTCTAGGAAGGAGTGATTAGTTGTGTCAAATGCTGCTGATAGGAGGGGCCATCTTAAGCATTAAAGTTTGATCAGTGGATTTAGCAACATTAAGGTTATTGTTGACTTGAACAAGCGTTGTTTTAGTGGGTTTATCAAGATTTTCCAAAGTTGAAATTTTTATTTGTAAAGATATAAATGTTACTGTCTTAGATAAATGAAGAGCTTCTCTTACAGATTTTTCATTCCTGAATCCTGTTGTTACCTTGATCCCATGTAAGGGATTTGGTAGATTTTCATAAGGCACATGAACAGATTTCCTTGCGTGTGGAAAATTTTGCTTTTATTTTTATCCCCACCCAAGGATATGTTCATTGATTTTAGAGAAAGGGGAGAGAAGAGGATAGGAGAGGAGAGGAGAGGAGAGGAGAGGAGAGGGGGAGAGAGAGAGAAAGAGAGAGAGAGAGAGAGAGAGAGAGAGAGAGAGATCAGTAAATTGCCTCCTATTTGTGCCCCAACAAGGATCAAACCTGCAACTAGGTATGGTATGCGTCCTGACTGGGGATGGAACCCACAACCTTTTGGTGTAGGAGATGACACTCCAATTAAATGAGCTACGTGGCCAGGGCTGTGAAAAACTTTTCAAATGAACAAGGTCAAATACAACATGTTGAAAGATAGGATATAGCCAACCAACCTGTGGTTTGGTCCATGTTACTCTAAACAACTGATTGAAATGCAAGTTTACCCACAATGATTCTGAAAACTATCACCCAGATACAAGTTGAAGGCTTAAGAAACAGGGTTTAAAATTTAAACATTTTATGCTAGTCAATATTTTTGTAACACTTAAATAAGCAGTGGGAAAATAATCTGAAAGATTATTACAGAACTCTCTGGGAGTATGCCCACATACATAATTAATTCTAAACATTGATTATAATGGAGAGCGTTGCCAAGATTAGCCAGGCATAATGTATTGGTGAAACTTTGTATGATCAGCAATTGGGGCATCTGTCAAGAGAAATGCTATAGTGGTGGGGTTGGCATTCATGTTAGTTTGTGAGTAAGTCTGTGTGATTCCATAGTCTGTGTTCCTAACTTTATGGCATCTTACCTTTTTCTGTGTGCTAGCGATGGTAAGTGTCAAATAAATGGTTTGTTTTAAACTATATGAACTAAACAAGCACCATTACGAATCCATTTTTTATTTGCCTATGAATTGACACCTGTTTCCACTCTATCTTCTCTTCCCATACCTAAGGATGACCCTTTACCTCATTTCTCCATAAAGGTAGAGGTCCTCCATTATTATTTATTTGATGTAAGTTTCTCTTATTTAAGGAATTTTGTGTTAGAAGGAGTCATTTAACTTTTCTTTACCTTTGTTTTAGCTTTTTAAAGTAGAAGTTTAGCCTTCACTGGTTTAACTCAGTGGGTTGAGCACTGGCCTGTAGGCCAAAGGGTTGCCATTTCGATTCCCAGTCAGGGCACGTGCCAGGGTTGCGGGCCAGGTCCCCAGTTGGGGGCACATGAGAGGCAACCACACATTGTTGTTTCTTTCCCTCCCTTCTACTCTCTCTGGAAATAAATAAATGAAATCTTTTTTTTTTTTTTTCCAGTGTAGATGTTTAGATTAGCTGATCTGTATGGGTCCCTTCAGGTGCTGGAAAATTATACATTTTATGAGTATATGTTAATAAACATGAAATCATTCTATTAGATACGAAGAGTCACTTGAAGTGCTTTTTTTCCCCAAAAAGGGCAAGACTAGTTCTATGATGTTGCTCAACCACATTAGAAAAGCAGGAGAAAAGGTTACAGAGTATCCCATAATCCTGAGAAATGCTGTGTAATTATCCATTTGCAGAGGCTTTCTTTATGTTCTATTTCATTGGGAAAGTTAGAACAAAGTGAAAATAAAGTTCTGCAATTATGAAATCTGCTCACTTGGCTCTTTCTGCTCTTCAAAGTAAATTCTCTGTTAATAGAGAAAAGTTAGTGTAGCAGACCCCTAATTTGTTACCATTGTAATTATTTTTTTTCAGACCCATTAACATTTGTAAATGAATTTAATCCTCAGTAAAATGATGATCTCAGCCATGGCCTGATGCAGACATGGCATCAGCCTGCTGAGATGAGAACCTTTTAGATTGCATTCACTGTGCCTAATTTTCACTTAACCAGCCTTCTCCTTTCAACCTTTAGAGACTTGCTTACCTGAGATTAAATGCTCTGGATATCACCAAATAATCATTCATTCATTCTGCATTTATAAGCATCGTGTGCATGTGCTGTTTTAAGCACTAAGGGTCAAGCTGAGAATAAGAGAGACATTCCAGTCCTATGAGGAAGACAACCATGAAGCTTGATCTGAGAGATGCAAACACCTTTCTTAAATATTGTTATATATATCAGGTGTGTAGGTTCAAGGTTATGACTAGCTGTGCCTTTGTTCAGGTAGGTGGCTGATGTTAAGCCATAACATTCAAACTATCAGTTTGGTTATAACACGTGCTTCCGAAGGGTGTGTGATATTCAACCTATGACCTCTGCAGAGTTAAAAAATTACTCTCAAGTGTGGTGTATATTATGATATAGCAAATAAGATGCTATGGAAACAGGGTCTGTACTTAGTCTCAGGTCAAGAAGACTCTGGAGGAAGATTTAAGCTAAAGTATGATGATGAATTGGAACTAGCTGTGTAAAGCATATTATCTTTATGAATGTGCCTATGTGGCCTTGTGCAGGAAGAGGTCAATAAGGATTCAAACAGTGAAATCCCATGGACAAAGAGAATAAAGTATGACCATACCAAGGAATCCAGTAGAGTTCAATTTTAATGTAATGTTAAGATGGTAGAATACAAAGGGTAAGAAAAGTATTGCAAGATGTGGTTGGGGAAATGAATAGGAGGAAAATGGGAAAAAACTTTGTAACATGTTAAGCAGTTTTGTACTTAATTCTGAAAGCAATGGTAAGAGGAAAGATACAGTTAGTGAATTAAAGAACAATTAAATGGGTTCTCACATGTATCTTGGATTGGAGGGGAGAAGCCAGAAGGCAGGGAGGCCATACTGCATGCTTGCCCCATCGTCTGGGAGATCATGGGATCTTGCACTAGAGCACTAACGGTGGGTCTTGAGAATATTGGGTGGCTTTAGGAGCTGTTTAAGAGACAAAAACCACCAGGAGTTAAATGGTTGTAAGAAGTGAAGGAGGAGTCCACTCCTGGATTTCTGGCTTCAGTAACTGAGCTGATGGGGTGGGATATGATGTTGCCATCTACAAAGATGAGCAACTGGAGTGTGTTAATGGTATGTGGCACTCAGGAGGAGGACTGGGGAGGAAAGACACAGAATGGATTCTGTGTCTTTGGACTTTGAAATTAAGAAGAGCATAAAGCATCCAGCTGGAGGTTTCATGCAACCGGCAGTTGGATTATGAGTCTGGAATGCAGGAGCTAAGTCAGAATGACATTTGATAGTCATTAGTGTGTACAGTAGGTGCTCTCTGGGAAGGGTTAGAATTGTCCCTCTGCCATGGTGCTTACCTTACTTTGAATTACACACATCAGTGAGTATTATCACCCTTCTATTCTAGAGAGGGTTCTTTAAGGGCAGAAATGGCATTACCTTTTTTTGTTTGTTTGTTTTTGCTACTCCCATAGCATTTGACTTGATGACTGCTTCCTAAAAGGAGTCCTTGTCAATGATCATCTGACTTCCTTTACCAGTCTTTTGGCCCTGACCCATTGATTCCTGCATCTTGGTTTTTATATCTGTGCTGAAGGAGTTCTCCTTTCTGATTTCCTACTTTAAATCTGCTTTTTGTCTCAGAATAGTTCTTCATAGTCTTGATAAAATAGCATAATGTTCAGAAGGACTGAGCTGGATGTAGGAGACATGTGGGATGCTATCAGTTACTAGTGTTCTGAGTTGTGCTCTCTTGAGTGTATCACGTTATTTCTTTCTCTGAGTCTCTGTTTACCCATCTGATAAAGAAATGGCATCTAAGACATCTCCCAACTCTGAAAAACTCGAATTCAAGTCCTTCTTCTTTTTATGTAATTTCTTTTGTTTATTTTCTCGTGTTTTGAATTGTACACATTGGTGCTTATGTTCTCAAACATACAGCTATGTACATTATGGATTTTCTTTGTTCAGATAAATTAAAAGCTCAGAAAGAGTTTATTTTTCTCATGTTCCACACAGCCTTTAGTGTAGGGTGGGGATTCCCATCTCTGGGCTGAGGACCAGTACAAGTCCAGGCCAGCTAGGAACCGGGCCACACAGCAGGTGGTAAGCTTGAATGTAATGCACATGAGTCACCCCTAAAACATCCCCATGCCCCTGATGTGTGGAAAAATTGTTCCCCATGAAACTGGTCTTTCATGCCAAAAAGGTTGGGGACCTCTGGCCTAGGACGAGAATAACCACAACAGGATGCTCAATAAATATGTGCTGAAGGCAATTGGATAGGGACAAAAGCATTGTAAATAAGCATATGATCACTCTGTGCTTCTGGTTATACCTGTGCCTCATGTGCATCCCCAGTTTAACAGGGTATAATGTGACAGGAGTTAAATTCCATTGTTTTTCCCATACTTGCTCCAGGGCAAATTAGATTATATTCTACCCCGGATGCTATATGAGGATTTCTCTATGTTATATTTTAAGCAGTGGAGAACTTTTATTCAAAACCAATAATCTCATATCATTGAAGCTCCCAAAATCCCAAAAAATTAAATGAGAATGGATCTGGTTGAAATAGTGATGAAACCTGGAGCCCTCTTCGCATAATTTTCCCTTTGTCCCCTCCTTTCTGTGGGTTTGGGCAAAACTGTTAGATTTCTGTAGAGATTAGGTAATTTTTTAGTTTCCAACTATTCAACTCTGTTCATATAATTCTAGCTACCAGTCAATGTTTTGGATTATCTCTGTTTCTCGTGTACCTGGCCTTATGCTAGATGCTATGGGGGCATTTTGAAATGAAGCAGACAGTCCCAGCCATCATGTAGAAGGGTGATCTGCCTCACATACATAAAACCAGTAAAGGACTCCGTGTAATACATCTGCATATTTTTCTGTCAATGGAGGAGTTCGAGCAGTTGATCCCCTCTGTCTCCCCCAGTTTTCACATACTATGATTCTGAGTGTTAATGATGATGTGACCACGTGCATGAAGTGCTTTGAGCTCAGGAGTAACACATTATAGAAATTCAAGGACCATTACGTGCATAATCACAGCTGCTAAGCAGGGACAAATTCCCTATTTGCATGATATCCTCAAGAAATCCCAGAGGAAGCATTGTTTGGGACCAAAAGACTATTATCTTTTTTTCTTAAAAAAGAAGAAGAAAAAGAAGAGAAAGAAACCTAAGTCCTCTCTGTTCCTCAAGGTCTCCCTCAACATGCTGTTGCAGGCAAATCATTCATTTGTCATGTAGGAAAATATCCCAAATAATATTCTCCCCTGATTCAAATAAAACTTCCAGCACTGGGCTGCATAGGTTGCCAGAAGCGTGTCTGGGTTAATTGCACACCTGCATTTTATTTCAAGTAAATTGCATGGGGCCCCCTCTTTGCACTCCTCCCAAAGCAGGAGCCCACCTGTCTGGATGTTCTTTGGGCAATGAAGGCCTGCAGGAAAAAATTAGTCATCCTTTTTTCTTCCCTGTGACTTCTTTGACCTTGAGACTTCTAATGGCATCTCAGACAAAATGAACATAATCTAATGGACAGCGGGGAAGAGGGAACGGCTGGGTACATCTGTCGTATTACTGGGCTGTCTGAACAGTCAATGAAGCAGGGCCGAACCATAAGAGGCCTGTTCAGTTTAGCTCCAGGGTCCGCAGAGAAAGGAGCACAATCATTTATCTTTATTTACTTAACTCTGCTTTCTGTTTTAAGAAAAAAAAATTGACAGGTTGACAAAAACCCATGTTGGCGCTGCCCGCTGCCCAGAGATAAATGCTATTTGTGCTCTGGAGAGTCAAGGACAGCTCACAGTGCCCTTTCCCTTGTTTTGGTGGGTGCCTATTATACGGAAACAAAGATACCAAGGTACCCGGATCCTCTTTCCCCACCAGAACCTCCACATCTTCCCATACAAGGATCCCATACATGGATCCACAAGAAAGAGGTCTTGCAAAGAATGGGAGGCAAATTCCCCAAGGAATCAATCTGGGTGGAAAGAATTTGGGCAAGACACTCAGGGGAAAAAGACAACTAGGAATTGTTGGCTGTCCCATAGATTTCTTTATGATGAGATGGTGAGAGATCCACCCATGGCATCTAGGACAAACACACTTTGACATATTAATAAAAGGGAGACAAACACAATGCATATTTCAAATACCGAGAAAGCCTTTACTCTGAGCTGTAGAACAAAAATTTAAAATTAGAATTTTAAAGTGCTATCCACCTGTGTCTGATCTTTGCTGGATGTTGCTGGTTATATCACTGATGCTTTGAATGTCACATCCGTAGCTGGCTGCCCTCTCGTTAGAATGGCCACCACTAAACTCGGCTCCTGTTTCTCAGAGCATTATAGGATAGTTTACTGGGAATAAGGAAAATATGAGAACTTCTTTATTTTTCTTTTCTTCTCTTTCATCTTTTAAATTTTTCCTTTGTTATGTTTTATAATACTGAAAATGATTTGTCAATACTATATAGATATAAAGGAGAGATGTGCTTTTAAATTTTTACAGATGGAAAGCAAATTAAACAGATCCGAGGCCACCTTGAGGCTTTAGAATTGTATTATGCTCTTAGACAAATTCCTCCATCCAGTTAATTGTTCAGACTCAAGGTGCCTCTATTGTGCATGGAGATTTTTTTTTCCAGAAATTCTAGAAAATAGTCACCTTTTTATACTCTATAGTTCATGAGATAAATAATGCTGTATATTGAAAAGTTATAACATACTTTTCCTCTCAGCTTTGATAACTCAGGCACGTGTTAATATTACTGTAGTTAATCTTTCGGACAGTTTGTGCACTTGTCACTTGTCTTGTGTCATTTACATAAGGGCCACCAATTCTCTTAGTGGAGAGAGGTTGGCATTGGAGGCCAAGTGGAAAAATCCAGGAAAGACATGGAGGCTGTCTGGTTTCCCACATTTGGTCACAGGGAATTATGTTAGAGAGCTACAGAGACCCAGCTTCAGGGAGTCAACAAGGGCAATCCAAGAGTCCGCCATTTCATTTTCATCTTCTTGACTAACTTCACTAGTCTGCATTTTAAGGATTTGCTTCAACTGCATCTGAAAAAAAGCAAATGTGAGGTGCAGGTGTGTGACTGTGAAGAGTCATGGTAGGAGATAGAGAGATCTGGACAGAGGCAGAGGCTGTGTTCTGGGGCCCAGGCTGGTGCTGGCAGCTCACTGCAGGCAGAGATGTGGCACTGGTGAGAGCCACGGCTCATCGTTGTAGGGCTGGGATGAGTGTAGTCAGGGTGATGGCGGACCCCAGTGCCCATGAAGCCAAGCAGACAAGGTTGAAGAGAAGATGGAAGGGCCGTCACTGACAAACGTGATCCTGTTACAGGAGTGTTAATGAAGCAGACATCAGGACCTGGGCAGAATGGGAGGAGGGCACTCAGAGGGTGAGTGGTCCTGGAAGGCATCAGGTTGTTTATTGTAACTGATTCTTGAATTCTGAGCAGTGGGACTTGGAGAAGGAGGCTGGTACATTCTGCCAAGACAAAACTGGTAGCTGTGGAGGCCAGCTGAGTGGGAAAGTATGACTCTGAAAGTCACTTTAATAGCTTGTGACCCATGATGTTTGCTGGCTTATAACACGTTATAGAGAACCCCCAACCCATAGAGATTCCCCAGTGCTGCAGATGAAATGAATCTTCCCAAACAGCTTGTGCTAGGGAAGAGAAGGCTGGCTAATGTCTGAAAGACAAGAGCCCCTAGTACCTCTCTCTGAAGATATTTATTGAGTGCTAATGTTGGGCAGTGCATGTACATTTCCTTGTGAAAGAAGAACTTTTTATAGAACAGGAGTTACTATATTTCTACAATAATGGAAGGAACTTGGAGGTCCTGCCCCAGGACATGGTCAGCTAGGCAAGGAAGCACCAAGAACTCTAGGTGGCTCATTAAAAATAGGGAGGTAAGGAAGGTTTAACATCTACTGTGATTACAAAAACAAGTCAAGGAAGTTTGCTGGCTTCAAAAGAAGTATAGAAAATTCTCATGGCCAGATCTCCTCTGGGGTTTCTCTGATCACAGCATAAGAGCTTACATGTACCTGGCCTTCTTGGTTTTCCATTTGGGTCTTACAGACTTAGCCTGGCCTGTGCAGGATTCCACAACCTGCCACTGCTTCAGAAGAACCCTGACAACATGTCATTGTGTCAGATTTTGTCATGTTTAAGGAACTCACTTTAATGCAGCACCATGGGGCCACCAGAATTCGACACTGCAAACCAAAGTCATGGAAGAAGTACTTCTATGAACACAGTGGGGTGCTATGAAAGTCTGCCATCACTTGCCCTAAGCTGTTTGCTAATATTATTTACTAATGTTTCCTACCCCCTTAAGGAAATAATCACCAGGATATTTTTTTTTGCATTAACTAAGAAAACAATACATTGTTAGAGAAGTGTAGCTTATATATATATATATCATTTACTTAATGATTTACATAAATAAAAATAATTTAGGAAGATCGTTTTGGGTATATTCTGAAAATATCTCAAATAAGTATTATCTTCTGTTCACATTGTTATAATTGAATAATTCAACTCATAACTGTTAAGAATAATTATTTTGAGATATTAAACATAATCACCATTTTCTTCCTTGATGTTCATTTCTTATATATGTAGTTATTGTGCACTAGTATCCATAAATGGCTATATACTTTTTATTCATTAAAATCAGTTCATATTATGAGTTTTTTTTCTAGTTAATAACCACTGAACATTTAGCTATATGCACAGAACTCTGCTAGGGGCTGAAACAGAACATGTAGGTATTGAAGGCTCTCAAACTGGGTACCCTAAGGCATAGTTCAGTATTAGAACAAACCGCAATGTCTCAGGTTTAACACCAGTTATTTCCATTTCATTTCAGAGTCTAAGGCAGGTCCTGGCAGTGTTCCTTGGAGACAGGTCCTCCAGTACTTGTCTAGGATCTTTCCATTTTAAGATTTGCTGTCTTCTATATAAGGTTTCCAAGGTCCCTGTGGAGAGGAAGAAAACTAGAGGGTAGAATGGATTTCCTGTGCAGCCCATGCAGAGGCTTCGCTACTTCGGTGGGCATCCTATTAGACTAGAAACTAATTGCCTTTCCAACGCAAGCTGCTAAGTTTTCCAACCTCTTCCTCCAGTGCAATATGCTCACCAGGCAGATGCAGTTACCAGTTTTCCAGTTTGTAACATGCATAGCTATCTTGCCTGCCTCTTATATTAGCTTTATTGCCTCTCATCGCTTAGTTCCTGTGCCAGTGGCACATATTTTAGGTGTTAGTTATAGCAGTACCCACTTCAAGGAACCTATTTTTATACTATTAGGTATAGCTATACTATGATTCAGTAACAAATAAACTTTAGGGTTAAGTAGAGGAGAAGAGTAAAGTAAAACTTAGAAATGTCTACAGGATCCAAATCACAGGGAGGAGAATAAGATAGGAGGTAGGGATCATAATCTGGCAGGGGTATGGAGGCTTGCTACAAGGAGCAACTGAGGCACAGTTGCCATTTAGGAGATGACTGCCATACCTGAGAAAGGGTATCAAGGGTCTAAACCATGGTTGTGTGGACAAAACTGGAAAAAAAAAGAGAGAGAGAGGCACCTAAGAGATATCCTGAAGGAAGAACACCTGGTTTAGTAGAAACGTAGTCAATCAAAGTGCAGAGCAGGTTCTGGCTCCAATTACTCAGTTTTCTGACTGCTTAACTTACTTTAGTCTTTGTTGCTTCACTCTAAAGACTTGGATAATCAACCCTGGCCTATAGATTTCTAAAGTTTATTTTGAGAACTGCATAATATTAAATAAATGAAAATAATTTTTGTTTTATTCCTTCTCTTAAGATTTTTTAAAAAGATTTTATTATTCCCAGAGAGAGAGGAAGGAAGAGAGGCAGAGAGGGAGAGAGACATCAATGTATGGTTGCCTTTCACCTGCCTCCAGCTACAGACCTGGCTGGAGGCCCGGCTTGCAACCTGGTTATGTGCCCTGGCTGGGGAAAGATTTTTTATTCTATTTCTTTCCATAGATATTCTTTTGATGTCAGGATTAAAATAAATTTTTGAATTTACTCCCTCTTGTTCACACAAATTTTATTTTTAAAAATTTAATATTTATTTTTTGCCATTACCATTTAGTCCCCTTATACTCCTTCCCACCAGCAGTCACCACACTGTTGTCCATGTCCATGAATCCTTTTTCCTTTTTGCTCAATCTCTCCTTCCCCTATCACCCCCACCACTAGCTGTCACCTGCTCTCTCTCTATGAGTCTGTCTCTGTTTTACCTGTTAGTTCAGTGTGTTCATTAGATTCCACAGTTTCATATGAGTGAAATCATATGGTATTTGTCTTTCTCTTCCTGGCTTATTTCACTTAGCATAATATTCTCCGGGTGCATCCAATACTGTTGCAAAGGGTAAATTTTTGTTCTTTTTTATTGCTGAGTAGTATTCCATTGTGTAAATTTCCCATAGTTGCTTTATTCACTTATTTATTGATGAACACTTGGGCTGCTTCCATATCTTGGCAATTGTAAATAATGCTTCAATGAACATAAGGGTGCTTGTGTCCTTTTGGGTTCCTTCAGATATATTCCCAGAAGTGGGATTACTGGGTCAAAAAGCAGATCCCTCTGTAATTTTTTGAGGTATCACCATACTGCTTTCCACAGTGGCTGCACCAGTCTGCACTCCCCCTGACAATGCAGAAGTGTTCCCCTTTCTCCATATCCTCTCCAGCACTTGTTTGTTGATTTATTGATGATAGCCATTTGACAGGTGTGGAATGGTATTTCATTGTGGTTTTAATGTGCATTTCTCTAATGGTTAGTGATGTTGAACATCTTTTCATAGGTCTATTGGCCACTTTTCCTTTTTGGAGAAGTGTCTTTTCAGATCCTTTGCCCATTTTTTAAATTGGATTATTTGCTGTTTTGGTATTGAGTTTTTTAAGTACTTTATAAATTTTGGATTATGAAAACTATCAGCTAATATGTTCTCCCATTCTATGGGTTATCTTTTTATTTTGTTGATCTTTCCCTTTGCTGCACAAAAACTTTAGTATGATGTAGCCCCATTTGTTTATTTTCTCTTTTCTTACTCTTACCTAGGGAGATATATCTGATAAAATATTGCTACAAGCAATGTCTAAGATATTGCTGCCTATGTTTCCTTCTATGGTTTTTATGGTTACAGGTCTAACATTTAAGTCTTTAGTCCATTTAGAATTTATTCTTGTGTGTGGTGAAAATGTTTTGTAAACTATAGAGTATAATGTAATTATTAGTTAAGTCATTAAATAAAAAAGAAATAATTCAAGTAACTTCAGGCTCTGAACCTGGGTAACAATGAAAATGTTGCATTCCTAACAGAAAAAATGGTGGTTGGAAGTGATAGGTGGGCTTCATGATGCTTTAAGGGCTTTGGGCACAGTAAATGGGAGTTTTCATCCAGATCGTCATGTGGGCATTTCCAGCAACAATGCATCTTAGCTGGGTTCCCCAGAAGGCCTTAAGATGGTCAAATGAGTGCAAATGATCTGTTATGAAGACCGGAGTAAGAAAGTGGGGAAAACAGTTCAGGAAAGAGAAGAAACCCCAAGGCTGAGATTTCAGAACGGTACCTGTGGATGTTAGCCTCAACCAGACCAGAAAAATTCAGCAGTTGAAGTCTGGCCTCAGGGTCCATCCCGCCTGAGGCAAGGGTGGCAAAGCCTTTATACTTAATTGCTGACTAAGTACCTGGGGACACAAGCTTCTGGGAACTTCTTGTGCTGTGCCTGAGCTAGGAAATCAACTTTTGGAGCCAGGGGTAGAAAATCATCAAAAGAAGAGTTGCAGATTTGGGAGTTCAAACCAAGATGATGGAAGCTAGAAATAGCCAAAGGGATCTAATTGGATCTTAGGGAAGCTTCCAAAGGGTAGTTACTGATTTTAGGAGAAAGGGTGAAGTGAAAAATCTGTTTGTTGTGTTAGTATCTGATGCACTATTGAAGTTAAGGGTTTTACATGTCAATGGGATTTTAAGTATCTTTTAACTATTATTTCTCTTGGAAAAAGTTTTCTATTTGTAGACTAATATTACTCTACACCCCATTTTCTTCTTATCTTTGGAGATCTGCAATGTAAGAATTGTGACTTAGGCAGTTGTCTTTAATGCTCTACCAAACCTTTGGAAAGACCCTCCACCATCATCTCAACTGTTATAGGATACCCTACTAGTTCCTGTGCAAAACAGCAAGTAGATGGAAATTTCCATTCTGGTATATTATTACTCAGTTGAGCATTATCAGACCTGCTTACAAGGGTCATAAAGATTATGTGTACACCCTGGACATTTTCTCTACCAGCAATATTTTAATCAAAATCACATGTAGTTATGTGTACCTAATAGAGACTAAGTTCTTTTTACCTTCTCCTCTTCATTCCTCCCCTTGATCTTTTAGGGATATTATCATCTAATGGATATGGTTCTGATCGTGAAATTTTAGGTTATGCCAGAAGACTATTGAGCAGATTTTAAAAATTCTTACATTTTTATTAGTTCACAACTTTTTACTGAATATCAGGTTTGGAAAAGATTTTGCTGATCTTATTCCACACACCATTTGATATTTTTTGATACATTTGATACTTAATGAGCAAATTATTTTTAGGAGACGTTTTGTTTTTCTCGCCGTACCTTAGTACCACAGAGAGCTCAGTGAAAAGTCGTGAATTTTGAGAATAAACATGAGGATGCTGAGAAAGAAGATACAAGGCTTGAGCATGAGGAAGCGAGCCACAGTGTGCAGGAACCCCTGGTTTTCTCATTTATGCATTGACTGCTTAGATGTATCTGGAAGGCGAATCTTCTTTCACGCACTGCTCTCTGAGCTCTCAAATGAGGTTAAAAACTTTTTTTTCTCTCCCTGGGAAGTGAGGATTTATGTGGCAGAATTTTTACTTAGTAATTAATTTGGACCCCAACAGCGTGGAGATAGTGAGAAAGGGACCCTATTAAGACTTGATATTAAGTTAATAGCAGGTGACAGTGACTTCATCAAAACCCCTGTGCAAAACATCAAGTAGATGGAAATTTCAGTTCTGGTACATTACTCAGCTGAGCATCATCAGACCTGCTTACAAGGGTCATAAAGATTATTTGTACATTAAAGAAGGGCCTGTCCATCAAGCTCAGAATGAAAGAGAAGCAGGAAAATTATCATCCTATCAAGTGCAAAAAGTACCCGTGCAATTTTACTAATGAAACACTCAATAATTTGGAAAATTGTTACTGCCTATGCTACATTATTTCTTTAGACACACACATGTATGCACATGCACACAGGCACACACACACTTTTATCATAAGAATAAGTGAGGGAGAGCTGGAACAGATACCATGATCACTTCCATATCTAAACTATACATGTAAACTATCACAGGAAGATGGGGGTGGGAAGAGCAGAAGAAAATGTGGCCACTGTGATTTAGATAAAATTTGCTAGCTAAATAGATGGCAAAGGTTACCTGATAAAATGGAAGCTTGGTAAGGCTAGGACAAATACAAAGAAAAATCACAGCCTTTTTGGAATATTAACCCCTCTGGTTCATTGTTGTTAAGGTCATTGCTTAGAAATCAGACATCAAGAAAGAAAACAATAACAGAAAATATTTGAATACAGTGGTCACCAAAGGACAGTATTTCCTACTGTATAGAAATGTATAAAAGGGTGATTTGATTATATGTTCAAGATACACAGGAATTTGGGAGGTCAGTGACATGATGCCCATTTCATTTTGAATGCTTTGAACAATGAGCCAGGAGACTGAATTTTCTTCTCTCTGCGAAGAATCGAGCCCTCCACTTAGCAACAGTTCTTATCTTCTGAGTGGGAAGATTGGAAGTTTTATGCAAGTGGCTTGCAATAGGAATATCTTTGTTTCTTACCTCTGTCCCTTGGTACCTTCTATAAGCTAAAGGACTTTTCTGATTAATATGGTAATTAGAAACTTATTAAAAACAGTAATCATCTAGAAATTATTTGGTACCATAAACATCCCATACAGAGGAAATATTCAAACATATAAAAGTTGAACATTACAATTGGCTTTGCATTCGAGAAGCCAAAGGGGACATAAAGAATTTTTAAGTTCCCAAGAAAGCACTCACATTAAGAACACGTTGTCTTCTTGATCAGGTTGGAAGTTAGTGCCACACATCCACTAGATTCCCCCTGTGGCCAGTAGCAATGAACCAATTTCTATTAATGAAGAGCTCATGTTTATGGCTAATATAGAAGAAAATGTACTGAAGGGAGGAGCTCAGTCATTCAGTGGAGATAGTTTAATTCTGGTAATTTCCAATTTCCAAGCTTGTTTTAATTTGTTATCAAAGTAATCACTCATTTTGGCTCAAGTCAGAAATAGCTTTTTGTTGTCTGTAGCCTGACAGATTAGTCAGACGGAACCCCATTTTTTAAGGCTCACCTGCTCAGCATCTGTGATATGCTCATAAGTTCCAAGAGGTATGGTTTTGTAGCATCAGAGCCAGATTGGAAAGAACCAGGTTTGCTTTCTGGCATTTTTTTCTAAACCAGGGAGTATGTTTCATGACTCTAAATCCTGATCAAAACTTACATACAAAGAAAAGAATCTCATAGGGAACAGAGACAGGAAGGTGGACTATATCCTGGACTTCATCCTCTGGCCAGCATAATCCTACAAGCTTCCCTGCCCCCCTTGCCTCAGGGGAAGTTTAGCTGGATTTGCTGCAAACATGAGACTATCCTCATGGGACTGACTTTGGCTTTTCTAGTACTAGTCCGTGTTTCCTTTCATCCACAGTGTTCATTTATCCACAACGTCCAGGAGAGTGGTCAGCTAAATGTGTTTGACCAGCTGCATGGAAGCTTAGCAATCGGTGCTGTGTAAATACTAAATACTACAGTACTTAGAAACTGAACTTTGAGATCCATCTCGGATTATGTAATTTACAAAGATGATTCCACAACCAGAAACATGGGCATTATTTTGCATTGTCTTAGCAAGAATAAAATAATAAAGATTCTTACTCAGTGTCCCATGTACTTCTAAAACTACGGAGGCAGAGGGCATGTGGGAGGCAGAAGGAATTTTATTTCCATATTCTATGGAGAAGCTGGAAAGGACTCAGAGCCACGTCCACCAGAGATGGAACTGTAGCCTTGCTTGACTGACTTTCCACACTTCCACCGCTGGGTGAGGTTGCAGTGAGGATTAGAATCCTGAGTCATAGGCAGAGATTTCTTTATATATGAAGAAAAATAAAAGTTGAGACAGAAATGGGGCAAGGGAGGAGGTAATGGATAGAAGGGACGTCAGGGGAATTCAAGGGAAGAAGAGAACTAAGACATCCTTCTCAAGTTTGTCACCCCTGTTGACCTGGTGGAAGCTCTAGTTTTTCTGAAGGCAAAGTTGGGGAGGAGGATGGTTAAAACAGATAAAGTTGAACGTTCCAAAGTCACTAAAACCACAACTTTATGACATGCTTTCTGAATGTGTCCAAAAACACAAACAAACCCAAACCACAGTTCCCTCATTGTCACTGAGTAGCTTCCAGGGATGGTAATGAAGAATTGTCTTCTCGTTATTGCTTTGGCTGATGTGTGAGTCTGTGATGCCAAGAATTTGGATCTCCCAGAGCCAGGCAGCAGAAAAACAATACATTAGCATTAAATAATGGGCTCCCTGGTGCTGGGATTGCAATGGAGGAAGGGTTAACCAAGCTGGGGCTTTGTACAGTGGGCGCCTCCCTCCATAATCTCCTGTTTTTCCAGGCAGGGAGGAGGAGCAAGGAGCCTTGGGGGAGGAAAACACCAAGTGCCCTAATCTTATGATAAAAAATAATATGATTGCCATACCTGCTATCTCTCCCCACCAGGTTTCTGCTCCCTCTGCAGAACACTGGTAATGGCCATAAATGTCGGTTAAAATAAAAATTTCTGTTCCATTAAACATATGAAAAATATGTTACATTGAATACGGTTGGTTTGGGAAATCTGTTTTTCTCCCTCCTAGCCAATCATCCATACTAACTGCAGCTGCCACAAGTGGCAGTGGAGCGGGCAGGGCTGAGGGCCGTGGCAGGGTCGGGCTGCATCCAGTGTGGGCCACGGGGGTCTGCACACCGGGCTCACCCCACTCAAGTTCTGAGGTGCACAATCTGGCTAACTTGCTCTGAGAACGTAGGTGGGCCCGTGTGGTCCAGGGAAACGTGGTCTGCTTTTGTGTGTATTTTGAGCAGTTTGAAGCACAGGGGTGCACCGTAAGCCAGGGTGGGATGCTCACAGCACACACTAGGAGACATCAAGGTCAGTCTGTGTGACAACAGAAATGGCTCTGCTCACTCACTCAAGGCAGTAGGTGATGTACAAACATTAGTCAACCGGGTGTTTAAAAAATATTTCTTGTCTCCCCACCACGTGCAAAAACCCTCTCCTGGAGATGCTGCTAAGTTGCTAAACATCTGCCCATGTGACCTCCTTCATGAGGTAGTTATTGCCTTTTCCTCCATTTTTATAGTAAGAAAACTGAGTTAGCAAAAAATACTTGGTTAGGGTCATGTCTTTTAATAAATGATGCCTCTCCAGGCAAATTCCTCACTCCTCGCCTCCATAGACTTGGCCCGTTAGCCAAGGAAGTTGCACTATCATCACCTTTTGCCTCTTAGCTTCAGGCTTGTGTATGAGGTACGTCCCTCCCATGGAACGTCTTTCCATGTGCCTCCCTCCCTTCTTTTGCCTGCTATTCGTGCTTAAAGATTATTTCATCAAAGACAAACACAGCGATAAGGAAACTTACTTTACTCAGGTTTTTGCAGTAGAAATTACATCTGAAGATCAGGAGGCTCAGGAAGGTGGCCAGGACTCAGTTTTTATAGAAAGAAGAGGAAAAATCATGAGGTGAGGGCTGATGTTACAGTTGGGGTTGTTTTTGAATCATAAGTCTCAGTCAGCTGAACGGGGAATGTATCTAGGTGGTTTCAGGAGGACAATTTTTAATCAGTTACTAAATCATGAGACAAAGAAAAGGGAATCAGAGGGTCTGTGTCTGGCTTTTCAGCAGGCAAAGGAGGTGAACTCTGTGTTTGGTTTTGCTGTAGGTAGACAATACAGTCAGCTGCAAATTTGATGGGAGTTGGTGAGAAAGAGTGAACTTGTGTGTCTTATCTAAGTCATAGGGAAAGTGTGATTCTTGGGGTAAGCCATTTTCCAGGACACACAATGTGTGTGTGAGAGAGAGAGTGTTGGGGAGATTTCTTAACCATTGCTGTTTTCATGATGCAGGTGAAGTCCATCATTTTCACATTTTGGGAATTATCACCCATTGCTCCCAGTCTTAACTAGGAGCTTCCATTCTCTATTCCCAGAGCATTCTGGGACCTGCATATATTATCATACTTATTATCTTGTATTTATTAATGTGCTTATTTGACTAATTTTCCAGTTAGCCATTAGCTTGAGGACAGTTGTCTCCTTTCTTTTGTATTCACACCCAGCTAAGTGGCTGGCCTACAGGAGGCAGTGATTACTTGTGGACTCAAAACAGGTAGATGCTGGCTGGTAGGGAGGTCTCCAAGGCAAGGAGGGAGTCTGAGCAAAGACGCAGTGAATAAACCTGACCATTGGCAAAGGCGGCTGGTGAGCAAGGTCCACAGTTTCGGTGCAGGCCTGCCTACCCAGTCCACTTCAGAGTCCTTCTGAGAGGGTGCCTTCAGCAACCTTTGTGATTCTTCCTGGAGCTTGGTCTTAAGTGATCCTGGGTAGGCATGTTTACCCTTCCCCCAGTGGCTGATTTTTCTGCAGTTCTGATGATACTGCTGTCACCAAATTTTTCCTGGCAGTTGAGCAAAAGGAAACAGAGTTGTTGTATTCCACCCAGTAGCACATGAATCCCTTCTCTTCTCATTGCTCCCACCCTACAAATATTTATAGATATCATTATGCCTCCCTTAGCTGTCATTTATCCAAGTGCTAGCAGCACCAGTCTTTCCATATTGCCCATAAATCAACCCCTCCAGCCCCTATAATCATCCCCCTGAACTCCCTGGGGTCTGTGGACATCTTAGTAAAGTACCCCAAACTGAAGGCTCCTTTCCACCAGCCTACCAAAGCAATTACCTGCCCATTAGGAAGACTGTATGTGCAAAAAGACATGTTGGCCTTGTGGATGCCATTGTGAAGTTCAAGCTCATTCTCATGAGTGGCCACTTCACCCCTCCAAAATATTTTGCTTTCCAACTGCTGCTGGTGTGTTCCTCCTCTCCCTACTCCTGCTACCAAAGATCGGAAGTAGGCAGGCTTTGCTCCCAGGCTTTCCTCTCCCCTTCAGGACTCTCCCTTCCAAATTTCACCTTTACATTCTCTAGGCTTTAATGATGGCCCATAATGGGCCTTGAAGTTCTTCTTTGTGGTGCTCTATCAAATCTCCAAGCTTTTTTTTCTCCCTGGTACCCTACCAAAGCATATTAATTGGGCCTTGTGTTTGGGAAGACCCATGGTCAAACCCCAGGTCTAACACATGTGCCCAATGGAATAACTTCGGGTGAGTTATTTAACTTCTCTGAGCCTCCTTTATCTGTACAATGGGAATAAAAATGATATCTATCTCATAGACTACTATGAGAATTAAAGGAAAAACTTATATTAATTCTACTCAATTAATTGAAGTTGCTGTTACTGTTCTTTCTCTCCTTTCCTCCTTTTTAACGCTTGCTCATTTCCGTGTCAGGAAAGGATTTGAACCAGTGATTTATAAGTCAAATAGGAAGGAACATATTTGCCTCAATTACCTAGACATTTTAGGGGGAAGGTAGCTTTGAAGGAGACATTTATTCCTTCTTCCTTTATGCATATGGAGGTGCTCTATAGAACTGCAAGAAAAAACCCTGATTAGCTTCATTATTTACCCATTTTCATAAATAAGTAATCAGAAAAATAAAAGAAACCCACAGGTATATATGCTCAATGAGGAATTAAGTGGTATTGCTCCTGAAACAGCAATGGCATTGTCCAGGAAAACTAAGAAATAGAATTCATGTTTTTAGATATATGAATTGTTGAAGATTATATCTATCCATGCCCAGTTAGAAAAACAGAGCTTCTACTAGGTTGTTCAGTTATAGGAATTTATTTTGGGAAATCAGTTAAAAAGATCATGAAAAAACTACAAAGTCAGATGTTGGCAACCGTATGAAGATGGTCCTATTTCAGGACTAGAGGGACCACAAGAAATGGTTGTTACTAGAGCCCACAGGCCAGGACTGACTGGAAGGAATTGAAACTACTGTGAGAGCTACAAACAGGAAGGAGAAGTGCACTGCTCAAGATGCTTGACACAGGGAGTGAGAAAGGATGCCTAGATCTCCTGTTTTTTATTCTCCAATTTCTCAGGGTTGGCTGGATTTAGTCAGAAATTGGTTTGCAAAAAATAAAAAATGTGAATCAGCCCCTGTGATTCGAAATAGAGAAGGGGATGGGCAGGGAATGGATCTGAGAGCAAACAGGTGAATCAATAACACAGCAAGAGTCATTAACACAATACCTATAATGGCAGGTAAAAAAATACCCAAGGGGTTTAGCTGACTAGACTAATGACTAAAAGTATCTCTTTCTTAATGTCCACCTTCATCTCATCTCTACCTGTCTCTCTTCCTCTACTTCCATTTCTACCTTTAGCTCACAGACTAAAGTGATTGTGTGCTTTTTGAAGAAAAAACAAATTCTGCTTACTGCTTGGGGCCAGTCAGGAGACAGAAACCATGTTAATTATTTTGATCAGAGTAACTTTTCCAGTTTTATTGAGATATAATTGTCATATAAGATTATATACACTTAAAGAGCACAACATAATAATTTATATATGTATAGATATATATGATTACCAGAGTAAGTTTAGTTAAAATCCATTACCTTACATATTAGGTTATTTTTCCTTGCAATGAGAATTTGTAAGATCTACTCCCTTAGCAATTTCAAAACATACAAAACATTATTGTTAAAGGGTAAATTTGAGTAATTGATAACTAGGTAAAGGGTGGTAAATTTCTAAAAGAGATAAATGAAAATTTTAGGGTATTAGAAAGGTAGCAAATACCATCCCTAAGATTGAAAAAAAAAAAAAAAAAAGTGAACAAAATCTAGTCAGCAATGTCCAACTGAAAAAAATGTTCTTTGAAATATTACTCTGGATTTTCATTGGCCAAGTTTATGTTTCATCATTTCACCTTTTAAGCTACGAGGTTGTGGTAAAACTCAAGACAAACTCATGTGTATTTGACTAAGGCTGAAAACTACAGGCAGCTACAAGTTTGGCTCTGGATCGTCTATGTGTCTTGAAAGCCTCTACCAGTTATGATTCATTACTCTAAAAAGGCTGCTAAATAATGGAGTCTATCTTGATTGGATCAACAATCAAGAGAATTCCCTTGTTTGTGGGCAGAATGCTATGATGGAAACTGAAGAAATTGCTTTCCTCTCCTCTTTGCTTATCTAAAAAGAATCCTTGTTTCAGGTTCAGTTGGAGTTCCATCCCTCTACCCAACTGACATCATCTCTCCCTCAACGTGATTCTTTTTTATGCTGTTTTACCCTCTACCATTTATTTGAAAACAAAGCCTAGTTGTGTGTGTGTGTGTGTGTATAAGAAGCCTTACCTCAGCACTCTTCATGGTTAGTGCCTTGGGTCCCTTGAAAGGAAGCACCTTGTCTAGTACTTGCCAAACTCATTGGGACAGGCAGTCTGAGCCCTTTGAAATGACCGAGTCTAAGAGAGGTTTATGCAGATATGCAGATGGTGTAATACTTAAGCTTGATCACACCTTGCAGGGGATTTGAATTTTGACAGATGGAAAGGAGTTTGTGTACCTGTGGGTACATGTACATCAGCATGCGTGGGACTGTGTGTGTGTGTGTGTGTGTGTATGTGTATGTGCATGTATATATGTGTCTTGCTTATCGTGGTGGAGTGGGTACCATCTCTAATTGATGAAAGTAGAGTGTGTGATGGGAATATAGAAACTAAGCCACCTCGGCTGAAGATCAGTGAACAAATAGACAAGATGCAGACACAAAAGCATGAGGCAGAAACCAAGCATTAGGGAAATATTTTTATCCCTTCTTCTGGTCTCAAAAACCTGGTCCAACACCTTTGCATATTGAACTCAGGAGTACACATGGCACCGGCTTTGATTAGCAGTAATCCCCTATCAGAAAATTGTTCTTATTCCCAGCATGTTGAGGAAATGCTGGCTTTCTTTGTACTGCTTGTGCTTGCTGAAGAAGTGTGCAGTGTGCGATGGTGAAGAGATGCCTGAATAGATCCATCTTTTCAGAGTTGCATTGTTCCCGGCATAATACAGTCTTCTCTCCTGCCTTTTGTCCATTCTAGTTTTTCATTTTTATTTTTTTATTTTTTATTTTGAGAGTGGAAGCAGCCTACACTTAGTTAGATGGATTTCTCCCAACGAATACATCTTAGCATCAGGATCTGCTTCTTTGTACTCACCGAGAATTTTAGTCTTTATTTTTCTAAAATTCATTACATACTTTCTCCAATCATTATCGTTCCTATTATTCCATAATAGGAATATTCTCTGAAAGGAGAATGGCAGCGATTGTCCCAAGTACTATGTTCTAGTTCCCAATATCACTGTACTTTGAGGACATAGTGTGTTTAAAAAGAAAAGGAAAGGAAGCAAAGAACTCAGCTTCTATAATCTTTTTTTCTTTTTCTTTTTTTTTCTTTTTTCCTGGCTCTCCAATTCCCATTATAAAATGAATTGAAATGTCTCTTTCCTTGTATCTTTCTTTTTTTTTATTTTCCTAAATAGTTTCACTGTACCTATATTGTGAAAGTTATTCAAGAAACAAAGTAAGTATAGGAAATGGGGATTATTGTTTATTAAATAATTGCTATTTTCCAGGAGTTTTATGCATGTTATTTTTTACAATAACCAGATCAAATAGGAATGACCTCTATTCTAGAAATAAATCTCAGAAAGTAAAATGGCCTCTGATCATAAAACTTAGAGAGACCGAGCCAGTTAAAAATGCAGGTTTCCCACTGCCCATGTGTGGTCAGAGGCCACCTGGGGGTAAGCACATGGTCACTATGCAGCAAGATAAATGCTGGGGGGAACAGTGCACTGGGAGAGCACCAAGGACAGAGATGAACTAAGGATTCTTCTGAGCCCTTTCCCTTCATGGTTCCTCTTGGTAGTATTTGTAACTCAACTTCTCTTTGGGGAAAACATTGGGAATAGGGTTGTCCAATAGGGACAAGGGAGCTGGTTACAAAGAGGTGCAGGGCTATGAATTTGGGAGGACAGATTCTTTCACTATATTTTCAGGGGGCTAGACAAGATGAAAGAATGCCTGTCGAAGGAAGACTAATACTGACTGAGAATCAGGAAGCTCTCATTAGAACTGCTCAGAAATGAAATTGACATGTGAGGAGCACCCAGCTTCCTGCCACAAAGAGTGCTGAGCAGGGTCCAGATCCCTGTGTCCCTTCTACCTCTAAGGCTGTGGTAGATAATTTCGTATTCTTTGGCACCAGCCTGTGAACCCAATGGTTGCTGGTTCGATTCCCACCCAGGGCACATAACCAGGTTGCAAACCAGGCCTCCAGCCGGATCTATAGCTGGAGGCAGGTGAAAGGCAACCATGCATCGATGCTTCTCTCCCTTTCTTCCTCCCTCCCAGCCCTTCTCTCTAAAAATAATGAATAAAATTTTAAAATAATAATAATTTCATATTCTCCCTCAGTCTTCACAATTCAGCTCTCAGTGGGCATAAATCACTCTTTTCAGTCATCATTTATTTCTTTTAGCTTATGGTTGAAACCGAGAGCATGGAAACTTTGGGAGCCCCAGTTTCTAGATAGAATGTTTATAGCTTGGTTAAAGGAAATCAATACACTAACATGTGTCCTCAGCATGGCAGACACACAAGGAGAGCACTGTTGATGTAGTGTTTGTTAATGAATTGGCCTTGTGTTTCTGGCGGTGTTTCTGTCAAGGTGGACACAGAAAGTATGCAGAGTCAGAAATTTTAAACCCTGGCAATGGGCGAATATCTGAGAATGCATCCCTGTTTCATTAGTTACTAAAGTATCTTGAAAGGTGGTCTTGAAAATTTTGAAAAATCAGTGTTTTACACTGTCACCTCACCTTAAATTTAGATTTCAAGTAGTTGACAAACACTGAATTATTATAGCCAATCTAGAATTTAATTCCAAGTGATTTTGTCATACAAAAAATAAAATTCTGAATGAAGATTCTTGAGTGAGTGACTTTTTTTTATCATTGCTGAGGCAAAAATGTTTTTTATTAATACTATTTATTGGCTTTTGGTCATTTCTGACAGAAATGAATTTAACCAACTTAGGCTTAAAAGACTAAAAAAATTGTGGTCATTTGTTCCTTAAATTAACCCACCACTCTTCCTAGATTTCTTTCAACTCTATTTTCTGGGAAGTAGTCAAGGATTTATTCAAAATCATACAATGCCTAAAATAATCATTATTCCCTCTATTATAGGCAGCATTATATCCGGGGCCCTCTCACTTACAGACATGTCTGTCAAAGGGACCATTTTTCAGGCTCACAGTTCCCAAGACTCTGTCACTTTCTTACTTACAGAGGCCCAAAATGGAAACTATTTTTCTTTTCATTATGAGCTGTCACTTTTTCATCTTGGCACTGCAATGATAGACTTTCATTCATCTTCTATATTACCTTTCCTGAAACCTCTGACACCGACTGACACAATGCAAAATGCAGGAGATCCTGGAGCAGACGCTCGCAATTTTGAGGGAAGGCAGCCGCTTGTCCCGCTCCGTTATTTTAAATATATATTGAAAATGCCAAGATTCCCGATGTGGTAGACTGGAAATGCTAATGTTCCATGGTCTGTTTTTACCCGTCCTTATAATGTCTGCTCCCTGGCTCCAGATCAAAGTGAAGAATTGGCAGAGGGCAGCCTTTCCCAAGAGTGGAGGATGAAAGTAAAAAGTTTGCCCTAAATCTCTGAGGCCATGAGGCAGGAGAGAGGAACAAGAGTTATACTTTCTCCATTCCTTCTGAGGTTACTGAGGGGACCACAGATTCTTATGCGTGTATTGGGCTACTCCATTGACAATTTAAGTCCCTCAGTAGGCCCACCCCGCTCACAACCCAGGGTCTTGAATAGAGGCAGTGACATCTTACTCTCTAACATTAGTATCTAGGCGAACTTCTGCATCTCTGTTCTCAATGGTGTGGTCCAGCAGTATTCCTCGTGGTGCAGGAGAGCCAAGTTAGAGAAAAATGGGCAGAATAAGAGAAAATCAAATCTAGTTTACTCCTGCAGCCCTCAAACCATACCGAATTTAGATTCCGCATCTTATTCAGAAACACAAGTATTCACCATATCATCAAATCCTTGTCATACTTGAATTCTATCAAAGGCAAAGATCTCACATTTTTGATATTCACACTTGTGAGGAGACACAGGGCTGGCTATAATTGTGAAAAATACAAAGTTTGGTATCACTTGTTACAGTTCCAATTGAGCCTACATATTTTAGGGGATCAAAATGTGCATTGCTGTGCACATTCCTGTAGCAAAACAAGAAGCCTAGGGACCCCATCAGGAATGAGACAGTGCCATCACAACCCACGGCCTGTGAGGTGAGTCTCCTGCTTGCTCTTGGATTCTATGCTCTGTGGCTCTGTTTGGACAAACACAGACATAGGAAACCTTATCAGGTAGCATTGCACATAGGAGCCTCACTTTACTTTCTCAGACAGATGTTTTTGTCTTCCAAGTGTACTATAAACAACTTACAATTAGACTTGGGTCTCATTTAAGATTATATCCTCGGTGCTTGACACACTTCTTGTTTAATAAATGTCTACTGATTGAATGAATGAATGGTATAAGATTCTGACCAGATTCATTGCTCATTTATTTCCAATTGTGACCCTAGCTTTGAGCTGTTAGGCTATGCCCTTTTCACCAGATTTAAAACGTTGAGTCGGAGTGCTTTGAGGCTGGGCGTGCCCTTTGTGGTTCTCCCCAACCCTCCTCATGTGTTTAGATATGTCCAAATAGAAAATAATTTTATTAAGGTGTAGTTGTCATACAATAATAAGCTACACACATTTTAAGTGTATAATTTGGTAAGTTTGACTTTTGTATACATGCATAAAGCCATCACCATAATCAAGATAATGAATGTATCTGTCAGTCCAAAAGTTTACTGTGAAAATATTTTTATAGCTGATGTAATATAAAATGGCAAACAGTATTCTAACTAGAAATTCAAGTTATATAATAGATGAAAGGTACATTATTTAATATATAAAGCATTTCTACAAGTTAATAAGAAAAAATAGAAATAGTTTAATAGAATGCATGGGAAAAGAGACTAATATACATTTCATAAAAAAAGAAATAGGGTCCTGGCTGATGACTAAGTGAATAGGTGCCAGCCTATGAACCCAAGGGTTGCTGGTTTGATTCCCAGCCAGGGCACATAACCAGGTTGCAAGCCAGGTCTCAGCCAGGTCTGTAGCTGAAGGCAGGTGAAAAGCAACCATACATTGATGTTTCTCTCCCTTTCTTCCTCCCTCCCTTCCCCTCTCTCTAAAAATAATAAATAAAAGAAATCTTTAAAGAAACAATCTTTAAAAAAAAGAAATAGCTTTTCAACAAACATGCTCAATATCATTGAAGTAAGATAAATACAAAATTAAATGATAATGCTTACTATTTTCTGTCTAAAAGATGAAAAATAATTTAAAAGATAGATAAAATAGCACATTATTTAAAAAAAATTTTATTAATTAATTTTAGAGAAGGGGAAGAGAGGGAGGAAGAAAGGGAGAGAAACATCAATGTAGTTTGCCTTCCACCTGCCTCCAGCTGGGGATCTGGCTGGAGACCTGGCTTGCAACCTGGTTATGTGCCCTGACTGGCACATACCAGTGACACTTGGGGTCGCAGGCCAGTGCTCAATCCACTGAGCCACACCAGGCAGGGCAGCGTATTAATTATTGTAAGGAAAAAGCTCTCATCTTATTATGGTTGGAAGACATTTTGGGAATCTTATTCAGTTAAAAAACACACATTCCATTTAAGCCAGAATAGGATTTCTTGGTGTTTATTCTACGGATATACTAGCACATGTGCAAGAATATTTTTGTAACATTATTATAATAGCAAAAGATTAACATATGGGACTTGTCACATAAATGACAGCATATCAGAAATATAATTCCATGCAGGTATTAACTTAGGCTAATACATGCACATGATACGAAATTCAAAAAGTATAAAAGGACATACAATGTAAAGGAAATCTCTCTCCTTCCTACCAAAACCACGCAATTCTCCTCCCAAGGCAACCACTGCAATTGATTATATCCATTATTTAAAAGAACATACACCACAATATTATGCCACTCATTAAAGAAATAATGCGGTTCTATATAGAATTATAAAATATGTAGTGAAAAAAAGCAAGGTATAGAACATTGTATATGATATGTTATCATATATGTAAATGTTTAGAAAATTTCTATAATAATGCTAGTAACTATAATCAAATGTCTACTGCACAAAATACACAGTTTTGAGACCACAGTTAGATTTCACTATCCATCAGAATTACTTCTCTTATATAGATCACACAAACTGAATTGTCTACAAGTCTTTTACTTGCTAACTCCTCAATTTAAACGAAAACTGTTCGTTATCATGACTTCAACTTCCTCAATTCAACTCTATTCTTATGATTGTAGGACTCTCATTCCACATTTACTTCTGAGCTTGACCACTGGATCTCAACTTTGAGCATCAGAATCACTTGGAGGGCCTGTTAAACCATAGATTGCTGTCCCAGGACTTACTGATTCAGTGTATCTGGTTGAGGAGTATGTGGATTTGTTAGCAAGTTTAGGTGATGCTATTTATGGTGATGCTATTGGTTTGGGAATCATAGTTTGGCAACCACTGGCCTTGAGATCTAGTGACAGAATCCATCCCATACCCAGCCTGAGTTTACATGTGTGTTCAACATATGTAATCAACTTTACATCTTTAATCCACTATAATAAGCACATTTAGGACTGATGGCTTCATCCACATGGGAAAAATGACATTTGGTGAAATTCTATTATTCAGTGCTGCCCTCTTTTCAAGGGGGGAGAATAAATTCCCATTGGGACCATGTTTAAATGACCCGAAGTTGGCATAATATTCAATTGCCCAGGCTCAACTCCTTGCTTAATGTTAGGGGTGAGCATTTGTGACATTTTCTTTTCTTTACAATCGAAAGAGACATTTGCAGTTTTAAGAAATAGCCCATATAGGGTCGATGTTTGGTAGCTCTGTTTTCTCCTGGACATGGGAGGGTTCATTAACATAGATGTGAATAGGGGAGATTTATGCCTTCTATAACTAAATTGAAAGACTTTTTCTTCCGTGCTATCCCATTTGTGCCTTATAACAATCCGGTTTAGGACTTGCCAGAAGAGAGTCAAGGCAGCAGGTATAGTGTTTTGCTTACTGCAATTCAACAAGAATCACTTAGGAGGAACAGGCAAGGGAATTCTCCATGAGATTGTTTTTTTTGTTTTTGTTTTTGTTTTTTTCTTTGAAGTCACATCCTTTTATTAATAACAAGCTCATTTTCAATTTTCCTTGCCTTACCCCATGCTGTTCTGCCGTTGGGGAGAGGATGAGCCAAAATGTGTAAAGGCATATTTGCAAAATTGGACGAAGGTGGTGGCAATGTTGGAGTTTTGCGCTGGTAGCCATGAAGGTGTTCTGCTTAGAGTTTACTTTAAGACAGCACTCACAGTTTAGGGCAAGAAGCACAGATATCAGACACCATACAGCTTCAGCGTCTTCAGGACTGGCCCCAACTTTTGCACTGATGCCACAGTCCTGGTGGGGAGTGGCCAAGAACTGAGCCCAGAAGGGCTCACAGGGCGGAGCTCTTTCTGCCTGCCCAGGGAAGAACTCCTCTAATGGGCCACCTTTGCTCTGAGTCCCCTCAGCTTAGCTGAGGCTCTGACAGACCTGTGTTATGATCTGAGGCTCTCACTGCCCATTTCTGCCTCCTCTACCCTTCTCTTTCTTAGGTATCATACCCCAGAATCTGAAGGCTTCCCCTATCTAATCCTGTCTTTTCCCCTCACCCTTTTATCTCTAACAGGAGTTGGTTCCCCGGTGATCATTTGTACTCCTGATGCCATCTAAGTATCTGCTTCCCAGAAGACCCAATTGACACATCTGGAAATTAGGAACATATGCTTGTTCAAAGGAAGGGAATGTGATTTCCCAATGATAGCTGAGAAAAGGGATAAAAGTGTTACATAAATGAGAGGGAAATTTCAAAGTGCAAATGAAAGCAATATTGACCACATTAATTTCCTCTTCAAAGGCTGCTAATGGCCCACCATCACCAACAGGATGAATACAAGCACTGTTAAGTCTCCTCTATAATATCTTTCCAGGTCTCCTAAAATTTCTCTTCCATTCTCCTATACTATATACACCAGCTGCTCCACTGACTTCACTATAGAGACACAGACACAGAATTTTAGAGCTGGGAGAGGCATGGTTCATATTGTTGCCGTTCTCATTTTATAGATGAACAAATAGATTCACAGAGAGCCAAATGGCCAAATTTTCCAACCTTTCAACACACAAGCATATGCATGTGCACACCACACACACACACACACACACATACACACTCCATGTATTTTCCATCATCTAAGCCAGTGCTATCCAATGGGTACTTCTGTGATGCTGTATGTGTTCTATATCTGCTGAGCCTAATACGGTTGCCACCAGCCACATACCGCTATTGAGCACTTAAAATGGGGCCAGTGAGTTAGCTACACGTGACTAGTGGTTATGGTATTGAACATGGCATGTCTAAGATCTTGTTTATTCTCTTTCATCCACAATGTCCATTCTGACCTCTCTTTGTTTTCCTAAATTCAACCCATTGAAAAAATGTTCTTAACTACATCATTTTTCCCGAAAGAGGCCTCCCTGGACCATTTTAACCTGTTTGGAAAACTGACAGTCTTTTTACTATTATTTTTGTTGGCATTGTTTATCATTCAACACATACTTAAAGAGTACATACTATGTGCAAAACCTTATACAAAATTATGATTTTAAAAGTAGAAAACTATAGTATTGTTACTTAACTTTTCGTTGTGTAATTTAACTTATAACTCTTAAATCATTACTAAATTTTGTTTTTAAGTATACTATATCTCCTTTTTCTTTCCAACACTAGGGTTTAAATCCCATAAAGATTAGGTTGTATCTAATGAGTCTCTGGTTTGCACAAAAATAGGCATCTAATGACTAAGTTAGTCAATTTGATAGGTGTAGATAAATTATGTCCTGGATACTAGTAACTGATTTTAAAGTAATAAAGCTTATGGTTCATTGATGAACCAAGACTCTAAGTTCAAATACTAACCTCCTTGCCATCTTATTTACTAGATAATGAGAAGGGAGTGACTTCGTAATGAATTAGAATAAAGGAAAGAAATATAATGGTGATTCACTTGTGGGGTTTAAGTTAAAATTTCATAGTAGATGGTACAGAAGTGTAATTTACTAAGTTATTTTATGAAGAGTCTTAGAACCAGTAAAACATTTGCTTCTTTTAAATAAATTATTACAGTTCCCTACCACTGTAGAAGAGAAAGAAATTTCTGGCTGAATAGCATGGTTCTATTAACATAAATACAGTGCATACACAATTGCTCTATTCATTTTTTTTGCTGCGCAGCCTGGCGTTGGGATTGGTGACTGTGATGGCCATCTGGGCTGCCTGTCCACAGCGGCTTTGCAGATCTTTAGGATGGTGAGCAGTCCCAGTACAAATTTGTTGCACATGAGCTGCCTGACGTTGCGGACCAGGAACTTTCAAAAGCCGCTAGGCAACCCATGCTTTGTTTGTTTGTTGCTCCCATAATCAATGTTGGGCATCAAGATCTGGCCCTTGGATCATTTTTAAAATTTAAAAAAAAATTTAATGCTATTGTCATTGTATTACATCCATCCGATTTTTCTTCCCCTCTGTCCCCTTCCCCACCCACCCACTCCCCCACAAAGTCAATCCCACTTGTTGTCCATGCCCATAGTTCTTCCATACTAGGTTCTTGACTAATCTGCTCCCCTTCTTTGCCTCCTCATTCCCCCTCCCCTCTGCCCACTGAAGGTCTATTCATTGTATTCATGTATCTGGTTCTGTTTTGCCTGTTTGTTTGTTTTGTTCATTATTGTCCTGTAATGAGTGAGATCATATGGTATCTGTCTTTCACTGACTGGCTTATTTCACTAAGCATAATACTCTCCAGTTCCATCCATGTTGTTGCAAAGGGTAGGAGTTCTTTCTTTCTGCTGTGTAGTATTCCATCATGTAAATGTACCAAAGTTTTTTGATCCAATCATCTACTGATGGGCTCTTAGGCTATTTCTAGCACTTGGCTATTGTAAATAGCACTGCTATGAACATAGGGGTACATAAATTCTTATGAACTGGTGTTTCAGGATTCCTCAGGTATAGTCCCAGTAATGGAATTGCTGGATCAAAAGGCAGTTCCATTTTTAGATTTTTAAGGAAACTCCATACTGTTTTCCACAGTGGCTGCACCAGCCTGCATTCCCACCAATAGTGCATTAGGGTTCGCTTTTCCACACGTCCTTTCCAACACTTGTTTGTTGATTTGTTGATGATTGCCATTCTGACAGGTGTGAGGTGGTATCTTATTGTGGTTTTAATTTGCATCTCTCTGATGACTAGTGATGTTGAGCGTTCTTTCATATGCCTTTGGGCCCTTTGTATGTCTTCCTCAGAGATTTGTCTGTTCAAGTCCTTTGCCCATTTTTTAATTGGGCTGTCTGTCTCCCTGGTGTTGAATTGCATGAGTTTTTTATATATTTTGGATATCGTACCTTTGTCTGACAGTTTCATTGGCAAATATGTTTTCCCATACAGTTGATTCCCTTTGAATTTTGCTGGTATTTTCTTTAGCAAAACAGAAACTTTTCAGTTTGATATAGTCCCATTTGTTGATTTGTACTTTTATTTCCTTTGCCCTTGGAGAAGTACCAGTAAATATACTTTTGCGTAGGATATCTAAAATTTTACTGCCTATATTTTCCTCCAGGACCTTTGCGGTGGCACTGCTTATATTTAACTCCTTTATCCATCTTAAGTTTATTCTGGTGTATGTTATAAGTTGGTCTAGTTTCATTTTTTTGCATGTCACTGTCCAGTTCCCCCAAAACCACTTGCTGAAGAGACTGTTTTTACTCCATTTTATATTCCTTCCCCCTTAGTCAAATATTAATTGACCATAGAGTCCTGGGTTTATTTCTGGGCTCTCTGTTCTGTTCCATTGATCTATATGTCTATTCTTATGCCAATACCAGACTGTTTTGATTACAGTAGTCTTGTAGTATAGTTTGATGTCTGGTATTGTGATTCCTCCTACAGTGTTCTTCTTTCTCAAGATTGCTGTGTCTATTCCTGGGCATTTTGGGCTCATATAAATTTTTGAAGTATTTTTTCTATATCTGTGAAGTATGTCATTGGCATTTTAATTGGGATTGCATTGAATCTATAGATTGCTTTGGGTAGTATGGACATTCTAATGATGTTAATTCTTCCTATCCATGAACATGGTATATGCTTCCATTTATTTGTATCTTCCTTAATTTCTTTCTTCAATGTTCTGTAGTTTTCTGAATACAGGTCTTAACTTGGTTAAGTTTATTCCTAAGTACTTTATTTTTCTTGTTGCTATGGTAAATGGGATTTGTTTTCTAGCTTCTATCTCTGATATTTCATTATTGGTATACATAAATGCTTTTGATTCTGAATATTGACTTTATACCCAGCTATTTTGCTAAGTTTGCTTACTAGGTCAAGTAAGTTTTTGGTGGAGTCTGTTGGGTTTTGTTTGTACACTATCATGTCATCTGCAAATAATGGCAATTTTACTTTCTCCTTTCCAATTTGGATACCTTTGATTCCTTTTTCTTGCCTTCCAAAATGATATTGAACAGAAGTGGAGAAAGTGGACAGCCTTGTCTTGTTCCTGATCTTAGGGGGAAAGCTTTTAGTTTTTTCCCACTAAGTATGATGTTGGCTTCAGGTTTCTCTTATATGGCCTTTATGATGTTGAGGTATGCTCCCTCTATTCCCATTTTGCTGAGGGTTTTTATCATAAATGGTTGCTGTACTTTATCAAATGCTTTTTTAGCATCTATTGATATGATCATATGGTTTTTGTCTTTCATTTTGTTGATATGGTGTGTTACATTTATTGATTGGTGAATGTTGTTCATCCCTGGGATGAAACCCACTTGATCATGGTGCATGATCTTTTTAATGTATTGCTGCGTTCAGTTGGCCAATATTTTGTTGAGAATCTTAGTATCCATGTTCATTAGAGATATTGGCCTATAGGTTTTTTTCTTAGTTGTGTCTTGACCTGGTTTTTGGATTAGAATAATATTGGCCTCTTGGAAAGAGTTTGGGAGTCTTCCCTCTTTTTGGATTTTTTGGAATAGGTTGAGAAGGATAGGAGTTAGTTCATCTCTAAATGGTAAAATCGTGTAGCTATCTGGTCCAGAACTCTTGAGCTTTGGGAGATTTTTTATTACTTCTTCAATTTCACTAGTTGTTTTTGATCTATTCAGGCTTTCTGCTTCTTCTGGATTCAGTTTTGGTAGATTATACATTTCCAGAAATTTATCCATTTCACCCAGGTTGTCATATTTCTTGTCATATAGTTGTTTGTAGTAATTTCTCACAATCCTTTGTATTTCTGAAGTATCAGTTGTGATTTCTCCTCTGTTGTTTCTGATTTTGTTTATTTGGGTCCACTCTCTCTTTTTCTTGATGAGTCTTGTTAAAGGCTTGCCAATTTTGTTTATTTTTTCAAAGAACCAACTCCTGGACTTATCATTTGAATTGTAGTTTTAGTCTCCAAGTTATTTAATTCTGCCTTTGATCTTCCTTCTCCTTGCTCTGGGCTTTGTTTGTTATTGCTCCTCTAGTTCTTGCAGCCTTGTGGTTAGGTTGTTTGTATAAGCTTCTTCTGACCTTTTTAGGTATTGCTATAAATTTCCCTCTGAGGACTGCCTTTGCTGTGTCCCATAGGTTTTGGGCTGTTGTGTATTCATCTTCATTTGTTTCCAGAAACTTTTTTATTTCATCTTTGATCTCATTGTTTACCCATTTCTTACTTAAAAATATGTTATTCAGTGTCCATGAGTTAGAATGTTTTTGTTTTTTTCCCTTGAGGTTGGTTTCTAGTTTCAATCCATTGATATCTGAGGAGGTGCTTGGTATGATTTCAATTTTCCTGTATTTGTGGAGGCTTGTCTTGTGACCTACCATGTGGTCTATCTTTGAGATGTGCATTTGAAAAGAATGTGTTTTTCTTTGGGGTGAAAGGCTGTGTATGTATCAATTAGGTCCATTTCCTCTACAGTATTGTTCAATGCCATAATATCCTTGGTGTTTTTTGTTTGGAAGCATCTGTCCATTGTTGATATTGGGGTATTACAATTCCCTACTATTGGTGTGTTGCTATCTATATCTTTCTTCAAGTCCTCCAACATTTTCCTTATATATTTTGGAGCTCCTATGTTGGGTGCATATGTTGACCAGAGTTATACCTTCTTGATGGTTTATTCCTTTACGTATTATGAAATGTCCTTCTTTGTCTCTTTTTATGGCCTACATTGTAAAATCTATTTTGTCTGAAATAAGTATTGCTACTCCGACTTTTTTTTCATGTCCATTTGCTTGATATATATTTTTTCATCCTTCATTTTCAGTCTGTGTTGATCTTTTGTTCTGAGGTGGGCTTCTTGAAGACAGATATATGCGGGTCATGTTTTCTTATCCATTCAGCTACCCTATGTCTTTTGATTGGCACATTTAATCCATTTACCTTTAAGGTTATTATTGATTGATACTTATTTATTACCATTTTCCCACTTTGTACCTGTGTTCCTCTGTGTCTCTCTCTGTTTCTTCATTTGTTTAAAGCTGACCCCTTAGCATTTCTTGCAATGCTGGTTTGGTAGAGATGTATTCTTTTAGTCTTCTTTTGTCTGAGAAACTCCTTATTTCTCCTTCCATTTTGAATGAGAGCCTTGCTAAGTAGAGTATTCTTGGTTGCAGGCCTTTGTTTCCCTTTACTTGGAATATTTTTTGCCATTCCTTTTGGCTTGTGTTGTTTCTGTTTAATAATCATTTGATAACCTTATTGGAGCCCCCTTATATATTATTCACTATATCTCTCTTGATGCTTTTAGGATTCTCCCTTTGTCTTTGAAATTTCCATTTTAATTATGATGTATCTTGGAGTGGGTCTGTTTGGATTCTTCTTCATTGGCAGCCTCTGTGCTTCCTGAACTTGAGTAATATTTTCACTCATCAAGTTAGGGGTGTTTTCTATCATTACTTTTTTGAACAGGCTTTCAATTTCCTGTTTCTCTTCTCCTTCTGGTATCCCTATGATATGGATATTATTGTGTTTCATGTTGTCCTGAAACTCTTTTAAAACCTCTTCATTCTTGTGCATCCTTTTTTCCTTCTGTTGCACTGCCTTGGGATATTTTTCTACATTGTCCTCCAGCTCACTGATCCGATCCTTTGTTTCCTCTAGCCTGCTGTTGATTCCTCCTACTGTATTCTTCAATTCAGAAATTATATTCTTCATTTCCTCCTTGCTCTTACTGATAGTTTCTATGTCCTTTTTAATGCTGGTGTAGTTCTCAGTAAGCTCCTTGTAGCTTCCCTGGAGTTCTTCATAGTTCCCCTGGAGTTGTTTGTAGTTTTCTTTGAGCTGGCTGAGCTCATTGAGCTTCTCTATTGTCATTATTTTGAATTCCATATCTGATAGTTTGCTTGTCTTTGTTTCCTTTATTGATCTTTCTGAGGAATCCTCCTTTCCTCTTGGTGATGAACTGATTCTTTTTCTCCCCATTTTTAGGTTTCATTGTAATCCAATCAAACTGTGATCAGCTGACAGACTAAGGAACTGCTAGGCTGGAAGGATTAATTTAGTTGTAAAACTATTGGTCTGTGATCCACCACCAGGCTCAGATGCAGCTTGGGGTGACAGACTGATTCAGCTATAAATCAAAGAATCAGCTACCAAACTCAAGCTTGCGTTGGGCTAGACAGAGAGGTTCAGTTGTAATCCATTTCAGCTCAGGTGCAGGTTGGTGGGACAGATTCAAATGTAAATCAATGAATCTGATCAGCTGCCAGGTTCAGGCACCACTGGACTAGGCAGCAAGATCCAATTGTAATCCAATGAATCTCTGTTCCAGCGCTTGAATCTTTTGTGCATACTATTGTCAATGCCTCTGCATTCCTACCAACTCTGCATAATTTTGACATACTGATCTGTGAAAGAAGTTAGTTTCTTATTGATAATTTCTATCCATTTCAGATTCATCAAGAAAATATAACATTCTTTTTTACCATATAATGTGCCAGTGATGGTACCCCAGTGGAAAGCAATGGGTGGTTTCCATTCCATAAAATGTCTAGAACCTGTCACGGTTACACAAAACTGGAGAATCTTGTTATCTCAGTTTGCATGCCTTGTATTTGTTCATTTAATGTTTTTCCTTCAAACCCTAGCTCAATGATTACAGGCTGATGAGTTTAAAGTGCTCAACTCTATTTTTAAATTTAATACATGATTTGGTAGTTTTTACAGGGATTGACAGATGCCTTACATATGTCAGTAAAAATGTACTATATTTTAAGAAGAACTAGGTTAATTTGACTGCAGTAAAACTGTCCTTTCTGAAGTATTGAAAACCACTATGAGATTGGGGATAAATTGCAATATAATTTATCTGTTCACTGACAGAAACTAAATAGTCAGGATGCTTGAAATAAAAGAGGTCTGCACTTGTTTTTCTCATCTTCTGTAACCAGAAGAGAATGAGCTCTTAGAGAAATCAATGTTTGGTAGGAAACACTTTCTATTTTTTGCTTTCTGCTCTTCCTTTAGAGCCCACTCAAGTCTCACTTCTCCAGGTATTTTAACTTATTTATTCATGGTATGCAAACTCTTCTTCCTCTAAATTCTAACGTTACATAGAATTCTCTCCATATAACTGGGTGCTTCCTTTAATTTTCCTTCCTCTCTCCCTTCCTTCCTTTCTCCCTTCCTTCTTTCCTTTCTTCCTCTTTCTTCTGTGTCAGAACTACCAGCTTAGAGGACATGCTCTCAAAGCAACAGGAAAGAACGTTATCTATTGTCTGCCTAACATGGGATGATTAGAAAAGAGATACTTAAATATTTTGCATTGATTTCCTCAACTGATTTTTCTTTGGAATCTCTCAAATCTCTTGAGCAGTCTGTGCCCCACCCCGCCCATGCATTTTTGTAACTTTCAGTGAAAACTCCTACTCCTACGGTGTGCATGCTTCTATATATGTACCTGAATCACGGGTAAGCAGCTGAAGGCAATTGCTTCCAGGTGTTTAGCAGAGGAAATCACTGCCTGTCAGTAAGCCAGTGACAGACTGGTCTAACTTCTCAAAAGAAGTAATTAACTCTCAGGAACCTTGGTGGTGTCTTTTAGGAGAAGAAATCTTTCTCTTCACTGTCTCCTGTGATAATGTTTGCCCATGCATAAACAACACACACACCCAAATCCTTACCCTTTCGGGGCCTTCTTAGTTTGTAACTATATTCCTTACTTGGATTCCTGACCAAAATAACACATATGCAAAGTTTCACTGGAAGAAACCAGATTATCTGTACTTTAAAACAATAGAAGGTAAACTAAATAAATAAAATAAAGCAGCAAATGTTACCTGCAGCTCCTTTTTGGGATGCATCTGTAGAATCCAACATTCTCTTTACGATGGGCTGGATTACACACTGGGAATTTCCCTAGATAAGTACACATACTGTCTTCTATCTAGAATGCCCAGCTGGGAGGAAACACCAGGAGGAGAAAGGGAGCAGGGGCATTTACCCATCTAGTCAAATCAGTGGGACCAGTGCCAGGGCCCATGCTTCAGATGTTGATGCTTGAACCCATTTAAGAGTAGTGACTAAAACTTTACTTACAGTAAAATACTAACAACAGTAATGCTTTTCATTTATAAAAATCAGGGACTATTTTCCCCATACAGATGCCTGCAATATCCCTTGTGTTGGCAGGTGAGAGTGTGAGTGGCACACATTTTACCTTCATGAATAAACCATCATAATGAATGGATTTATGAAGCCACAGCTTAATTCATTGCTTACATCTACTGTAAGTTACAAAATTTTACAATTTTGTAAAAACAGGATTTGAATTGCATGGAGCAAGTCCTCCTGCTATGAATGAGAGTACAGAGTTCTTGGCGTTCTGCTGTAGAAGTGGACACGGCCTAGGGACTCTTCAGGAAGAACAGGACACATTACCAGAGGAATCAGAAACACAACGAGTATTAACATTCAGAAGTAGGGAACAAAGAACAGAGAAAACTCTCTAAATACAAGCTTTCTACAGAGGCTAAGGGCAAGTTTTTGTTTTAACTTCAGGAGAATCTGGGAGAGCAAAAGCAGTGCCAGAATTATACAGTGTGCCTTCTGAAAATGAATAGCTATATTGCCCTTGACAAATAGTGTTTATCTTGCCTGGAAACAAGGTAGCACTTTCCTAAGATAAAACTTTTTAATCAAAATGTCTTTAGAATATTAAATTTATCCAATGTAAGCCAGTCGTTGCACTTTAGAGAATGTGCCTTAGTAAATGGAATCCACCTGGGTGCTCTGGTCCATCACTGCCTTTAAAATCCCTGGGCCTCTTAGTAAATCTGTCCATGGATACAGGCAAACAGCTGCTGGCCTGGCTGGTTCTTTTTACCTCTTGTTGATAGTGAGAACAGGTGAGCATCAAGGTCAGCAATACTAAACTAAACACCAAGTGCAGAAAGGGCAGTCTACTTAATTCTTCAACTTGAACAGGCAAAGCAAAATTCCCTCAGAAAATATTAATAACAATGGAAACATGATGTGTGGTTATTTATTTATTTCTAGACTGTGAGAACTAAAAGGAAATTTAGGGATGAGTTTAGCTAATCCATTTTCTTTTTGCAAATCAGGGACACAGAGTTCCAAGTAAGTGAATGGCTCGCCAGTGATAACACCGCTTATTAGCTTGTTAGTGGCCCAAGTTTTCACCTTTGCCTTCAGCCTGAGACCAACCCCAGTCACTGTGTGAACCTCATTTACTTCTAGTTAAGAAAAAAACATATGTATGGGGGAGCTTGTGGAATTGAACAATGGAACGTTTATTTATATTATTGCCCTTGGCTAATTTTTTCACACATATTCTTTTTTTTTGTTGTTTTTTTTAGATTTTATTTATTATTTCCAGAAAGAGGAAGGGAGAGAGGCAGAAAGGGAGAGAAACAGAGAGACATCAATGTATGGTTGCCTTACACCTGCCTCCAGCCACAGATCTGGCTGGAGACCTGGCTTGCAACCTAGTTATGTGCCCTGGCTGGGGAATCGAACCAGCAACCTTTGGGTTTGCAGTTCACACATATTCTTGAAGAGTCCAACTCGAAAAGCGCCTAACAAAGGCACTATTGGCTGTTTTGGAAGCTGGACTTATTCACAGAGCTTAAATCACAAATTTATGCCAACCCCCCTGTCCTTACTAACCGACATGTTTGAGCAGAAAAGAATTCTGGGTCGCCAAAGCACCTTGCATGTTTATAGCGCTAGCTATAGCACAGCGGCCCTTGTAAATGTCACAGGAGATAATAATTGCAGTGGTAAAGAAAGAAAATGTTCAGAGCTTGAGAAAGGACCAAAGCACTCCCAATCCCAGGGCTGAAGAGGCCTGAAAAACATCCCTAGGGCAAGAGAGATGAAACTTCCCCATAGTCAAGAAATTAATGCTGACACCCAGTCAGCTAAGTAAAGGGCAGAGCGGAAAGAGATGGCTGGCTGTGTTTTGGCTTTTGGATAGAGCTGTATGTGCACAGTCCAAAGAGAAACAAGTGTAAAGATCATCTTATCACTGTAAATAAAAATCACCCTGTTGCCCAAGGGAACCAGAGCTCAGTTACCGTCTGGTCAGCCCCAGCCAGACCATCACTGTGTCATTATTGATGATAATACAGGAAGAGGGTCATTTTCTCTGTGGAGGGAGGAGGTGGCGAGGGAGCTAATGTGCAATTACGTTAATGAACATAAAATTTGGCTCAGTGTGGGCATTTCTTCCCATGCTCTCAATTAGATTTTAGAGGGTAAAATGAAAGATAATAAAAGTCTTTTCTTCAGCACCATTTTTTCTTTGGCTATGGTTATAGAAATATGTTTGATGGAAACATAAGTATTCTGGTTTATTAAGCCCAAATGCACTCAATCCAGCCTTTAACACAAGGCTGAAGTTCTGGAAGGACAGAAGGTCACTGCTATCTCTGTCCTTTGGGGAGGTTATAAATAATTCAGAATCTGTTTACCTGAATTTGGGCTACTTTTAGAAAGCCAGTGTGAAGAGCTCAGTGGGGTTCTAACAGAGAAAAAAGCCCTGCAAAAATGTGTGACTGGACCTATCCTATCAAAGTCCACTTTCCAATGTCCTCAGGGAATTTCCCTCACTAGGTAAGGGACTCTGTTTGTCCCATGGTGAGAATGATCTCAAAGATGGGGATGGCATCTCTGAAATCCATGACAATGTGGCTGGTATGGGGGAGAAAATAGAAAACAAACAAAATAAAAAGTGAGGTCCAGTGACAATGCCAGGCTGGGGGCAAGAAAAACACAGCAAAAAGACAACAAAGCAAAAGTATGGTAGGCAGAATCATTTTTTCCTGTATCTGTTTCTTCAATACACATTGATTTGTTAAGAAGCAGCAGAGAAAACAAGTTTACCTCTGGAATGTGAAGACAGACTATATTATAATTACATGGTGTAATATAATTATATGATGTTATATGACAAAATGGATTTGGCATTATGTAGATGTGATTAGGTTGAGAATTTTGAGGATGAGATTATCCTGGATTGTCTGGGTGAACACACTGTAATCTCAGGGATACTTATAAAGGGAGGAGAAAAGCAGAAGACAGAGGCTGATGTGATTAGCTGTCTTTGAAGAGGGAAGAAGACTACCAGCCAAGGACTGTGAGCAGCCTCTAGAAACTGGGAAAGGTACACGGATCCCAGCCTAGAGCCACCAGGAGAAGCACTGGCAGCTCTGCCTACGTTTCAATTTTAGCACAGTGAGACTTCCGACCTTCAAAACTGGAAAACAATAAATTAGTAATGTTTAAACCACTACATTTATGGTACTTTGTTACAGGAAAAATAGGAAACAGATGTACAACTACTACGGAAGAAAGGTATGTCTAGACTCATGGCATTACTTTGCCACTATTTCCTAAAATCTCATCTGAAATAATTCTAAAACATTATGTTAACACTCCCTAAAGACTGGTGTCCTTACCACTCCATGTCTGTTGTCTTCCTCTTCATCAGACCCAGAAGCAGGAAGCAAGAGTAGGGAGAAGGTTGGCTTACTCATTCTTTTGACTCTGTTAAACATAGTTGAGAAAGGGTCGTTCATCCCAGGGATGAAGCTGCTACGGATGCTGTGCCTGGAATTGTACTGAGTGCTGAAAACCCAGCTCTGTGGTCTGAGGAAAGGTGAAAGAAACAACTTTTCAGTCATATCTTAACTTGAAATACATTTGACCACAGCTTAGAAGCATGCATAGACACACATAAACACACATGCACACACACACACACACACACACACACAGAAATTCACTGAGTACTTTAATGTTTACAAAACATTCCACTTATATCCTGTCGTTGGAGCCCATGATCATTCCCTCATATGGGTGTATTGCTCTCTCCATGTTACAGAGGAAGAAACAGGCTGAGAGCCCTGGAATGCCTTGACCACTGCCTTTCAGCCACTAAGAGCCGGAAGAGGATTTGTTTTGGTGTCAAAGTTCCTGTGCTCTTTCCGTTCCCCATTGCTTCAGGTTCTCCCAATTTCAAGGCAGTGGACCTGAATGGTTCACAATGAGCACTTGATAAGGACACCCAGGCATGCTGCATTCGATGCCCTTTTTCAGAAACTTTAGGCCATGTCTTCCTAGAAAAGTTTAAGACATTTACGAATTTGGGAAGAGGAAAATTAACCTCAAAGACAAAGATGATGCCCTGGCTGGTAGCACAGTGGATAAGGCGCCGGCCTGCGAACCCAAAGGTCGCAGGTTCGATTCCCCAGCCAGGGCACATAACAAGGTTACAAACTAGTTCTCCAGTCAGGACTGTAGCTGGAGGCAGGTGAAAAGCAACCATACATTGATGTTTCTCTTCCTCTTTGCCTCTCTCCCTTCCCCTCTTTCTGAAAATAATTAAATGAAATCTTAAAAAAAAAAGACAAAGATGACTTTTGGAACTCACATGTTTCAGCTAAGATGTGTAATTACTAAGGTTACAAAAATGAGGAGCAGATATTTGCTTTCTCTTTCCTTGGCTTGTGTAAACCAATCTCAATTCACTCTATAGGCTCCTTCTGCCCCTTCCCCAACCCCTCAACCAACTGCAGAATAACTTTTATTCCAGTGTGAGGAAACTCTGATTCTGCCTGTGGAAGGGAGGCAATTTCACAGCGCTCAAGGATGCCCAAGGATTCTGTTCTGCCTTCCTCACCACACAGGCCATTTGCAGATGCCATGCTTTTCACGTAGCTACACTGTGTCTAGCACCAGATGTCACACACTGCAGCCACATGACAATGGGCTGTCAGTTCTTGATGGCTGCTGCCTGCCAGCACCTTAGAGCTGTTTTTGCAGTCATGTAGACCCCAATAACAAAACGAAACACCACATTTCACTGATGAAGTCAGGAATCCAACCCAAACCAACAGTTCCCGTTTCCTGTCATTGAGAATGTAACAATGAGGGCTGTGATTTAGTTCAATGGGTTGTATTTAATTTCACCTGTTATCTAATCATGAGACAAAATAGTGCAATATTTTTTCTTCAGGGTGTAAGTTATTTATTTATTTAGTAGGTTTTATTTGTTGAGAAGCAATAGAGGAAACCAGTTAGGACTTTGGCCTATGTCCTTGTTATGTTGTCAGTCACACTTAAGCAAAGTGTGACTTGGCTTAAGTTTGTTACTTTAAATGCTGCATCTCAGTTATTTCATCAGGTTGCAGTGAGGATTAAGTGAATGTCTACATACATAAAGTATTTAGAACAGGGTGAGGGTCAGGCACAGTGAGTACTCAATAAATGTAAATGATACCATTGTCTTTTTATTGGCCATCCACTAAATGCATGGGTCTCCACTGGAAATGGAGGGGTACAGACATAAATGAGACAAGCAGCCCACATCCCACTGAATGTCATCTCCATATGCAAATTCTCCATAGTTTGCACCCTCCAAGATAGTCTCTTCCTTTCAGACTCTTTGGACATTTTTTTTATTTGCCTCTTTGAGGTATATTTTACTTTCTACTTAAAAGTAAGATTTTTGAGTCCTTGGTTTATCTCTGGTCCTGCTTAGAGAAGAGTCTATGACTAATTCTTCTTTATAGCTCCCACGGCATCTCATTTGTGGCCTGGTGCATCATAGGTGCTCAATAAATATTTAATGAATAAGTATCTGTTGAAATGATGAATGATGAAAATGTTTGTATTGCTAAATTCCTTCTCCATATGTGAGCACATCTGTGTAATAACACTAAATGTTATGATGAGTTTTTTGCATATGGTTTATGTAAGTCACAGAAATGCACACGCACACTGTTCACCTCAATTGACAGAATATATTTGAGCCGTGGCGACACACTAACTTCATAACTGTATTTGCAAATTGGAAATCATGTTAATGTTCTGCTCACATCTTTAGCTCTGACCAACCTCTCAGAAGCCAATAGCCATTAAGATGGTCATGATTATTGTATTGTGTGTTTAGCGAACAATACAACATGCAGATGAAGTATTATGGAACTGTACACCTAAAACCTATATAATTTTATTTACCAATGTCACCTCAGTAACTTCAATAAAAAGTGTAAAAGAAAATAAAACTTGGGCAAGCATTCCACATGTAAAACTCATCCATTTACTTTGTAATAAGCTAATTACATATCTTTACATTTTCATTCATATAAGTTATATATGCCAGTGTTCAGAATTTACTTAATAATTGAAAAAAAAGATCATCATGGTTATAACATCTCAAGAAAAGGAAATTTCTGCAGATGCAGAGATTCCTCCGTGACCTGGGGAAAAGAAGATAAATTTGTGCGTTGTATAAATCAACAAGTAAATTAGGAGGGAATAAATACCAGATGGACAGGGGCCAGTGAGGTAGATAATTTGCGCTGGTCCTCAGCAATGTTAGTTGTCTGATTTATTTTGTTCTGTTTATTCTTTGACAGTCAACAAGGTGCCAGCTTCTCTTCCTCAGTGGAAATAACTTTAGAAGATGAAATCTGCCCCCAAGTCCTATTTCTGACACAGTCACCATAGAATAATCAACAAATACTGCAGCTTTTTGCAGCAACTTGGAATATTACTCATGTCACTGTAATGTCTCCACTTAGCCAGGATGGCAATTCATTTTAATACTTTTGTCTGGAAAGAAAAATGATTTTGATTTTTCTGGTCACATACAGGTTCAACTATGTTTCACTTTATTTTAAAGTTCAATATTTGTATTTCTGATTTAAGTGCAAACATAAAATCAAATAGAAAAAAAAATGCCCAAGCAAAAGAGCAAGATTCAAGTAGAGGCAGAAATACAAAGTTCATAGTATAAACAACTTATCTTTAGAATTTGAGCAAGTATTCAGGCAATGTAATGAATTATTAAATGCTAATAGTTGTAATATTGATTGCTATGTGAATCTCCCTCACATTCTTTGTTTCTTTTTTGTCCTTATTATTGCTGCCGGCGGTTCTCTCTCTCTCTCTCTTTTTTTTTTTTTTTTTCTCTCCCTCTCCTCCCTTTCCCTCCTCCCTCTCCTCCTTTCCCCTCCCCTCCCCTCCTCTCCTCTCCTCTCCTCTCCTTCCCTTGGAAACAAAAGAGATCTGGAGAAGCACAGTTCAGAACTGGAGTGGTAGGTCAGTGAAGCTAATGGAAGCCAAGTCCTTTCAGGTCACAATTCTGCTTTCCAGAGAGACCAAAGAAAGACTTCATGCACTCTCATTGTTCAAACAATTGGCCATGATGTTTGCAGATATTTTTTTCACTTCTTCCCCATTACTTGTTGGATTGGCCCTTTGATCATTGTGAAGTATTCCTCTTTATTGTTGATGATACTCTTTGTCTTCTAGTCTACATTGAGTGATTAATACAGCAACACCTGCTTTATTATGCTTATTGTTTTCATTGTTTATCTTTATTCTGTCTTTGTATTGTCAACCTCTCTACTTCAATGCACCTTTTCTAGACAGTAATATTCCTGGTCATACTTTATTTATCCAGTCTGACAATCTCTATTTTTTAAAATTGAGTGTTGTTTTTGGTTCTAAAACTTGCTAGTGTCTAATTTAAAAATTAGAACAACACACACAAATTTGATATACACTGGATGCCTTTCCTTTATTCCATCCCTGTTCCATCTATACAGGAGAAGCACTGATCTGAATTGTGTGCTTGTGTCTTTGTTGCATTTCTCTTCATTGTTTCACAACAATTACAGATGCACCTAAAAGAACGTACTGTTTGTTTTTATATTTTTATAACTGTAATGAATATTATTGTTTGTGTTTCTATGATTTGTCAGTTTTACTATGGTTTGAAATTTCATCTATGTTTTCACATGTAGTATAGGGTTTTTCTTCCCCATTTTGATTGCCATGTGGTATTTAATTTAATTGAAAAGTATTTCTCTATTTTATTGTTGATGGGTATTTCTGTTGATTATATTTTTGCTTTTACAGATTTATTATAAGCATTTTTTAAATTTCATGCAGTATAATTCATATAAAATATTTTAGTCATATTTTATACATTTTGATATATGTATACTTTTATAAGACAATCACTTTAGGAAAGTATATAGCATTCCCAAATGTTTTCTTGTGCCCTTTGGTGCAGAAATGTTTCTAGTTATAGACACTAATAGAAGTATAACAATAGCTCATTGTACTTTGAATTTGTGTTCCCTAATGATTAATGATGTTGAGCATCTTTTCATGTGATTTTTGTTCTTTTGCCATCAATATATATTTGGTGAAGTAGTTGTTAAAATCATCTGCCTCTTTTTTTTTTTTTTTTTTTGTATTTCTTATTGAATTTTGAGAGTTCTTTATAAATTCTGGCTTCAAATATTTTATCCAATAGGTGATTTGTAAATATTTTCTCTGTATTGTCCTTTCATTTTGTTAGTAGTGTCTTCCAAAGAGGAGAAATTTTGGATTTTGAGGAAGTCAAATTTATTAATTTTTATTTTTTTATGATCAGTGCATTTGGTGTTGTAAGCAAAATAATCTTTGTTTAATCTGAAATCACAAATATTCTTCTCCTATGCTTTCTCATAAAAGTTGTATAGTTTTATTAGACTTCACATATAGGCCCATGATTCATTTTCAGTTAATTCTTGAACATGGTGAGTGATTCTTTTGGGGGGAGGGGGTTGCAGTACAAATGGACATTAAATTATTTTATTGCCATATATTGAGACAATTCCATTGAATTACCTTAGACACTGTCAAAAATCTGTTAATCATATATGTGAAGGTTTATATTTCATTAACTTATTTCTATGGCTTGACTGTTTTCTACTTGTTTAATCTTGTAGTTGATGTTTCTTGGTTCTTTCTTTTCTGGCTTCTTTTCAGCCAAATAGTATGTAATTTTAGTATATTTTAAATTTCTCTATTATCTTTTTAGCTATACCATTTTTATTTTAAAATAATGATTGATGGGATTACAATATGTTTCCTTAACTTGTCACAGTCTACTTAGAATTAATATTGTACTACAGCAATAAAACATAAGAACTTACAGCAGTATTATTTCATTTATTCCCAACCCACTCCATGCTCTTTGCTGTTACTGTCAAATATTTTACATCTCCATATATTGTAAACCTCACAAAACACTATTACTTTTACTGTAAACAGTCATCTTTTAAAGAAATTGAGAAAAGAAAAAGTGATAAATTTTATATTTACCCACATATTTACCATTCCCACTGCCTTCCCATAAATCTGTGTTTTTGTCTGTTGTCATTTGCCTTCAGGATGAATAATTCTTTGGTGTTTGTTATTGTGCAGGTGTGCTGACAACAAATTCTTTCATCTTGTGTGGATCTGTAGACATCTTCATTTTATCTTTCTTTTTAATAGATATATTCCATAAATGTACAATTCTAGATTGACTCTTTTGTTTGTTCTTTTAAAGTACTTGAAAGATATCACCTCATTACCGTCTGGGTTTCATTGTTTCTGATCATAAGTTAGCCTTCATTTCATTTTGCTGTCCTCCTCTGTGCAATGTGCCTTTTTCACTGGCTGCTTTAATGATTATTTTTAGTTCTAATAGTTTGATTTTGATGTGCTCAGCTGCAGTTCTCTTTATATGTATTTACCCTGCTTCATGTTCACATTAGATTCTTAGGCCAGTATTTTGATATGTTATTTTTAAAATTAATTTTGACATTATTTCTTCAAATATTTTTCTTCCCCATCCTGTTTCTCTCTCTCTCTCCCTTTTAAAATAAGTTTTACTGAAAATGCTATTATAGTTGTCCCCTTGCCTTACTCTGCCCAGTACCTCCCTTCCTTCCAGCTGTCCTCCTCCACACTTAGTTCATGTCTATGGGTCATGGATACAAGTTCTTTGACTTCTCTATTTACTTTACCACTCTTATATCCCCCTGTCTATTTTGTTTCTCTTTTTTAGTGACTTCAGTAATATGTAACGTAGCTCTCTTGATATTGACTTACAGATTTTAGAAACTCTGTTCATTTATTTTGAAATATTTTTGTCTCTCATTTATTAAATTTAATTTTTTCTATTGATCTGTCTTAAAGTGTTCTCTTTAAGTCTCCAAAGTACTGTTGAACCCATCAGTGATATTATCATTTCACTATTTTTATTTACCAGTTGTTGATTCTCCTTTTGTTTCATTTTTCATTCTCTAGTCACTCATGACATCTACCACCACCACTGACTAGTACAGTGAAGTTGGCATTGTTCACTCATGCACATTCTAGTCTATTCTCCTTTGCTGCTAGGTACATCAATATGTGCAAACCATTCTTGTTATATTAACAATGGTTGGACTTTTTTCCCAGATAGACCATGAATATATCATTAACAATTGTGAAAGAGTCATATAAGGTAGGGAATGTAGAACATATTATAAATTCCAAAGTTGTAAAAAAAAATTCTTTTCATTATTATCAATAGTCTCTCAGAAGCCACCACACTTAACTAATTTTTCCATTGGTCTCAGATAATCATCACTACTATATGGATTGTTAAAGGACTGGAAATATTTTTTCCATCAGAGCCAGAGGAAAACACTTGATTCCTTATTATAAATGAAAGTTACTAGTTTAACTTGTTTGGACCACTATTGACATTTTTAGAGGTTTTTTAAATTTTTTTTTGGGAATAAAAAAATCTTCAGGTATCTCTCAAATAAAGTCTATGTTAGAAACCAGCATAGTATACAATGTATGGGGAACACTATGGAAAATCATGTTTTCTTTGGGCTATGGATAGCAAACAATGGAATGTAAAATCTTTAGTCAGTTATCTGCCTGATACCCAGTGGCTTGATAATTAATTAATTAATTAATTTAAAGATTTTATTTATTATTTTTAGAGAGAGAGGAAGGGAGAGAGGCAGAGAGGGAGAGAGACATCAATGTATGGTTGTCTTTCACCTGCCTCCAGCTACAGAGCTGGCTGGAGACCTGGCTTGCCACCTGGTTATGTGCCCTGCCTGGGAATTGAACCTGCAACCTTTGGGTTGCAACTTTTGGGCCACCAGGCAAGGCAGAGGAAATTATTTTTTGCATATAAGAAAACATGGAGAATTAGTTCCACTAAATCCTTAGGGAAAAAAGAGAAGAAAATAATACTTGGTTTAAAAAGGATTGTTTTACCCAGAGCATATAACCAATGAGCTGTCCTAGCAAAATACCTTGCATAAAGTCGATGCTCAGAAATATTGGATGATTGAGATAGGTTATGCTTGAGTTGCCTGTAGGAGAATATTTAGAATAAATATAATTTTCTTTTTCCTGGCGGGAACTATTTGGCAGAAATTAAGTAACCAATATCGAAATAATATATTTAGAATACATGATATGAAATTACTGCTACATCTTCACAAATAGTTTGAATTTATTTTCCTATATATAGCACTGTGGTTACAATCAGATGGGACAAAGTGAAATTTGGAAATGTGAGGACAGGCTATTTCTGATCCCACACTTCCATCCTTTACTGTTGCAAGCTAATTTCCCCCCAAGTTTTCAAGGGACAGCACAGACAAATTTGGAGGGAACTGGGAAGAGGCAGGGCAGAGTAGCAGGACTCTCTCAGAAAGATGTCATCAGGTGTGGTGGCAGAAAACTAGTGCCCCAACTGCCCTGGGCAGTGGACTCCTTCTGAGGCGAGAGAGAAAGGACAGATTTACTTTCATTCCCGAATAAACCTGAACCTAAGACTCATCTGAGGGCCTCCTAGAAATAACTGAAAGATGATCAAAGACCTTCAGGTTTGGGCCAGGGGAATGAAAAATGCATATCTGTATTTATTCAGGTATAGCTCCAGACCAGAAAAATGTTTATTATGAATATTAATGTAACCTCATTTTACCCACAGACTGCTGAGACTAGGAAAATCAGCTTACACATAGTATATTTGTTTTTAAAGCATTTTTATCTCCTATTACATTCATATTCAAGTCTTGTAATCAAGGCCATCTCTTGGGCATATGAATCCAAGGCTAAAGCTTACTATGTAAGTCATTTGTCCCCATCATTCTCAAAAGAAATTTGGTTATAATGAATATCCAGAGAATCCCCGAGAAAAATATGTCACAATAGCCATGTTTGTTATGCAGAAGATGGGTGCCTACTCTTCCCCTTACTTTGCTTGTATGCGTCTGGCAAATGGGGAGAAGACTTGTATTGTGCAGGTAACAGAGAATTCAGCCTTAGCATTGGCTCTGTGCACTCCTGGGTTTAGGCATGTTAAGTGTGATGTAGAAAATGTGGAGGGGTCCACCAGCAAATTTAAGTTTATAAGGATATGAGGCTGTTTCCACCATTACTATGTTACTCCGTGTTAAGCACTGAATTGTGTCTCTCCCCAAATTCTTATGTTGGAGTCCCAACCCCTAGTACTTCAGACTGTAACATATTTGGACATGAGGTTAATAAAGAGGTGATTAAGTTAATATGAAGCAGTTAAGATAGGACACTCATTCAATAAGACTGGTGTCCTTAGGAGAAGAGGAGTCAGAGTCAGGGGAGGGCGTGTAACAGGAGGGCAACTGTGTGATGTGTCATTGAGGTGGTGGCTATTGCAGGATAAGGAGGGAGGCCTCAGAGGAAACTGTCCATCTTAACTTCTTGATCTTAGACTTTCAGCTTTCAAAACTGTGGGAAAGTACCTTTCTGTTGGCTAAGCCACTTGATCTATGGTATTTTCTTAGGGAGGTTGTAGAAAATGTATATACTCCATAAAATGTATAGACTCATTATGAAGAAGAGCTTTTTGTCCTATTTCCTGCTGTATGCCTGACTCCTAGAAAAGACCTTAGCATGTAGCTAGCACCCAAGAACCCTTAGCTAAATGAAGAAAGAGAAGACTTAATGAGGTACTTGCTGGGAAGTCTTTGATACAAATGAAATATTTATACACACACACAAATATATATACCATTTGAATATATATATAAAGTTAGTCCCAGGATAAGAAGTCTGTTTTGAGTACTTTCTATTAAAGTTTAAACACTCTCCAATTCAAAACTTTCATCTTCTAAATTTTTACTTATACTGGGTTAACTTTCAATGTTCCCCTGTGTAAGCCCTTCACATCAGTGCTTTGACCTATAGACTATTCCCAGCACAAAATGATTGCCTCATCAGTGCCTAGGTCATGCTCCAATCTTCTCTGCATGGGCCTCTGCTTCTCCTGTAAGTTCTATCTAACATTTCACCCACTGCCTGGTATCTTCTGACTGCCCTGTTTCTGCTCTGGAATCCTGTGACACTTATTACCTATCTTGTTCACTTGAGAAACAGCATCTGCTTCCCTATACTGCTATTTATTTATTATATCACCCTCCTTCTTAGTATGTATAAGATATAAATAATAATCATATAATGTTAGATTCTAACATAATCATGCTGATGAAGTAATTATGATGATGTTACATTCTGAAGCAATCATGATGGTGATGGTGGTGGTAACAAAAAAGAAAGGTCTCCTGATATTTCACTGAGCCACTGATAATAAAGCAGGCCTGACCACTTCATTCCACTGTGTTAGTTATAGTAGGAGGTGGAGCTGAATTTTTCAATAGTAGCAATTGTGGCCATATGTCCATCAAATGTCAATGTTAGTGTCGTATCAGTCCTATGTGCTGATGCAGCATCATTAACCATCTCCAGGCACCCCAAAGGAGCCAGACAACCACTTCTCTACTGTGAAGTCTCCCGAAAGTACTAAATCAGGGGCTTTGGGGGATCTGGACCTCATTCTGCAGTATCCCAACATTAAATATACAAAGCAGGATTTGTAAGCTATTATAATTGCTTATAGAATTTTTAGAGCATGGCATCTTTTCAAACAAGTCTACCTGAGAAATTCAGCTCCAGTACACCCAAAGAGTGACTGAAATAAATTAGGAGATGGGAAAGATTCAGAACTGCATCAAGCTTAGACGAGCCAGGGGAAGTGAATCAGATAAATACATTAACACACACACACAGTGACGGATGAGGCAGATGACATTTTATGCTCCTTTAAACTGACTGATGAAGATCAGACAAATTAGAAATAGCTGTGGACAAGTTCAAGAACGCCTTTCTAGTGTGTACTGAAAAGGAATCTTAAGGAGCAGAGATGTGAAGTAGCCCTGGAAAATGAAAAATGAGGTAATGGAAAGAATATTCCAAGAGTCACATCCCTGTGCCCACCTGTTATAAACTTTAAGAAGATAGTTTTAAATGTAATCTCTTGAAATATGGTATACATTTTTAAAGAATGTCAGAGCAAAAATAAAAAAGTAATATTAAAACACTAAAACCATTTTTATGTAACCTGAGCATTTTAGATAGCAAGTAACAGTATATAAGCTTATAGTTTTTCATTTTCTATTTTTTTATAATAATGGAATATGAAGTTATGAAATTATAATTGGATCATGAACACCAATATCCCATAGATATTGACTTTGAGTGGTTCTGTAGTTAATCTATGTTTTTAGTGTGGCTAAAGATTATCCAGTGTCAATATTTGCATAAAAGTAAAAGTATATATTTACTTAGATTTCAGTTGCATATATTCAGATCATAGAGGGCTCCTGATTCTAAGTTAAATTTTCACTTCCAGTAGACAAAAAATTCATCACCTTTTCCTCCATGTTGAATAGCTGTGTGTGTTTCTGCAACTATGTTTGTTTTATCTTACCCTGGAATTTTGGAAAGCTAAGGAATAAAATGTGGTAGCCCACAATGAAAGAACTGGAGTTGAAATATATGGTTGATGACAATCTACATTTTGAAGGTATATTAATTTTGAGAAACTAATAAAAGTTAACCTTTACATGGAGAAGAAAAAATACAAAGGTCATAGGTTGTTGGCAGTTTCTCTTCCCTGAACTGTTATGCTGGTGCTGCTAAGCCATTCCTTTACTAAAGTCATAATAAATTTATCCCTATGGATAATCAGATACAGAAGAGTCATTAACTAATAAACATGCATTTAATACAGGCTTTACCAATTGTGTACAGGTGGGAAGGTGAACTTTAAGGTCAAAGCTGGACAAAAGTGGAATGGCCGCTCATCTAGGGTATAGTGCCTTATTTATATGAAGATATGAGGAATCATTGCATAAAACAAACAGGAACAATCACATTTCTGCTTCATCACAGGTGGGAGGAAAACAATAGTTCTGTCTAGGTGGAAAATCTTCTAAAACCATAAAAGAAATGAGTATCCCAAATGTGTTGGAAACTCCTATTTTAAAGATGGAGCCATCATGAGTTATAAAACAAAGAACAAAAAATCCTCTCCCTCTTTATTTATATTCATTAGCAAATAAATAAATAAGAAAATAAATCCCTATTATTTTTCTAATTAAAAGTTTATTTTGATTTCCATAGATTCCTATTTTTGCACTTTAGGACAGGAGGAACGTGTAAGAAATTTAAGATATTAACCAACAAAGATGTGGCAGCTGGCATGGAAATAAATCAATTATAACCTCCTAATTATCTAGCCAGTGGCACCTGTCCTAAACCACTTCAATCCTCTGGATGCCAAAGTGGTAGATAGGAAGAAATAGTTGTAGTTACTTGCTATAGGAGTTTTCTTTTTGTTGGTTGTCCAGGAGATATATGGTGTCATATATGTGATACTAATGATTATAAAGTGTTTTTGAAAAACAGGAAAGCACAAGAGAGATTTGAAATCCAATAAACCTGATTCACTGACCCATGGACTAGAATTCAGGGTTGGGAAAATCTGCAGAGCACAGATGTGACTTTGCTGAAGTATCATATTGAAAATTTGGAGATTCATCAACTTGAGAGGCCATTAGAACCTCCTTTTATTGGACTGTTCTCATTTAGGCATGCAGTAGATGACCAGCTTTATAGAACAGAGATGCTTGGTCATATTGTTCAAGTGCAGGCCTGGGAACAAGAACTATATCTTACCTACTGACCACCAGGATTGGTAATTGCTTTCAGAGGGGCCTGTTCTTCTCCAGTGAGTTGGCATCTGGCAACATCATTAGTCATCAACCACTTGTGTTCACAGGTGAGCAAAACCATGGTATTTAGACCATTGCTCAATGCTTTGATGACAGATGAACCCTTTTATCCGGAAGTGATTTGGTGTGGCGAATATAAGGTGGAAATAAAAAGTAGCCCAAATTCATATTCCTGAGTGATAATAACCTAAGGGGCCATTTTGTCATCATAGTCCTATTGTACAGTATTGCATGATGTCTCAGCCTGGGCACTACCAAATGCCAACTGATATGTTACATGTGGGGAGTGATCTCTGTAGACAGGGACCAAAGACACTTCAAGTTTCAAACATTGAAATTTCCTAAATTGTCTAGCTGGTGTAAACACAACAATGATAAAGCTCCTTGTGATTCATTCATTTGTTTAGTCACTTCTATTTAGGCAGGTGGCTTTGTTTTACTGGAATTCCCATGTTGCTGGATTTGAGAAGCCATTAATTACAAGTCAACAAAATGACTAGAATGAAACAACTCAGTCAATTTCCATTATTCTGGTCATCCTGCTTTGCCCTATGTATTCATATTTTTATCTTTAAGATCATTTCTATTTAACATATAAAGTTTTGTTTTTGAGGAGTAATGCTTTTTTAATTGGTGGTCAGCTACACAACCTTGCTGTTATGTTTGTCTCACTATTCTTTTTCTTATTCCTCAACCAGTTGATTTTTCTGGTAGCATGTAGAAACATCTGAGTGGTGGGAGCCAAAGAGGAAATATTGTTTCCTACGACATTAAAACAGACACATAATTTTTTAGTGTTCTATGAGTGCCATGATACCAAAGACTTAGAATTGTGAATTTCAGTTGACATTTAAGTTGCTTATTTTCCCCCTCAATAAGTTTTCAGAATTTTTGGAACCAACTCGAGTTACCTCATTACACGTAGTAAGAGTCCACACTTGTTCCAGTATTGGTCAAAACATATTTATGCAAAGAATTTTCCAGGAGGGTACATACATTTTGTAATATCTTCTTGCTTCTTCTGAGAAAATTGGAGCGGACACATACATCCCACATACACACACCCTGCTTTCAGCTGCTTTCCTGAGATGTTATATCCTTGTTATTCTGACAGTGATCTCTCTCTCTTTTTCTTTCCTTCTCTTTTCTTTCTCTCTCCTTCACCTCTCCCTATTTCCCTCTTTCTCTTTTCTGTAATTGGTATGTGATGATTATATACATTTTCATTGAAAGGATGAGTGCCATAAATAAATGTTTCTCTGTGGAAATGGATATCGGCATACTTTTCCATCATGTACTGTATATCAGATACAGATCATATGTTCTTAGAAGATTGTATATACAGGGTGCATGTGATAAAGTGGCAAAATTTTAGTAAAATAAACAACATATCACCAAAGTGTTATATTTTGAAATAAAGTTATTCTATATGTAAATACATAAGCATAGTAATTCTTTTTTAAATTGTCCAAAAAAGTCTCCATTTGCTATAATAATAGATTCGATTTGACTTCACACTTTAATTTTTCTTTGTCTATTTCTAAGGTTAAATCATAAATTACTAAGAAGCACGTGAAATGAGGAGCGGCAAAGTTATTGCCAATGTGTCTCATGTACCCTGTACCATTTCATAGCACTATCCAAGAAAGGCTTTCAAATGCACCATTTATTGCATGTTGCATCCATCTTACATTGAGAAGGATGACAAACAGGATATAAAATCTCCCAAATGCTCCATCAGATAATTTAAACCATTATTTGTCTAGGCTTTACTATAATTTTCATTTTTGGAATGTGACATGAACCTCGCTGGTTGAATTTTCATTTCTGATCTCTTTTTGTTGTCTCTTAATACCATCATTTCATTTCTGTCTTATTCTATTTGGACATATGCTTTTATTTTTTATTACATTTATTGGGATGACATTGGTTAATAAAATTATATAGGTTTCAAGTTACATTTATATGATACACATGATCTGTATATTGCATTGTGTTCCTACCACCCGAAGTCTTCTGTGTATCTGACCATATGCTTTTCCACTTTAATTCAAACTGTCAAATGTGCTAATGGGTAGAAATACACAGCATGAGAAGTTAGTCTTCTTATCTTTCAGCATGTTTTCCTGGATGTAATTTTCCTAATATTAATACAACTGTACATTTGACTCACAAATTCCAAAGCCCTTCAGAAAGGGCAGTGGGATCTTTATCATGAGCACACTGTATCATTTTGTGGTTCCAGGTTTTTTCTTTTCATGGAGCCAAGGTAGGTCTGAAGACACAGAACTGGAAAAAGCTGGCCAACTTATCTACCTTATTTCTTAGAGGAAACTCACTTGTATTTTATTTACTGCTGTTGAACCTGGGATGCCCCAGAAGGACCCTGGACCTTGTCTCAGGTGCCTCTCATGTAACCAGGTTGTGTTGCTGTGCATCTCAAACTGTCTCCCGGTGGCATTGTTACTCCCAAATGTCTCTCCTTGGCACTGTCACCAACCTCCTTCTTTGTCTCATTCCTTTTCCACTTTTAAAGTCAAACTGTCTTTGAAGAGTGCAGATTGACCAGAAGTTCAAGGACAAACCTGGGCTGTTAGAGGTTCCTGGCCCTTTCTGTGTCTGTGGCAGACACCCTCTTTGGCCTTGTTCAGGTCATTCTAGTTTCCTCCACTTCTGCTTTCCCATCTGTTAAAAAGTGGATAATAATATTTGCCTCACTGGGGTGTATTTATGCTTAATTACTGTAATTGCTTGTAAACAATTTGCTATCCTGGGATAAAACATATGACTGAAGAACAAAAATTAGAGGAGACAATTTAATATCTCTTTATTTATTTTTAAAATTTATTACACGATTGCCTTTCCCAGGCAGTTTATTTCAACAGTGTGCATGGCAGTGTCTCAAGGCAAGGGATAATGTGATAATGTGAGAAAATACCTTGTTCTGAAAGTCAGATTCCTTCTCTAGTTTCAGCCCTGAATTGCTATGTGACTTTTAAACTTCTCTGCGCTTCAGACACTTCTTTCAAAGGAGATAGTGACACCTGCCCAATTATGTTACAGAGGTGTGAAGAGTATTGCTTGCAAACTGATGAGAAGAATGGTTTAGAATATTAAAAGGCCCAGAGTAAGCACTTTTATGCAATCATATAATAGCAAGATGAACCTTAGGACTGATGCATAAATGAGAAAACAGGTCTTGGGCATATGTTAGGTATTTTATACAAAGGTATACACATTCATGGTCTGCATAATCAGGACTTTGTCAACAATGGGCCACATATATAATGGTAATTCTATAAGATTATAAAGAAGCTGAAAAAATTCCCTTCACCTAGTAACATTTTAGCTGCTGTAATATCATAGTACAGCATATAACTCACATTTGTAGTGATTCCTGTGTAAACAGGCCTATTGTTCTGCCAGTCTTGTAAAGTATAGCACATACAATTACAGTTGTAAGTTATGTCCTTTAGGTTTGTGTATAAACACTCTATGATGTTCATTCAATGATGAAATCGCTTAATGATGAATTTCTAAGAACATTTAACAAGTGCATGACTCTCTCCATATAGCTCAGCGCTCAACATGTGGTAAGTCCTCAATAAGGATGAGCTCTTATTATTCCCAGGTCACCCAGAAGACTTCATGCATGCTACTGGATCCCATGGTACCATAAGCTGTAGGGTCTGGCCCACTTGTATTTACCTCCCCCGTACAGGGCTAACTCTACATGGAAAGAACAACACATCTACTATTGATAAAAGATGCTGAGAGCCCTATTGAGAACCTCTGGTATGTTCCCTATTCACTCTGAATATTTTAGGAAACTCTGCTATTCGAGGTTTACTCCTTTCAGTCACTCCAAAAAAGGAAATTAAGCCTAAGGAAAGTTCACTGTAGTTACTACTGGCTTTTAGATTCTTAACTTAGATTTTTGCTCAAGTCAATGGGGCTTAACTCAGCTTTTCAAAATCATTTTGATTTATAATCATGTCTGAGAAGAGGCCAGGTGGTAGCTTTTTAAGAAACAAACTCCTCTATGCCCATTATCACTTTATCCTGTATAAGGATCCCCTAACCCAGCATTGCTTATAGGTAGAGACCCCACATTGGGCAGAATTAGATCATACTGAGCCCATGTTCTATAAATCTGTTTCAGTAAAATCACCTATATCAAGTTTTGGGGCCCAGAACTGGAATCATGAGCTGATACAAGGCTATTGGCTCCTGGCGCTTGTACCTCACCTAAGTGAGCTTGTCCCTCCCAGAACAGAGAACCTTGGCAGTTGACTCCGAAAAGGCTCTCTGTGTCCAAAAGAGGAATTTGAAGGCTCAAGGATCAAAAGAGGAATGTAGCACACCCATAAATGTGTGTGGTCTGCGTGAGCACAAGGTGTTCAAACACACCTGCAGTGCTTCCTTCCTCCCCATGGGCACGAATTAGCAGGAAGGCAGTGTAAGCGCAGTCCAGAGGAGCTGCGAGGAAGCCAGCAGGGCTGAGCCGAGTGCAGCTGAGTGGAGTTAATGTCCGATGCCTATTTTGTGTTTTACTATATGACAGAGAGCCTCTGGACAGGCCCCGACAAAGCCAATATCGATTCCTCCGCTCCCCTTCATGGGTTTGCATGCTCGTCCCTGAGACCATTATCTAAAACACTGTCTGCAATTAATCTTCGAGGCAGCATGTAATCAGCCAAAGGCTACAAGATGAGAGTTTCAAACAGTCACCAACGCTGAGATTTGGGATGTATGATGGGGGAGATTTGGTAGAGAGTTAACTAAATGGTCAAGCTTCCTTGGGCAAAGTAGATTATTATGAGTGATGAGTTGGGACATGAAAACATGAGGACGTAGGATGTGAGTGAATGTATTTCTTCATAAATGTATCTGTCCATGGAGGGGGGCGTGGGGGCAGGCGGGGGACTGGAAGGTGAAAGTATCCAGATGCCGGCACGCAGTAAAGCATTCCTGGCTGTTAGTTCCAGTAGGTCATTACTGCATTCATTTGGTGTTTAATTAAATGCCTGTGCAACAGACCATTTATTTGTTATCTAATATTAGCTTTAGTTCTTATCAATTAAATGCTAGCTGAGGGCTTGATTCACTTACATTTTATGTCCCCTTATACTCTTTTCAGAAACAACATCCAAACCCAACAAGGCCTCACTATGCCTGCAGAGATTTATGCACAAATGGATTTTAGGCTGGGGAATACAATAGGCTGGTGTTGTGAGGCGAGAGTAAGTGAAATAAAAAGAAGATGCCTTTTCATTTTGAGAGAGCAGTTACCCAAATACACAGGCTGTGGCCTCCTGCTCTGTACAATTAGAGACATTAAAGGTGATGGGGAGGTTGAAAAGGGCATATATTCCCCATCCTGTGTGGACATACCTTCTTGCCCACCTTTATTCTACCTTCTCCTGTGCTGCAGGTAAAAGCTACTGACTTTCCCCTTGCTAAATTTCTAATTACCTTGTAGTGCTACCAGGAGATGTGTGAATTCTAGGGGGTTGTGTCCTTACTGTCAAGCCAATCTAGGGGCGCTTCGACTGAAGCATTATTTTGGGCAGAGGAGAGCAAACAGTCCAAGAGGGTGAAAGAAATTCTGTTGTGCAGTGAAAAGGCTGAGAATACAACCCTAAACCAGTGTTCCTTACCCGTCACTTGCATATCACTGGTGACTGACACCTTCCCTGTGCCTCCTGCCATAATGCCTGCCTACCTATTTATTTGCATTCTTCTTCAAATCAATCTACTTTTTAATTAGAAGCTTATTTTTAAAGACAACGTGGTCCCACTCTCTCAGACACATTACTGGCATTGCTTTTTTAAAGAAAATAAATATAGTATAACCAAACAATATTAACAGTTTATGGGAACATAACATTACTTGTTAAAGGCTTTGAGCTTCACACTTGCACTGGAGAGAAAGAGAGAGAGAGAGAGAGAGAGAGAGAGAGAGAGAGAGGTGCCTTTATCCTTGGTGTCACCAGAAGGATGTAAAAAAAGAATTGAAAAGGGAATAACTTTCTCACTATGTGATTCAATTTTATTTGCCAGACTTGTGCATCACCTAACATTATCTGTAGCATTTTACACTTGGGGGAATACCACTCTAGGTCACCAGAGCTCAGTTCTAAACTTCTCAGAAGTTTTAGGAAAAACTCAAGAAGATTTTGGAATGGAATAATCCAAGGGGATAAGTATTACATTTTGGTAAACAATAGTCACTTCTGTTTCGGGGAGCACATGAGGCAAAGGAACACTAGAGTGGGCCTTCTGATGGGCATAGCTGTTCCAGTGAAAACCTAGCTGCGTTCCTTCCATGCTCCGTCGCCTCTCATCTACCCATGGCTTTCAGGGCCTCGCCCAATGCTCTGTTTAAACATCATTCCTTTCAGGGCCCTTCCTGTGAAAACTTGTCAAACATCTTAGTATCAGTAGTGCATTAAACCACAAGTAGTCATAAATTTTATCATTTACAACAAGATGAGAACATGCCTGTAACAGAACCAGTTGAAGATGGGAAATTTTCAGATTATGATGGAAAAGTCTGGAGCGTACAGGCATGGGGGGACACCTCATGAGCCCCAAAGCTTCTAACGCTTAGATCCCTACCAGCTCTTTGTCAGATCTTAATTTCTTCCCTCGCATGGCCGAACCTATTCTGTGGCATGGTATTCTAAGTGTGAGTTATCTTTCAATCATCTGTCAATGGCCTCTCATTTTCATATCGCACTATAAAGCTTGAATTAAGGGGCTAGGAGGGCTAGAAGAAGGTAGGACCAGAAGTCAGGTGTCCAGCTCCCACTTTATGTTAAATAAGTGCCAGTGAGGTAACTCTACTGTAGGTTTAGGGAGAAAACTAGGTACTAAAGAAATGTGCCTTGCCCTGGCTGGTGTGGCTCAGTGGATTGAGCATTGCTTGTAAAACAAAGGGTCACCAGTTCAATTCCCAGTCAGGACTCATGCCTGGGTTGTGGGCCAGGTCCCTAGGTCCCTAGTTAGGGGTGTGTGAGAGGCAACCACACATTGATGTTTCTCTCCCTCTCTCCTTCCTTTGCCCCTTCTCTAGAAATAAATAAAGTCTTTGAAAAAGAAAAAAAGTTCTTTGTAATTCCAGGAATGTTTCTCCCTTCGTAAATCCAGGAATGCTCCTAGTAAATTGCTGCGTGCCTTCACTTCACCCTGCATGCGCAGACCTAACTGTGGACACGGCTGGCTCAGGCCCAGAGGGAGTCCTGGCTGCTGGGAAGGCGGCTCTCCTGTCCTGGACCCGTTGACAGGGTGTCAGCGGCAGCCGTGGAAGCAGCGGGACTCTGATAACGTCAGCTCCAGTTGAGGTGCAGGAAAACGGAGAGGCTGAAGACTGAAATCTGAGCGATAACAGGAAATGGAAAATGAGGCAGAGATATATCTTGTTCCCTCATAAAGGCTCCTGTGACAAATGGAATCCCAGGAATCGCACCAACTGCCTTGCTGAGCTCCTGAAGGCCACAACTATCTTGATGGCATGTATCTTTCCTCTGGTTATCTGTGGGGAAATAATAAGCAAATGGTGAAAGAAAGACAGACAGAGAGAGAGAGAGACAAAGAGATTTGTTGTTAATCACCAAATATAGTGACTATAGTCACTACTATAGCCATCCATTCCTCTGTGCTGAAATTTTAGAATTTTATACAACCTGTGATCTTGTTGAAACAGTGCTAGTTTCACATGGCACCATTTGCTAAGTTGGTTTCTCTGGGTGAAATACAAGATACGAGAGTGTGACTTCAACCAAAAGTTAAGTAGCTATGCAAATACATTTTTGTTTTCTGATGTCCCTTATCAAGGCTGTCATTCTTGCCTAAAGATGCTAATGTTTAGCCTTTTGAAGAATGGTGTGAATGTAGACTTCATTCATATATTTTATAATTAGTACAAGGCTTGAAATTCCTCTTTTCCATCCATGTGATACTCCTATAAATGCATAAATGTGCAGCCAAGAAAAAATAATCTCTTTGATGTTCAGTTTATTTGACAGTAAATCATAATGCAATATTGTGCTGGACAGATGCTGGATGTTCAATAAAAGTGTATTAAATAAATGAATAAACATACTCTTAGAAGGGCATGGTACCAAAGTAAATTCAGTCTGCTTCTTGCCATATCTGTATCCAGAAAAATCAAGTCAAAATGAACATTTGGCATTTCGAAAGAGAAATAATTGACAAAATATTATGTATAAACAGAGTTGTTTTTGAAAGATTTAGAAATGTACTGGAAGAAAGCTATTTCATGTCTTTGCCAGGAGAATGGGGAGGGTTACCATCAGATCCCTTCATGTTCTAGTTAGTAAACTACTTACCCAGCTGGATGCAAACCCAAATTGCCATGCAGGAATTTAGGTTATGGAATACTTCCAAAATAGCCTATTCAATGCACTGATTTGCTATCTCACACTGGAGAATATACGTATCTGGGTCCTGGCAGGAATCACTTCACCTGAGCCCTATGACGGAACTGAAATATGCAGCTATTCCAATTTTTTGCAATTTATTTTCTGCTCTTTGTGATTGCCTACATTGAGGTTCTATGACAGCAGAACCATTGGAGGGATTGGAAAATTATAGTACAACAATTTAGAACACAGACTATAGTTAGTTTCTAATTTGTCTGAAAGTATTAAAAAGAAACCAAACTGCCTCATTTCATATGTTTTTAAATTTTCAAGTTCCCCTTTTTGCTTTTTAAGGATACACAATATATTTTAAACATCTAGATCAGTATCTTGCCTTAGACAAGATCATATCTCCATTTTACTTCTCAGGGAAAGAAGTGGTTATTTCAGGAAAAAAAATTAGGACAATGTTTGTCATAGTTTAAGTGAACCAGTATAAGTTTCTTGAAGGCAGACACTTGAAAAGGCATGTGTCCTCTTATATAAGCAAATAAAGAAAATATTTGGCTGAATGATTCAAGTAATATTCCCATTATTTAATGCCACAAATTTATTGTTATATAGTCCTTGGAAGCTGTCTCTCTTACATGTAAGTATTTCTTTAAAGGTCCCTAAGGCCTCATATTCTCTAGATGAAACTGAATGACTTTGGTGTGTCTCCAAAGAAATAAAGTGCTGTGGTACCTGAAAGATAGGGATCTTTTCAGATTTTGCCTAGTATTCAAGGCTTTGCATATTAAAGAGTAAGCTGGAACCTTTAAGCAGCATTGATTTAGAGCAGAAGACTGGACATCATTTCCAAAAAATTCTATCTGATTCCAGCTTGGATTTTTCTTTTGGTCACTGTCCACAAAGAACGGTCTCTTGTCGCTTGTATTAGAGTCACCGGGGTATTTGTTGTAATGCAAGTATCTGATGACCATACAGATAACTATGGAGTTGGTATCTTTGGATGCAAAATTTACCAATCAAAATGTTAAATAAGTTCCCTAGCTAATATTTAAGAACAGTGGAGTTTGAGAGCCACTTCTCTCATAGCTTAAGAAAATGAATCTGGGTCCTGGTGGGGTCTGCAGTTATTTCCAACAATGTGGATAGTTGAAAGAAAGGAACATAGTGCTTCTGTGAGAGTCACTCCTTTACAAGGCGCCTGGACTTACTCCTTCCAGTGGGCTGAATGGCAACCTGAACAATACATGTCTATGTCCCAAGCCCCGGAGCCTGTGAATAATATCTCATATAGCTAAGGATATAATTAAGGATCTTGAGAAGATAATAACATTACCCAGGTGGGCCCTAAATTTAATTATAAGTGTTCTTAGAGTGTGGGACAATAGGAAATAGTCCAGGCATACAAAGGAAAAGGCGATGAGAAAGATGTGGCCATAAGCCAAGGAATGTCGATAGCTGCCAGAGACTGTAAGGGGCAAGAAATGGGTTCTTTCCAATGGAAGTGCAGCCCTGAAGTGCAGCAATGGAAGTTTCAGACTCCAGATATTGGCCTCCACAATTGTGAAAATACATTTTTGTTTTTAGCCACCTAGTTTGTAGTACTTTCTTACAGCAGCCACAGGAAGCTTATACACAACTGCTTCTGGAACCAGACAAGAACTTACTCAGAACTCACACTTTAATCAAAAACACCATTCAGCACCTCTCACGTACCAGTGCTTTAGTTGGCACACGGTTTGAAGGCATGTCTCTGGTATCATGGAATGGATTGATCTGTTTCTTTGAACCCTGCTAGCCATTTCCGCTCAGAAACAAACCCTACAATGTGGAAAATAGTTACCTACCATGGCCCCTGACACATAGGAGGCCCTTACAAACTAGCTGTGTGAATAAATGAAGCAAACAAGTTAATTCTTAATTCTACATTATAAAGTATAGGGCATAAGAGGACGAAACAAATGAATACACTGCAGTGTTTAAGAGTTTCAGACTTAGACTATCTGGTTTTGAATACTAGAGCCTCTGCTTATAAGCTGTGTTGTCCTTGAGTATGTTACTTCACATTTCTATGCCTTAATTTCCTCATATAATGCATTATTTATAGGTGTGTTAAGAATGTGCACTAACATAATTCACCTAAAATACTTAGCTGAGTATCTGCAGCACAATACATACTTGTTTATACATTTATGTATATAAATGTATTATATACTTATATTTATATGGAATATATTTAATATGGCAGTGAGAGAGGACCGCAAGGTGACGGTTAAGTCCTGATGGATGGGAAAAGCAGCTTTATGGAAAGCTACATCTGGTTTACAGCTTGGCAGATGTGGAGCCCTTAGGAGGGAAAAAATTTTACATGTTTGGCAACTGGAAGGAGCGCTCAATGCATGAAGCAATGCAAGTAAGTGGTATGGGAGAGTATGAGGGCAGTGGGCTGTGCGAGGGGGTTTGCATTCGATTCGAAGTGCAACAGGAAATTATTGAAAGCTTTTGAGCTAGAGAGGGACATGGTACAGTTAATCTTACTGTTTTCATCGCTCACTTTGCCTTTGCCTTTTGTGTGGACAACAGGCAAATTTGGAGGATAAGAACAGAATTGGAGGACAAGAAAGGAAAAGCTCTTGCTGTGGCTTGAGGGAGAAGTGATGATGTCTAGGATTAGCATGTTGGTTCTGGACATGAAGGGAGCTCAAAGCATTTGAAGTATCATTTGAAGTAGAAGGGATAGGCCTTGCTCCCGGGTCAGATGTAGTCAGAGGGAAGGGAGAAAAAAGGAATGCAACACTTTCAGGTTTCTGGTTTGAGAAAGTGTAGGAGTGGTGATGCCATTCACTGAGATGGAAAGCCTGAGAGGAGAATGGGTTTTAACATAAATTCAAGAATTGTATTTTAGGCATGCTGGTAGTTGGATATATGAAAGTGAAACTCAGAGAAGTTCATACTGAGAATGTAAATTTGCAAAAGTAGTAAAATATCAATGTCAATGAAAGCTATGACATAAAAGAAGAGAATCTAGGAAAAAAAGAGAAGCAAGGGGAAGCCCCAGAGGGTCTCCAACCTTCACTTCTTGGGGAGAGAAGGAGCTGTCACGAAGGAGGGAGGAAAACAAGTGTGCAGTGGTGTTCTGGGGGTCAAGGGAGGAAAGAAGGAAAGAACTTGGGGAGAAGGAACTGGGCTTATTCCTGCTGAAATGTGGCGCAGTTTCAGTGGAATGATGGGAGGGAAGCCAGGCTGTGGTGCAATGGTCAATGAAAAGGAGCTCAGGAAGTAGAGAGTGTCAGCCAATTCTGCTGCCAGAGAAGGAAAGCAGAGAAATTTTACTGTAGCTGGTGAGAAACTATAAGGTCATGGGACACTGTATTTTATTATTTAATTTAATTTAACTTTTGTTTTGTTATTTTATTTTATGGCATAAGAAACATCTATGCTGATGTGAACAATTTGGTGAGAAGAAAGAGGTTGATGATGGAGAAAAGAAAGGGGACAACTGAGCATGTTACCTTTTGGATTCAAGGCTATTTTGAAACACAAAGTTCCACTGCTAATACAAACACAATTTTTGAAGCATAGGTTAAATCATTGCTATAGTCACCATCTTGGGGGGACTGAATGAGTTTGGATATATATGCTAAATTAATATTTAAAACACAATCTCCTGGAGAAATGCAGATACAGTGGATCCCTGTGTGAGACAACTGACTGATTTTCTTATTCTGGAATTTGTTTTTTAATTCAAATTTGAATCTTTGCAATAGGTGGGGAGAACTTCCTGGATGAGGAGAAGAAATATTACTTGATATTAGCCTGTGACAGAAGTAATTAAATCAGATGGCCTCCATTTACCATGACAACTTAGAATGTACATGAACAAACTGAATGTTTCTTTTTTAAGGTTTTATTTATTATTTTTAGAGAGAGGCAGAGAGGGAGACAGACATCAATGTATGGTACGACCTGAATACTTGAACAAGAGCTTGTACTCCTGCTGGAGGTACTGCTCCCCTTGCAAACATGTTGACTTTGTTAGTAAGGGAATACTGGCAATTGCTTAGCACAATGCTGAATAGTACACCACTCTTCCTAAGGCCCCCTGACTCTGTTCTTTGCTGCTTCCTATAGATGCTGACAGGTGTTTGTTAGGAGCTTGTGGGACTTACCATTCCAAGAATATCCCTTAGAATGCACTGTGCAGCCTCCAAAGGATGATTCCCACCGGCCATCTGATCAGGAGAATATCCCAGACTCTCTGTTTTGGGAAAATGCAAAGAGCACCAAATGAGCAATCTCCAGGGTAATAGGGACCTTCTTGCAGGGATACTTGCCAAACATAAAAAATGAATTTTTTATGGCCTCACTCTACCATCACACAAGTGGTTATCACACAGGTGCTCTTTGACCAGTGGGGGCATGTTGGCGGTGTGTGGGAAGGTATTATACCAACTCTAATGGTATTAGAGTTGTGCAGTCATCATATTCCCTGATCCTGTCCATCGTTTATTAGAATGCGATTTGTCAGGTTGTTCCAGAAATAACCTGTCCAAGCCCTTCTTTCATCACCAATTCCTCACCTTTTTCTTAATGTTCTGGGTCCCAAATCATACTCTCCACATTTAAGGATAGAAATGGAACCTGCAGACATTTGAAGAAAGTCTAATTATCCTGCCCCCACCTTCCCTCTGCGTTAGTATAGGAGCACCTCACACCTTCAGGTTGAATTTGATTTAGTTGTATCAGAGACTAGTGGGAGGAAGTGGGTTCTGGGCAGAGGGCATATTCTAAATAAGGCAGAGAGAGAGGTGAGGATGGGCAGATTTTATTTTTAAAAACTGCAGGAATTTCAGAAGGTCAGATTTCAGATGGGGGCAGTGTGCAACAAAGGTCTAGAGCTAGTCTAAGGCAATTGGCTAGGGATAAATTTTACAAGACATAAATCTCAGAGAGATTTTGTAATTTATTCTAAGGGTGACAGGAAGCCCCTTGATTTTTCTCTCTAGAAATCAAAGGGAAATGTGAGAAAAAATGTGTTACGGTGTTGCTTGATAATTTTGCTTTTTAAGAAAGGCAGCTCAAAAAAACTGATAGAGGATTTCAAATTTTGACTCATTTGTAAAATTATCCTCTTCTCCTTCCTACTCTCTCTTCTTTCTTTCTTTTCTCTCTTCCTCCCCCCACCCCCCTCTCTCTCCCTCTCTTCCTTCTTTTCTTCTTCTAATTTTCCCCCTTTCTCTCTCTGGCTTCCCTTTTTTCTTTTTTTTCTTCTTTCTCCCCCATCTCACTACCCCTTCTTTCCTTTCATTGCTTTTCACTGCCAGCTAATAAATAAAAGCATGCCCTGCTCCAAGGGGCATGTGAGCAGTGGCCACTCTCTGCCATGCCCTGGGACTCGGTGTCCATTCCTCCTGCCCTGCTGGTTGAAGTATGCGTTTTATTGGCCCTGCTATTCTTGGCAAAGACACCAATAAAACGGAGATAATAAGTCCCAAATCCAAGTCTGCAGGGAAGCTTCATCTTGTCAATGGGAGATGAAAAAATAATGACTGGGGCCTTGGCAACGCTGGCTGCAGCCGACTTTAAAAAGTCCGGATCAGACCATCTGGGCTTTTTCTTCTTTATTTTTAACGCTTTTTTTTTTTTTTTAAACTCTAATCTTCCATAAGGCCTTGAATTTCCCTCATTAAGTTTTATGGGTTGGAAACAAAAAAGGAAAAAGTAGGTATATGGTTCTTGACTCCCAAATTTAATCATTGAAGAATCCCCTTTGAGGTTATGACATTACAAATTGGGTTGCACTTTGTCAAAAGCAAATAAGAATAGTTTTGCCTTTGAGTTCAAAACTATGAGAGCTTCCTGTTCCCCTATCTCCTTCCAGGGGCCTGACAAAGGAGCCTGCATCCTCTAGCCATTTTTCCCACCATGAATTTTATTTATTTAAGATTTTATTCATTATTTTCAGAGAGAAGGGCAGGGAGGGAGGAAGAAAAGGAGAGAAACATCAATGTATGGTTGCCTTTCACCTGCCTCCAGCTAAGGACCTGGCTAGAGACCCGACTTGCAACCTGGTTATGTGCCCTGGCTGGGAATTGAACCAGCAGCGGTCTTTGGTTTTACAGGCTGATGCCTATGCACTGAGCCACACCAGCCAGGGCCCACCACGAATTTAAATATCCCCAGAGCACCAGGTCTCAGAATTAGCAATTTCTACTCAACTGCTTAAGCGCTGGGTGGGCAAATGCTATCTCCTGTTGAAAATGCCCACGACCTTCACTATCACAGAAGTGTTGAGAGGATGGCAAAACCTGAAGTGCACTTCTCCAAACATTTCTACTTTCTGGATTCTGAAAGTTACAGACTTTGAAGGGATGGTTGCATTCTGTAAACAGGCTGCGTGTGAACCAAACTCTTGGCCCTTAAAGTTTCCTCCTTCCTTTGTCATTGTCTCCAGTCTACCCTTCATCTCATTTCAATGCAATGATTTCCCCCTACCAGTTCCCAAGCCTGAAATGACGTGTTCCACATTGTGAAACAGTCCCCCGGAGTGGGAGCCAGGCTTCAGGGGCCAGAGGACTCAGCCACCAGGATTAGTTGTCCCGAATTAAGTAGCTGATAATCAGAGAGAAAAATCCAAGGAAGAAATGCCCTTGCTAAAACATTGGATCAAAGGAATGAATTGCAAGATCCGACCAAAACTCAGGCCAAGTTTGGGGGCAGGTTGGACTGAATGGAAGCATATCAGCCGTGTCGCAGGTCTGGATCCCACACGGAGGAGCTTTGTGTCCATGGCAGCCTTCATCTAATCCCTGCGGTCATCCTCTAGTTGGCTCACATCTGGAGTCTCAGAGGGACTGGAGGCAGGCTTTGTTGGCTAGTACCACCAACCTGGTCCACTAGTCCCAGAGAGACCGGCCTGTCAGGTGGACTCTTATTCAGATGATGGCCTCAAAAGTTCAACATTTCCATTGCAGAAACAGGAAGTGTTTGGGCTGGCTCCCATGAAATACTACAAAGCTCTGCAAGATAGGCCTTCCTCGTTTCACATCACACTTCTTTTTTTTTTTTTTTTAAGATTTTATTTCATTATTTTAGAAAGAGGGAAAGGGAGAGAGGCAGAGAGGGAGAGAGACATCAATGTACGGTTGCCTTTCACCTGCCTCCAGCCACAGACCTGACTGGAGACCTGGTTTGCAACCTGGTTATGTGCCCTGGCTGGGGAATCGAACCTGTGACCTTTGGGTTCACAGTCCGGCACCTTATCCCCTGTGGTACCAGCCAGGGCCACATCACACTTCTTAATCAAAGACTGCATCCCTGTAGGATGAGTCTCCACTCAGTCGTGGGGAACATCAGCCACACAGCTGTCTCAGACCCTCAGCAAGTGCTTCCCTGTGCTGGAGCTCACCCCTCTCTCTTGATGGCAGCACTGGTCTCAGTTAAAACCTCCAAAGTAAGTTGAAACCCTAGGTTTAACTAAGTTAAACACCTGCCTCTGCCAAAGCATTTTCCATTTCAACACCTTCCTTGTATTTGTTAGGCAAATTATCCCCCAATTTGTAAATACCTATTTCTTTTCATGGTCTCATTCTTTTCTTTCTGTTACCATAGTGGAATAGAACCCTGATGACCACAGGTGTAGAATCTGTCTGTTTCTTTACTGTATCCCCAGACTGTAGCCTCTCTCTTAGTGCTCATTTTTTAATAAGAGAATAAATGGATGAATAATTTGCTTTCCTTTTATTAAGAGCCTGGAAGCATAGGCAGTGCGTCTGCTGGGAAGGGACAGAGGCACCATTCTGTTCTCATATCTTAGCTGCCTTGCTTACGGTGCTTGCTCTCCCGTTTATTATGCACAAGGACCGTTAGCTAAAGCTATTGCTTTGTTTAAGGAACACTTCCAAGTAAGGCAAAATGCAAAGGGCATTTCTCTTTCTCTGAAAAAAAAAGTCAGCCTAATAATAAAATAAATATTTCAGAGGCCTTGGCAGCAAATTATCTAGATTTTCAACTTAAACTCTCCAGTTCCCTGAAGATCTTTTCCCCTCTGCTAATGGATTAACTCTAATGGCCCACCATAATGCAATAGCAGAAAACTTGTTGGGTGGTAAATATCCAACCTTCTTTTCTAAAGACACCGGGGGAAGGAAATCATGCTCTGAAATGGAGCCAGCAGTTACACTTGCCAGGCTGAGAGTTCCAACGGCCGTCAGGCCTCCTGCTTCAGGCCAGAAGTTGGTCACCAGCTGGGCTCAGAAGAGATTGCTCCAAGCCCCCTGCCCCGACATTGTACCATTAGGTGCATTGCAGTAAGGACTTTTGCCTGTTTTTCATCCCATTCCACACTAGCTGCTCTCAAAGGCAAGATCCTGGGCTGGATGGACCATTGGTCTGGCTCCACTGGGGCGGTTCCTGTGCTTTGATGGTTTTAAACAACCTTGCTGAGAGATAAATGGGATTCTAAGAGGATTTTGAGATAAAGTCCCACAGCTATAAAGACAAAAAACATTTGACTCAAGTTTTGATATACTCAGCAGCCTCAAATATTTAAAGTTGTTTGCTTCATTTATTTTCTCAACCATCTCTGCATGAATTAAAGGATGCAGCTTGCTGGTCCTACAATAATTTCCCCACCTGGCCCTCAGGACATCTTCACCAGGGCTCCTGCAAGCTGATCCATTGGTAGAACTAGCGGTAGGGGATGTATTTTTAAATTTAAATATCTATTGTTTATGCTATTACAGTTGTCTCAGTTTTCCCCCTTTGCCTCACTCCACCCAACATGTCTCCCTGCTCCCACAGTCAGTCCCCACACCATTGTCCATGACCACAGGTCATTCATTCATACATGTTCTTTGACTACTCTCCTCACCTTTCAGCCAGTCCCCACTTCTCCCTTCCCTTTTCTAGCTGTCAGCCTGTTCCAGGTTTTTTATGCCTCTGGTTCTATTTTTGCATTAGTTTATCTTATTCATTAGGTTCCACTGGGTGCTTTGGCGGTGGGGGTGGGGGTGGGGATACTTTTTCTAACCATGATTCTATTCTGCTCCCTCCTCCAAACTATACTGTGTATTTAAGTTCAAACATCTCTATCAACACATAATTCTCAGTTAGTGCTGTTTCATATGAATACTAGCATGGTTTAATATGAAAAACAGCTTTTCACTGAGTAATTTTTGTTAAGTGTCTGAGGCCTATGTGACACTAGTATTTTAAGCTGAACTGTACAAGGTAATCAGTTCTGGTTAACCTTGCTTTGTGACCCTAAGTTAATTAATTCAGCTTCAAAATGGGTGGGGTACCTATTATGCACTGGTGCTGGTAGTGTCATAGAGACAAGATGACATTCTAATATCAGAAGACCATAATTCACTCCTAGGTCTATACCAAAGAGAAATGGAATTATACATCCATACAAAAATGTGGACACAGACGTTCATAGCAGCATTTTATAGGACAACTCCCTCCAAAGAAAGGAAACAACCCATATCTTTATCTATTGATGAATAGAACAGACAAAATGTGTTATATCCACACAATGGAATATTATAAGATAAAGGATATAAGTGATGATACACACCCCAGTGTGTTTAATCTTCAAAGTATTACACTAAGTGAAGTAAGTCATATGTAAAAAGCACATGTAATATGATTCTGCCTATATGCAATGTCCAGAAGAGTCAAACCTACAAATCTGTGGTAGGGACAGAAAGTAGGTTAATGGTTGCCTGGACTGTGGGAAGGAAGAATGGGAAAAAGTCTAAGGGGTATAGATTTTTTGGGGGGAGGGGAGGAAAAGAAGGGATAGTTCTGAAATTTGTAGTAGTGATGTTTGTGTAACTTTGTGAACATGCTAAAAAAATACAGAACTTGTATGCCTTAAAAGGGTGAATTTTATGGTATGTGAATTATATCTCAATAAAACCATTAAAAACAATAACATAGTAGCAAGGAAGTAGAAAACAGAAATGTTCGGTAGTGGAATGAACTCCTTTTAACCAGTTGGAAAATGACCTAGAGGGAGGTGCTATTTTAGATAAGGGAGTCAGAATGACCTCCCTGAGATGACAGACTTGAGAAATAAATGAAGACAAGGATACTCTTATGTGAAGTTTTGGGAGGAGGTGCCTCACAGGAAGCAGGAACATGTTTAGCATATTTAAAACCTTCCAGAAGGCCAGTTTGGCTGGAGCAGAGTGAACAGTGGAGAGAGAATAATTCAAAGTCAATTCCAAGATGTAGCAAAGGCCAGTTCTGATAGGGGCTTGTAGAATATGGTATGGAGTGTTTATTTTACTGCAACAGGAAGCCAGTGGTGGGATATAATCTTATTCACTTTTTATAAAGGCAACCATTTCTGCTGTGGAGGGCATGGATTACAAATGCAGAAACTGATTAGGAGTTATTGAAGTATTTTGTATCAGAGATAAGATGGCTTAAACCAAGTTGGGAGGAGAGAAGCCGGAGGCAGATGGATTTAGAAATGTTTAGAGGTGGAACTGACAGGACTAAAATAGATTCATGATTCAAAAATCTTTCATTGGTTGTAACAGAAAGCTAAGCATACGTTCACAAAGACATGCACCCGATTTCACAACAGCACTATGATTAATTGACCCAAATGAGAAACTACCCAAATGTTCACCAGTAGTAGCGTGGCTAAATACATTGTGGGGTAGTCACACCATGGTATACTCTGTCCGCAATGAGAAAGAGCAAGTGTGAAGGGGAAGAAACAGACACTAGAGTTCATTCAGTATTATGCTATGTGTACAACGTATGAAAACTGGCTCAAATATTGTGGAGTAGTACAAGTCAGAATAGTGATTGGTTAGTATTGCTGGTGTGGGGACAGAAAAAGACACAATAGGGTGTTAGTAATGTCTTGTTGTTGTTGTTCTTGTTTTTAATTAGCAGTGCTAGTTGCATCGGTTGTTCTGCTTCTGAAATTCATCGAGCTGGACACTTAAGTTTTTGCTTTTATGTGTGCATAGTTTATATCAGTATAAAGTTAAATAATGGACCCAAATTGGCCTGTCAATATTTATTAGAATTTGTGGACATTTCTGCTTTTAGACTAAAAAAGAAATTACCTGGAGATAGACAAATTTGAATCCATGGCATGTGGGAAATATTTGAATTTCCTGTTGACGGTAGTCCTCATATGATAATATGATGTAACTGCCAATAACAGGTGTATGCGAGTTGGGCTCCATTAATAATGGAATGTTATGCCTTGTGGTTGTTCCTGCACCTGCCCAGCCACCCTTATCATTTTTCTTGGTATGTATATTCTGAGGCTTAGCAACCGATTTATAAATATTTTATAAAGGGCTCTTAACCTAGGAGTGGAGCTTTAAATGGCTTAATAACTTTATTTAGTAATCTACTCATTTGTTTATTTCCTTCTTTTATTTACTTAATACAATGAGTCTCTAGAATATACAGGTACTACGGTGATGCTATGGACACAAAGATGATTGGGACATTGTTTGGAATCTCAGGACAGTCCCATTTTAATAGGGGTGAAACAGGTAACTGGATAACTATAACGCACAATGCTGAGGAGGAATGGAGTCTGATGTTCATGATAATTTGACATCAGAGTAATGGTGTCTAAGGTCCTCTATGATTCTAGTATTTTACATTTGACTTATTCCTGTGTTGGAGGATTGGGTGAACTGTCATCCTTCCCATTTTACAGATGGGAAACTTTTGGACCGAAAGTAAGGAATTAATCCAAGGTCACCAAGCACAGACCGTAGTTTTTCTCAAGGCTTTGTCATTTCTTCGCTGTTCCTGGGAGACCAGCAGGCCTTCCCAATAATCCTGAGCATGTTGTTATCTCCTTGGAAACAAAATACACACAAACTCCCTGTTGATTGTTTTATCAATTTCTAGCAGATAAGAATTGGTGCTGACAGTCATTCAAAGTATTAGCTCTTTGTGAGGCAATACATTGTGTTCATAACCAAGCAGTGCTTAGGGAACCCAGAAATCCAGCAGGTCTTAGGGTAAAATAAACACTTGGAGTCAATGCAGTATTTGATTCTTAACTGGAGACAGATCAGGGCTATGAGCATTATAAATGACTGCACTCAGTCTGAGCATGGTCTGAGGTCCCAATTCCACTCACCAGTAAACAAAACAGGAAAGAAGTTGTACGAGTGACAGTAGTTCTGGGCTTTAAGGCCATTTGGGCCCAGGAGACCACATCTTCAAATATTACTATTTTTCTTACTCGAGTCGCAGTGACCTTTTCATTTTTATCTGCAAGCACGATCTTCCTGAGACTCTTAGTTGAGAAACTCTGAGCAAACGAAGTTATAGTATGAAACAGAATCAGTACCACTCTAATAAAGTGGAGGCAGGGCAGGGAATTAGAAGTTTGTCTCTTTGAGCCTCATCAAAAGGTGGTAGGAATAGGGGTTCAGAGGAACTGCTAGGGTTTCATGGAGCTCAATTCAGAAGCCACTGTTTACCCAATAAGTAGAAATTTTATATTTTCTAAGAACCATAGCCTTCTGTCTATTAATTCTATGTATTTGCTTAGCATTCTATTCCCTCAAAGCATTTTTATCTACTTTGTGCCCTTAGCACCATTCAAGTCAACATCTTGATTAAGTGCTTTATATACACCCACCATTTGGCTTAATCCATCCCTGGTCTCTGCTACTGGGGGGTGGGGGAGGGTGCCCCCCACCAGGCTGGGCTCAGGCAGGCCATTACTCCCAGCTCAGTTGCCTCCTGTGCCCCCCCAGATCAGGCAGGGAGGAAGGTCAAGGCATCATTTCACAGGCCCTTTGCTGACTGAGCCCATTGTTTCACTGAGTACATCTTATCATGATCACTGTTGGTTGTGCAGAAACGTGATAAGGAATCTCCTTCTCATGCCCCAAATGTGGGCCAAGGCAGAAGTTGCCTGAGTGCAGCATCATTCTGGAAGCTTGTTTCTTCCCTGGAGAGGATCCTAGGTGGGAGAAAGCTGAGCACAGAGTCTATCCTGCAACTCCTCCTCTTCCCTTGTTTTTTATAGTCCCTGCCTGCAGAGAGCTCTGACCCCTACAGCAGCCATTCCACTGTGGCTGCTCTAGCCTCCTCCACCCCTCTCCCTTCTTCACTCCACTGTCCTGCTGCCTCAGGAACCTGGCCAGTGATTCTCAAAACTTCACACAAAACAGTGACTTTTGTGATCCATTATATAGCAGGGTGTCTCCATAGAATTTAACTCAGCAATCCTGTGTTAGAGCTCAGGAATCTGCATCTTGAATGAAGATGCTCTCTCTTCCCTCCCATAACTTTTCTAATCAGGTGATTCTTATGTTTGACTTTACAGTCGAATTTTGAGGAACCCTGTTAGATCCAAGAGAGCCACTGGCATTAAATGTATAAGGAGCTCTCCTTGTTTGGGGGGATTTTTATTAAATAATGTTATGGACATGGACATGTAGACAAACACTTTAGTTCATTCAAGAAAAGAATGAACTCGATTAAGTGCATTGACACAATACCCTTAGACTTGATAAAATCAACTTGATAAAATCAATTAAGTAATTCCCAGTCTTCGCTTTTCCCATTGGTGTTATAAAAATGAATTTCATATTTTGGGGCAATCTCAATTTATAGACTCTGTATAGTGCCATTTAACAGTTTGTGGTTTACCTGCCCAAAGAAACTCTTTGCTCTGCACAGCAGGGGCAGCTTCGGCAACACTGGGCAAGTCAGAACACAGAACGGGTTGCATCTACTGAACTGAAGAAGGCTCCAATTAGAATCTAAACCTTCTCCTGTAACAATGACGACTTCTTCTTCTTCTTCTTCTTCGTTTTAAAAGATTTTATTTATTATTTCCAGAGAGAGGGGAAGGGAGAGAGGCAGAGAGGGAGGGAGAGATCAATGAGTGGTTGCCTTTCACCTGCCTCCAGATACAGACCTGGCTGGAGACCTGGCTTGCAACCTGGTTATGTGCCCTCACTGGGAATTGAACCAGTGACCTTTGGGTTCAAAGGCTGGCACCTATCCACTGAGCCACCAGTCAGGACTTCCTTTGATCACTTCTTTAAAGCAGAACATAAACTAAGATCAGCATCTCACCTGGCAATTTGGCTGAATATTGACTTGACACTTTACATTAAAAATATATGATTTTAATCAGCTTTCTTTTCTTTAACCAAATTAGTATGCTGGATTAATACAAGCCTACCCATGAAAAATCATTATTAAGAAAATGACTTTTCTTAGTTTTGTTGACATGTTTTTACTTTTCTAAAATAATAACTTTGGAGTAAAACTCTAGAAGTACATGTGTTGGAAAGTATCTTATTTCTTTATTGTCACCTTCAAAGACATTACCATAAGAAAGTTTTCTCTAAAGCTCTTGGTTAGAGTAACTCACTCTGCTAATAGCATAAAAGGATCAAACCTGCAACTTTAGATTGGAATTTACCATGTGCTTACTGTATGTTCTATTGCCAGAAGTTGGAAAGGCTAAAATTACCATAAACTTAATGGAGATCATTTAATCCATTTCATTTATTGCAGATAAAATGTCTTGAAATCCTCTTTAAGGGTTCCATATGAAATTTCCATTGCAAGGTGAGTTCTTTAGGTAAGAAACCAGTGGTTGTTCAAGTTTGGCTACAGGAGCAGGCATATCATCATAACATTCTGTACCTTAGCTAAATTGCCTGCATTTCAATAAATATCAGGGGGATGTTGAAAGTGCGTTTGATGAAAAGTTTGATTTTGAATTATTTCCTGCCACTTAGAAAATATGACCTTGTAACAAAGCTTCCACACTTTAACTCTTATTTAGAACAGCAGCATTTGAGAGTATTAGATTTTGAGTCAATAGAACTAGATGCAAGCCACAATTTCTGCCTCTTACTTCCTATGTGATCTTGAGAAAATAACAAAAATAGCTCAAATTTTTAAAGCTGAAATTTCCTCCTTCATAAAGTGGGGATAATAATAGTAGCTACCTCAAAGTGCTGTTGAAATAACTAAATTAGCTACATGTAAGTGCTCAGAAGAGGGCCTGACATAATTTTCAGCAAAATTTAGCTCTATTTCAAAGGTCATATCATTCTCTGTTAACCTAAAATAATAAATCCCCTTGCTTCATTTTCTTTCTGGTTTATATAAATAATTATATAAGTAAATATGTTTTGGAAACTGGAAAGAGCTGCATCATTGCAATTATTTTTTCTTTTCAGTATTAGTATTGAGGTCACTTGGCAGAAGTAGCTTTGTTACAGATGCTGTGGGGCTCTCAAAGAGAAAGATGTATTAACTATTCAGTTACATGGAACCCAAGACAAGAATACGCAGATACCCAGAGGACAATGGCAAGAGAACAACTGATGTGAGAATGGCATATATGTTAAGGCCTAGATGCCACTAGTGTTAAAGAAATTCACAGTGGTCTCAGGGGTAACTAAATTATGTTCCTGGGATGGAGAAGAGGAATGAGAGAGGACTCAGGAAAACAAGGACTGTGGCAAATGACTTATGTGTTCTGTGTAGATTGCCGGTGTAGATCTTCTTGGCCTTTCCTGAGATTGTAACCAGCAAAATTGTGGCATCACAATAGTTGAATTTTCCCTCTTACCATTTTTCCCTTACTATTCTCATTCTCTTCTTTCAAAGTCTTTCTGTTTTTCTTCTCCAACCTCACTGAATCCTATTGATTTGAGGTTTAGAGAATGTTTAGTGAGCATTAGTTCAGTGTTTCTGAGAGTATTTGCAATTTAAAAACTTCTCTCTGGGTAAAAATTCCAAGGACTGAATTGATTACTGTAACCTTTTAGAAAACAATGACAACCAGCCTTGAGTACTGATGCTGCTCAAATCATAGGTATCCTGAGAAGTATGTGCTATTTATACTAAAACCCAGCTTTCCTTAGCATGGAGGGAAAATGAGAACAGGAAGCTTTAGCATTAAGTAGGACTTTGCTTTGTGGCCTTATTACTGATTAATAAATCAGGTCAAAGCTACTTGGTTAATAAAGAGAAAACTTTTTCTTTTATTGAATTTTGTTGTTGTCATATTACATCCATCCCCTTTTTACTCCCCTTGTCCCCTTCCCCATCCACCCACTCCCCCCCAAAGTCAATCCTACTTGTTTTCCATGTCCATGGCTCTGTCATACTAGTTCCTTGACTAAACTGCTCCCCTTTTTTGCCTCCTCCTCCCCTCCCACCCTGCCCACTGAAGGTCTATTCATTGTATTCATATATCTGGTTCTTTTTTGCTTATTTGTTTGTTTTGTTCATTATTGTCCTGTAATGGGTGGGATCATATGGTATTTGTCTTTCACTGACTGGCTTATTTCACTAAGCATATTACTTTCCAATTCCATCCATGTTGTTGCGAAGGGTAGGAATTCCTTCTTTCTTTCTACTGTGTAGAATTCCATTGTGTAAATATACCAAAGTTTTTTGATCCAATCATCCACTGATAGGCACTTAGGCTGTTTCCAGCACTTGGCTATTGTAAATAGCTCTGCAATGAACATAGGGGTACATAGGTTTTTATGAGTTGATGTTTCAGGGTTCTTCAGATATAGTAACAAGATCACTTTAAAGCACTCATAGGTTAAAGTTGGTTCTTATCCATTCAGCTGCCGTATGTCTTTTGATTGGTGCATTTAATCCATTTACCTTTGTACCTGTGTTCCTGTCTGACTCTCTGTTTCTTAATCTTCTGAAAGCAATGCTGGTTTGGTGGAGATGTATTCTTTTAGACTTCTTTTGCCTGGGAAACTCCTTATTTCACCTTTCATTTTGAGTGACAGCCTTGCTGGGTAGAATATTCTTGGTTTCAGGCCTTTGTTTTTCATTGCTTGAAATATTTTATGCCATTCCCTTCTGGCTTGTTGTGTTTCTGTGGAGAAATCAGCTGATAGTTTTATGGGAGCCCCCTTGTATGTTATTAGCTATTTCTCTCATGCTGCTTTTAGGATTCTCTCCTTGTCTTTGAAATTTGCCATTTTCATTATGATGTATCTTGGAGCCGGCCTGTTTGGGTTCATCTTCCTTGGGACCTCTGTGCTTCCTGAGTTTGCATGACATTGTCTCTCCTCAAGTTAGGAAAGTTTTCTGTCATTACTTTTTCAAACAGGTTTTCTATCCCTTGCTCCTCCTCTTCTCCTTCTGGTATCCCTATGATACGGATGTTATTACATTTCATGTTGTCCTGCAGCTCTCTAAAAACCTCTTCATTCTTTATCAGTCTTTTTTCATTTTGTTGCACTGCCTGGGAATTTTTTTTCTACATTGGCCTCCAGCTTGATGATCCTCTGCTTTCTCTAGACTGCTTTTGATTCCTTCTACTGTGTTCTTCAATTCAGAAATGGTATTCTTCATTTCTTCCTGGCTCTTATTGGTGGTTTCTATGTCCTTTTTAATGCTTGTGTAGTTCTCAGTAAGTTCCTTGTAGCTTTCCTGGTTCTTTATAGTTATAAGGGGAGTTCTTTATAGTTCCCCTGGAGTTCTTCATAGTTTCCCTGGAGTTGTTTGTAGTTTTCTTTGAACTTGCTGAGCTCATTGAGCTTCTCTATCATCATTATTTTGAATTCCATGTCTGAGAGTGTGCTTGCCTCTGTTTCATTTTGCACTCTTCCTGGGAATTCTTCCTTTCCATTTGCTGAGGGTTTATTTCTTTGTCTCCCCATTTTAGGTGGCTCTTGTTTGTTTCTGCTTCTTAGAATGGTCTGCCTTGACTTACTGTCTTAGTGGTGTTACCTTCTGTGATGTAGAAGTGCACTTTTTTTACTTTCTGGGTCTGTGCTTGGTGACATCAGCTCGTGTTTCAATCTGGGCCTAGTCAGCCAGTTGGAGACTACCGGAGATTCACTGTCTGTCTCCTTTGGTTGTTAATCCAATCAGTCTGTGATCAGTGGTCAGTTTTAGGCACCTCTGGGTGGGGCAGATGAATTCAGTTGTTAATCTAATCAACATGTGATCTGAAGTCAGGAGTAGGCACTGTTGGGGTGTGTAGGGGAATTAATTCCTATGGGTGGGGCTGTGGTTTCCCCTCAGGCTCCCGCCCTTTGGAGAAGAGTGGTTTGCTGGTTGTATGGGGGCTGGGTCAGCACTGGACTCACAGGCTGCTCCCTCAACTCTCACCCTAAAGCCACTGACCCATAATTGTCTCTAGTCCACTGTGCCCTTTCTCTGCTGGGTCGGTGGGTATTTCTCTATTTTTGTGCATGGTCCCTTTAAGAACTTAGTCTCTTTGTCAAGTGGCTAAACCTAAGACTTTTTGCTTATCACAATTGGGTGCTGTTTGACTCTCAGCTGTGTTGCTGTAGGCTGGGAAGCCCAGTTGGGGGATTTAGATCCCACCCTTCTCAGGTGGAACCCCGGGTGCTGAGATGTTTCTCTGTCCCTTCAGCTGCTGCTCATGGGAGCCCTGCCGCCCTCTCGTGTCTCCGCATTTCCTACCAGTCACATTGTGAAAAATCAGCTCTTCTGTTCTGTTCCTGGTAATAAGACTTCTCTAGTTGGTTTCTGTTGGTTATTCTGGATGATTTCTCCACAATTAATTTGTAATTCCAGTTTGGTGTTAGGAGGAGATTGGTGTAGCTCCTCCATCATCTTGGTTCATAAAAAGAAAATTCTTATGTAAATTTCAGCAAGCCTTTGACCATGTGTTTCATTGCATTCTCTTTCATTCAAAATGCATTTCCTTCCTCAACTATATTTGATTTCAATTAAAAAAAAAAAAAAAAAGACAGTTTGCTTAATCTTTGCCACAAACTGATATGGTGTATACCTCAGTGAGTGGGACCATTTTCCATATAAATTATGCATAAAATCCTCAACTGCTGCCTCTTTCTTAGAGATTCAAAAGAAAATTCAATTTCTCTTAGCTTATTTTTTCATGGTTCTTGGGATATTCATTTCAGATTTTCCACTCATTTTTGTAAATGTCTTATTTATTCAAGCTCTTCATAGAGGAAAGTAATGCTGTGCATTGCTGATTTTATTACTTTGGACAGGTTACAATGTCTTCTCCAAAGCCAACACACTAATTGATTTGAAAGTTTCTGTAGGTGTTGAGAAGCTTTCTTGCCACACACCAGGAGGGGGATGTGTGGCAGAGTGGGAGAACCCTGGTCGTTTTAAGCAATGAGACACCCAGATTCTAGACTATCCCCCCTTTCTTCACCCTGGAAACATCTCTAGGCCTTAGCTAACCCCATCTACAACATGGGGACACCTTAACAGTCCTAAAGCATTGAGAGCAGAGGGACATGGGGCAAAAGATTCCAATGGCTCTTTTAGTCTTACAGTGTAAGTAAGGTTCGTTTTAGACAATTCTTCTGTTGTTCTCTGGAACTCCTTTAGATACCTGTCATGAGTCTACTCATAGCTTCCTTTGACATTGCTTCAGTGAGTGCCTTCAGCCATAAAAATGAGAGGATAGCCAACTGACATTTTTTGCCTTGGTAGCCAATTATCTTTTATGATGTTTCCAGGACGTGGAAGACTCTGGAAGAAGGTATTCACGGTGGTGGAAAGGACTCTGTGATGGATATGAAGAGGCAGAGGTCAATATTTACTGAGCTGCCTTCACCTTACTTTGTGGCCATAGCTGACTTTGCTTTTATTTTCCTCACTGAAATACCATATGTTTTCTCATTAACATACATTAATTTGTATGTTTTCTCATTAACCATCTCTTCTAAAAGATAAAACAGATCACCAACTTCTTATCATCAGGTGCTTTTCTCCACAATTTTGACTTGCTTTGCTGTATCTATTTTTTTTTTTTTTTTAATGTATGAGGTAGATTTCTGTATGCTGCTATTATGTAGGTATCCAATTCCTCTGATAAACCTTTCCAGACACAAATATTTGTCTTGGGCAACCTTTTCACACTCTTAACTGCATAGTAGCTTGGCTCTAGATCACTGGAGATGCTGTGTTCCATACCTGTGTGATTTGTTGATCTAGAGGCTCTATAAAACCTAGTTGATCACCTCACCAAGCTATGAACCGCCTTGCCTCACCCCTCTCTTCCTGGAAAAAAAATTTTTTTTAATTAGTAGTAGTCAAGGCATAGCCATGGAAGTTGTAAGTAATGGATCCAGGGCTATTTTCATTACTTGAGTCCAATAGGGAATAAATGCATCTCTTCAGGGAGACTCCAGGAGACTTGGAACTACCAAAATGTTTCAAGCTAAGTTACTGATTCACAAGCATTGTAAGTCAAAAAAAAGTGAAACAAGAGAAGTCTAAGGAAGGTGAAACTAGAGTTGGGACTTAAGAGCCAATAAGAGTGGGGGGGAAAGACGTGAAGAAACTAGTTTTAAACCAGTCTACACAAACTTGATTTTGAGTCTCAAAGCAAGTGAAAAATCTGTTCAGTCTGACATCAGTAGCTGTGCTTCATTCCATGATTGCGCTTTGCCTTTCCACGCTAGACCACTCAAAACTACCTTAACTTCTGCGTAAGTGCCCTTTGTAAACCGTGTGAAATACAAGACCAAAAGAAAACTAGTTTTGAGTCTGCGGGGCTAACCTTTCTCCACAGCCAGCATGCTACAAGGGGGAGAGAGCTTGCCAAGGTGCAGAGGCTCCAAATTCTCTGGGGCACAGCCCCCCACACAAATAAGAGGTGGAAGCTGAACAGGGAGGGAGCCATACTCTGTAGTAGGAATCCGGTACTTCGAATCCTGATGTTCTCTCATACTTTTACTTTCTGTTCTCACCGTGTGGAGAAATTCTGCCATTGTATTCCTTAGATTGAGAAGTACTTTTCTACTTTCAAATCTGCAAACATAAACAGAGCTATAAAAAGGAAATGGTTATTTTATTTCCCATGAATCGAGGATGAGAAGAGCCAATTGAAGTTCAGTATGGAGACAGTTAAGTCATATTTTAGGGAAGATTTTCCTGACAGGGATCTGTGGTGTGAAATAGGGATTTAGAAGGACAGCTGGAAGATGACAGCGATGTATGGTTCATCTTCACGGGGCATTGGGGACACAGACCTATTGGCAGTAGAAGATGGTGTAGCAGTTGGATACCCAGGGGAAGCACTTAGTATTCACAAACCCAAACAAAAACAAAAGACAGCTTCTGAAATAGTTTATGTTTGGAAGGTGGGCACCCTGACTTCTATTTTGACATTCTACAACTTCTCTATCAGGTGTTGACATGTGCACATATGTATTTTAAAATACTTTGTAGAATTTAAATGTATTACCAGGAATGGCCAATGATAAAGTACATCCCTTTAAACAAAAAAATGAACCCAGTGAGACCCGTCATTGATACTTGAGGCCCTAGGCAGGTCCACCTGTCATTTGCAAGGCCCTCTTCTGTATGGCCACTGGGGAAGACTCTACACTTTAACATTCTTGGGCCATTTCCTCAAGGTTCAGATGCTACAGCATCTCTGATGAATGCATTTTGACTGGGCCAGGAGGCTTAGCAGTGTAATGGCGCTAACATTTTTCTGCCGCCTTTTTAAGTCATAGCTCGGTGGTCTTGCCCTTTCCTATTTCATGGATTTGCTTTCTCCATTTGTTCTTAGTTGATTAGGAAACTGCTGAACACAGAACTTCTTCCTGTCCATAAATATCGCCCAAGTTACACAGCATGGGGAAGAGAGCTGCTATTTGTTTGGTTCACTGACTTCAGGACTTTTTGCAAATTAAAGGATTTAAAAGGATCTAATATGGCCATATCACCAGATAAATCATTAGGGTCGTGTTTTCCCCTTGGGGTTTTCATTTAGGTTACTGTAATGGAAGGTGTAGTCTGGCATCCAAGGACAGGAATTAGTCCTCTGTTAGTAGCCAGATGCCGCCGTGTGGGGCCTGAGCCTCATCCTGAGTGTGCAGCTTTGCTTTGTATTTCAGGATTTGAAATTGTTATGCTCTACTGTGCAACATGGTTTCACTTCCTACAGGAGGTTAGAAAGAAATTGCTGTTTTTATTGGCACTCTGGCACGTGTTTCCTTACGGAAGGAAAGCCGGCTTTAGAGATGTAGTCGGATTTCGCAGTGATATTCAGAATTCTAGTAAGTCTAATGAAAATTTTGTTGCTGGCTCTCTGTGTAGTCTCAGGTCTATTTAGGTATTTTTTTGAAGATGGGAAAAGTCTGTCTCTGAAAGGAAGTTAAAATTTAGTTAGAAACAAAATCATACACACAGGAAACCATAAAGAAAGTAGAAGTATCTAGATAAGTGCTTATCTGTGTGGTCATAGATGGGAGGGTCACAGAAACCCAAGAAGCACCATGATTAGCTGCAGGAAATGGCCCATAAAGAATTCGTTATATTTTACACATTTCCAGCTGATTGATAGGCCATACATTATAGGAAAATAACATTACCCCAAAACTCTGCAAGCTGTTTCTAATTGCAGCCTGGCAACTAGAACCATTTGAAGTTCTTCAGAAGTTTTATTTCCTCTCCAAAGCTTTTGTCTTGAAAAATCCAAACAACACAGCTCTCTCCCCTTCCTAAGAGTACCTTATTGTTGGTTTTTATACACGTTGGTGTTTGCTGCAACAAGATAGTCTGCGCAAAGCATCCGGATAGAGTGTTTGACTCATATCAAATTTTATAGTCTTCTCTGCCCTAATTTACTAATTTCTACTTGGTACATTATGGTTGTGATGTTGTTGGTCAACATTTATTAATGTTATTTCTACTAAAAGACCAGCACTTGGCTAGTTTTAAGGAAGAACAACATAAGGGAAAAAGTGTACCCTCTGGTATCAAGAAGCTTCATGGGGAAAGAAGAATAATGGATGTGAGTAACTAGCGTGAAAAGGATTCTTGGAGATAGTCTATAAGGTCTGTCCTGAAAGTATGGAGCCAATGTCAATATAATTAAAAGTTCGTGTGGCCAATACTTCCAGGACAGACCTCGTAGAATGAAAGCTAAAACGATGAGAGAATTAAGGAATTACGACTTGGCTGGACTTTTAAAATGGGTAAAATTTAGAAAGGCAGAAATAATACGGCATGTGACTCCAGGTTTCAGACAAGTAACTGGACCTGTCAGCAATGTTCGTTTAGCATCCAGAAGGCACATAGATGGGCATTGTAAAAAGAAAGATAACAGGGAGAGGGAGAAAAAAAACAGATTAAACATGTTCTATTTCATTGTAATTTTTGTAATTAGGAGTTGGATGAAATTATTTCTATTTTGTAGAAGAAGCAACTGTGACTCAGAAAGAATAATGGCAGATTGGTTTCAAGCTTGAATTTCTATGCCTTTGAAACCCCACTGATTTTGTCCCACCCCCCCTCCCTGACCCCCACTGCCCCCCAAGACAGTTTGCCACAGCTCGTGGAACATAAACGTAAAATGTGGTTTCAGATTCAGGGTACCCTGTATTAATCTACTTTGGGAGAAAAGATGCAGATATGGAAAATTACCACACAGGGCAACCCATTATGGTCAGAGTAGGAGGTTAGAGAGATTCATGGGCTTCGGGGTCATGAAAAGAGGTGGGAACTGGGTTGGGCACTGGAGAGATGGAACTTAGAGGATGACTTAGGACCAGACCACATTTTGACAGATTTTATATCGGCCTGAAATGGTGGCACGGGCAGGAATTTATGAGCTTTAGTAATTCATGTATCCTGCACAGAAGAGCAGGTCTCATCTGCTGCTCCTGGTCTTTTAGGTGTGAGTCTCAGATAAAACCAAACAATTAACTTTAGATAGTGTGGGAGAGGGTCGGCAAAATCCATGTACCCGGGAAACAGAAGCTCAAGAGCCTGTTTATCTGCCCTAAACAGGTGTGGGAGAGGGAAGGGGTAGCTGTAATGGGTATAAGTAGAATAGGCAGTTTTATATCCTAAGTATTTATATCATCTATTAAAGATATTGCTATAGTCCCTTTTCAGTGATTTGCTGGGCAGTTAAATTCAGACTTCAGTTCTGTTGAACACATAAAATGGTTGCTTTGCATAATTTATGTCACCAGGATTTTTTTGAACTATAATCTGACCTTCCCCAGGTGAGAAGGAGGCTGCTGTGTAAGGCCCACCTTGGTCCATCCGGCAAGATCTCTATAGGAGCATCACCAGTCCTGGTTTCTTGAAGTGTCAGCCCCAGGCTTAGGGGCTGTATTGTAAAGGCAGATTTATTTTGGAGTATTGAACTTGACAATGTGTTAATCTGTTAGCATCCATCATAGGCAGATTTCTATGTGCCTATGTCTTATTTCTCTTATTTCTATAATTAGGCTATGAACTCCACAAAGGCAGGCACCACATCTTAAGACAAATCAACAGGGTTAGTTTTTGTGCTCCTTGGGCCTTCAGCAATGGTTTATTTGGTTCATCTTGTAAAGAGAAAGAGGTACAACAGGTGGCAGAAAGAGGAAATATTGCATATCCATGCCCAGGCTTTCTTTTATAATCAGTCTCTTCTGCGCGCACTCTACCACACCTTCTTTCCCTCCCACGATATATACCGTCCTCATCTCCCCATTTATAACTTTTGTAGTCCATTTGAGCTTTTGTTATAAAATCCTATAAACTAGGTGGCTTAAAAACAACAGGACTTTATTGCTTACAATTCTGGAGGCTGGAAGTCCAAGATCAAGGTGCCAAATGGGTTTGGCATCAGGTAAGGCTTCTTAGTGTATAGAAGGCCAACTTCCTGCTATGGAAGATGGTGGAATGGCAAGGGAGCTGTCTGGGATCTCCTTTATAGGGCATTGGTTTCGTTCTTGAGGACTCCACCCCCATGACCTAATCACCTCCCATAGGCTCCACATCCACATATTATCACATTGTGAAATAGGCTTCAATGTTAATTTGAAAGGAGCATGAACACTTCATCTATGGCATAAGTTTATCCATATATTATGTATCTATTTTTGTAACTTTCAACCCTTCGCCTTTGCTTATTCAATTTTCTTTCAGTTTTTTAAGCTTCATGAAATGCATTATTTGCATCAGCCAAGCACCCCTCTTTATATTAGGTAACTGCTTCTTCCCAGCATAGGGGTTTTGAGGAGAATGTCAGTCAGATAGCCTCACTCACTGCTGGCCTCAGAGATGGGCATCTGGCCAGGCTGTGATGACCCAGCCCTTTGTCCTTGGTTCTCGGTCCACAGGACGAACTCACAGCCAGGCAGAGCATCCCTCCAAGGGCCCAGACAGGTGAAAACTGGGCATGGAAGGTCTCTTTGCTTTGGGGTCACAAAGAGAAAGAAATGTGGTTCTCAGAGAATGGTCCTCTTTTTGCCACTTGAAGAGAGCTGCTGGAGAAGGAAAACAAACAGGAGTTTGGTGCTGAGACAGGGTGGAGATGAAGAGTGTGAGAGTGTGACAAAAAACAAGGACATTATTTAACACCTGGATCCAGGCATGCCTAACATAAGCACTATTTATGGAGTTTTGGCCAACCTATAGATTCCTATTTTCAGTTGGATTTCTATCATCTGTAACTAAAAGATTCCTGGCCATTTTAAAGGTCAGTGTAAAATTTCATCTGCCTCCTCCTTGCAGCCTTCCTTGATGTACTGCCCAACTTATAAAGTTCCCTTACTTCTTTGCCCTACTTTTTTAATGTAATTCTTTCTGTTTGTATTGAATACATTGACACTTTCTACAAATCATTGAGTACTGGGACAATGCTTTATCCACTGTCTGTAGCCTGGTGCGTGGCATGGGGCAGGGTCATACAACAGGTATTCAGTAAAGAGCTGGCTGATTCCTGAAAGGAGACCCCGAAAAGTTCATTCTGGTTCTAGAGAGTATGACTATGACACTCTTCATAACCTGAGAATGTCAAAATCCACCCGTGATTTCTGCAACATGGACTGTGTGAGGTTGTGTCATAATAATGGCTCTCCCTTACTTTATATCCTGCATTGTTCTGTTTCATGATCTCTCCCACATACTTCCTAATGGGTTTTGATCCTGACAACTTGACGATGTATCTAAATCAGACGTGAACACTCTAGGCCACGTGTGCCTCACCACATACATGATCACACCAAACCAAGCTTCACACGTGGATTTTCTGAACCTAGGTCCAGATTTCACACTCCCATGAAATGATCCTAAAATTCAACTATGAATAAAATGAAAACTTGATCCTGTCAAATGATCTGTTTATATATTAAGGAAAACGATTTTGTAACAGACAAATATTTAGGAGAATGTTATCTATATTTGGAGGGGAATAGAAGGCTATAATAAATAAAAAACAGCAGTAAGAAGCCCTAAACAATATAATCTGAAGCACGTAATTTATTTCTGGTTCATGCATCATCTATTGTGTACCTTGATTCATTTCTGTGTGGCCACAGCTTCAAGGAGGCTGTGATATACGGAGCACAAGGGCCCTATTACAAGGTTTTTGTGCTCCCTACTACCCCCTGTCCCAGTGAACACACTGTTTTCCTAGCACAGGGTTACATACACATTTGGGGGTCAAGGACACTTTCATTTTTTAATTGCATTTATTATTATTTTTAAAAAGATGGTTAGATTCAAAGTAATATGGCTGAGGTCTCTAAATCATCTACCCTTCTGTGCCTCTCTCTTGCATGCCTTTATCATTTTACTTCCTCTTCTGAAGTAATAAAAAACATGATGAGGAGAAGAGACTTCCATTCACAGGCGGATGGATACCAACAACTCTTTCAGCCCAGGTCCCAGGTCCCTGAAGGTGCAGTCTAATCCTTGTCATTCTCAAGAGAAATGCTTCTTGAAGACATGACCAAAGCTCCTCTTGAATGCTACTGGGTACCAGACTGACTCAGTGGGACACAAACCAACATTGAGAATAAGGGTGACAGTCATTTCCTCCTGTGTCACATCCAGTCCAGAAACATGCTAAGAGCTGAAATTCTCTCTTTTACCCCTTTAAACCATGATGTTTGCTAGATTTGAGAGGATGGAGGCATCTCAGAGACAGAACTGCCCAAGATGGGTCTAAGGGTTCCTAAGTGAGTAGATCTTTCATTTCTCTCTCTTTCCCAAGAGGCTCTTAGAAAATGACTTATTAAAGTGGTGGATGAAAGTGTATTTTCCTTTTTTGTACATCACTGATATACAGTGAACAAGGAGTGAGGTGTTGCAATGCTTCAAAAGCATTTAAGAGCTTCAGAAATGCAGATAAGACTATTCATGTAATTCACAGGAAATTTTAAAATATCTTCTAAATTAATTTTTAGGTAACACATTTTTATTTTATGGTGCATTTTATTTATAAAAGCTCACCACCACTCACTCTTTCATGCAGTTATACATTTCAGTGATTTGTCTGAGAATTTATTCTTTCAGAGAGTCTGTGAATATTTATGTGACTTACCAGTAATTGTTAGAAATTTATTAGGTCATATGCACATTAAAGCAAAAACTGAAGAGGTAAGAGAGTAAGACAATATTGCACGATAATTAAGAAAACGGGCTCTAAATTGAAGAAACCAAACACAAAAGACCATAATTTATATGCTTTAATTTTTAAGAAATATCCAGAATAGATAACTCCATAGAGACAGAAAGTAGATTGGTGGTTGCTAGGGCCTGTGGGTGGGGAGTAAACAGCTAATGAGCATGAGGATATTTGGGAGGTGATGAAATATTTTCAATTTGATTGTGATAATGGTTGTACAACTCTATGAATATGCTAAAAACCATTGAATGGTCTATGCTAAGTAGGTAAAGCAGTGGCATGTGTATTAGTTTGCTAGGGCTGCTGTAACAAAAAATCACAGATGAAGTGGCTTAAATTCATTTCCTTACAGTTCAGGAGGATACAAGGTGTCAGCAGGGTTGGTTTTTTTTGAGGGTGGTGAGGGAAGAGTCAATTCCAGGCCTTTCTCCTTGGCTTATTTAAGGCTGTCTTATCCCTCTGTATCTCCACATCATCCTCCCTCTGTAGCTTCCTGTGTCCACTTTTCCTCTTCTTATATGAACAACCATCATATTTGATTAGGACCACTCTAGTGACTGTATTTTGACTTAATCACCTCTATAAAGACCCAGTCTCCAAATATGACCACACTCTAAAGTACTGGGAGTTAGGACTTGAATATATGAATTTTGGAGGAGCACATACTTAATCCTAAAATAGTATGTGAATTATATTTCAATAAAGCTCAAAATGGAGGAAGGAAAGAGGAACGAAGAAAGGAAGGAAGGAAGGAAAAAAGAAAAGAAGAAAGGAAGCTATGTAGTCAGGCTTCCTGGGTTCAAGTCCTGATTCTGTTAATGACTAGCAACTTTGAGTATGTTAACAAGACTTGCTGTCCTTATTTTGTACATTTGTAAAATAATGATAATAATACTTACTCATAGGATTTTTAAGAGTATTAAAAAGTTCATACATATATGATGCTTAGGTTATTGCTCAGTACATAGAAAACATTTCCTATAAGTTAGCTGCAATGACTATACGTAAGGGTAAAGGTAAATTGACGTTACTTTATAGAGAACAGCATGAAAATGGAAATCTGATGGCTAGTATGTAGCTACCTATGCTTCTCTCCTCATGGTCATAAATTGCTTTACAGAAAGCTAGTTCTCTAAACCCACTCATGAAGTTTTGAAAATAGTAGTTTCCAACACCATCCTAGGGGTGGCATGCCTTAGGACTATCTGTTAATTTATTCAACCCATATTTATCATGTATGTATTACTATAGACTGCATTTGTGAGATTTTACAAACCTTCCATTTAGAAGAAGAGACAGTTTGCTATTGGTTTTATCTTCCCGACCAATATTTTTTCAGGAGTTACTTTTCTTCAGTTTTTAATGACATGCTTAAAATGTTTTTTTGTTGTTTTTTTTTTAATGGAGAATATGCATAAGAGGAACAGTTTTGTAGTGTTCTGTTAAAATATATTTCTCAATCAAAATTTAAAAATTCCTTTCTGATTCATGCTCAACAGTTGTGTTCTCAAGTCTACCAGGCTCCACTTCTTTTCTGAAGAAGAGCTATGAGGGTTAACAGAAATGTTTGAAATATAGAAAGTCTCAAGGTAGCCTATTTGAGTATATATCCCTCAATTTCTTTCCCTGACAGCTGGGGTTACATAAATGTCACTTTGTTCTAGAGCATATGACATTATAGTCCCTTTATAGGGTCACCGGGTCCCCCTCAGAGAAACCATCCAAATCAGGCCGAAAGGTGGACTTATTTCCTCTTACTTATTTTCATATATCTCATCTTTAGGCTTACTACAAAAATCTAACGTCTCTTCCTACCCTTTTTTTTTTTTTTCCTCCTATTTTTTTTGTTGTTGTTGTTCCAAATGTACTGCTATTTATTTTTTATATTATTCTGAAGACAGTTCTCACATATTAATAAATAATTGTTTTGAAATTCTAAAAATGTATTTGGTGTGACTAGATGAGCCTTAAGATTTGGTTTAAAGAGAACTAGCTCCTTTATGTTCCTTCATACCCAATTTGTTTACGTATGTTATATTTTTCATTCATTAGTAAATATTAACTGATTTTTCAGTAGAGAAAGTAAAAATATGTAAAACACTTTCTAAGTCTTTAGGGAGCTTACAAACTAGTAGGAAAAATAAAAGTATATATAATATATAAGGCACATATGAGAGGTGCCATAAATGAGATAAACACTTTTCTTTGGAACAAAAGAGAAATCCTTATCCTGTACACAAGAATAAACACTTATTACGGACTGATCCATCTAATTGTACTCCTCGAAAAACCACTTCTACATCTTTTCTAATTTCCTATTATCTGGAGCATCATCGTGGAAATAATAGGGATGTTAAACCAAACTGTAGGTCTAATGAGAATAGAGATGAAATTATTCTTTGGAGTGAAATAAATAAACTAAAATAAACCCATCTCCTATAAGAGAATGCCCCAGCAGGTAGCTTTCTAATGAAAACAATGATTTCCAAGGGGTTGTGCTTTCGAAAAGTTTTGGCAAAGTGCTTGCGTCTCAGCGGCTTTCCATCCGAAGAAGCAAAGAGTATGATTAGATGACTTCAGTCTTGCCTTCACCATCTGAAATGGAAGGAAATGAGGAGGACAATTACCCACTCCCCTCAGCACCCCTTCTCAAGAGTGGAAACTTGGTTGGTTGGAGTGTGGCACAAGCCTGACATAACTAATTGGGGCAAATATTCAGCACGAGGCATGGGAAATTAACCACCACCGTCTCATTAGCATTAATGGGAATTGCACAGCTAATTCCCTCTTCTTTGTGCACAATATTTACTTCATGATGTTTTCCCTGACACTCTACAACTTCCAGCAGGAAGCGGTGATTTAGGAGCAGGGGGCATAAAATTCTGTTGTGTCCCTTGTCAGATCCTCTCACTCTAGCTTTATGGTCTCTGAGGACGACCTCTGAGTGCCCCCATTGAGTTGATGGCAGGGTAACCCCTTGTGCCCCACAACCCTTTCCTTCCTTACCCTAAAGACCTGCAGATAAACGCTACAGGAAGACATAGAGAATTTATCTTGATGTTTCCAGAAATCAAAGAATTCCAAATTCAAGATGTGAGCAGTGTGGTAGGATTGGCTTGGCTGGTACATATAAAAAGACACCTGCTAGTATTATTTCTGTCCCTGTCCCTGCATTTTTCACAATACCCCTCCTCATGGTCAGAATCCCTCATGACTTCAACCTCCCTAGGATTGCCAAGCTATCTGCCTTTTTCATTGCACAGGGTGTGTAGAGGATCAGTGGAGTCACATTACCTAATTTTTTTATTTTTAAATATACTTTTTTAAAGAGTGGGAAGATTTTAGATTTTTAAAAATTCAATTTACCCCCTTCTGCTAAGAGTCTCTTGTATATGTACATGAAGCTTAGGACCACCCCATATAATTCATACTAACAATGAGGGCTATGACATAGCCCATATTGTTAGAACAAACTATATGAACACCTGTTTTGGTGTGACTGAGACTTTGGGCCAGACTGAATCAATTTGACCTCTGGGGATGCCCAGAGACCACATAGCTAATATTCACGCTCACATGATTAATCCCCATAAAAACACTGGACACACTTAGTAAAGAAGCCAGAAAAAAAAAAAAAAAAAAAGGAATACATACAGTAAAATACAAATAAGACCAAGTTGTAGCATTCAGAGATAGGTGTGTGGGGTAAAAACTACAAATAAACACAAAAAAATTTGATAAAATTTAAACCAGAATACTGGGTACCAGAGGTGCATGGCAATGATTAGGAGGGATTATAAAAGGATTTCTGGACCTAGAGTGTTGTTACATATTCATTTAGTAATAAATCATTGAAAATTGATGAAACTTTGCATTTGTTTGTTTAGTTAATAATAGGAATATATACAGTGAAATGCATGGGTGCATAGACCTCGCCCTTTCTAGTTATTTTCTGATGACAATTTTATGAAGCAGTCATTATCACCATGTTAATTTTTTGAACCAGGTATATGCCATGTAGAGAAAACCTCACCACCTTTCTCCATGTTTGTTACTCCTACAAGGGATGATGGTAGTAAAGAAAAGTTAATATTAAACCAATTATAAAAAATAAAACAAGCCCTGGCTGGTGGCTCAGTGGATAGGCGCTGGCCTACGAACCCAAAGGTCATTGATTGGATTCCCCAGTCGGGGCACATAACCGGGTCTCCAGCCAGGTCTGTAGCTGGAGGCAGATGAAAAGCAACCATACATTGATGTTTCTCTCTCTTGCTGCTTCCCTCCCTTCCCCTCTCTCTGAAAATAATAAATTTAAAAATTGTTAAAAAAAAAATGAAATGATAAGTGATAACTGATTCTGTTTTGAAAAAGTAACGTCAAGTTTTGAGTCCTGCCTGGGAGGGTAACTATTGGACACTTCATCTTGCCTTGACCGAAGGAATCCTGCCTCTAGCAATACACTACTTACCTCCATTCCTCAGAAAGATTAGCAGAGGGAAATTCAATGGCAAGAGCTCTGCCAGAAGCATTTATTCTGAAATTGCAATGAGCAACTGCGTCAACATACTGAAAACTTGGACTGGAAAAAGCTCTTATGAAAGACTCAGCTTCCAAACCTTGCTTGGGGGCTATTTAGTGGGAAGTGTGGTCTTTCACCTGTGTGACCCTTGCTGAAAACTCCAGAAGGGTTTACTGAGAGAGCAGCCATTGGCAATACTGCCTTATTCAGTAGGCATCAGAATAATAAGAATAATAATATTTATTATGCCCTGGCCGCATAAATTGTCTTTTTTAAAAAATACTAGAGGCATTCAGAATTCACTATCTCATCACGCCTCCTCTGGGCCCTGTGGGGCAGAATGGCTTGTTTACCTCATATTTACATATAAGCAATGAGAGAGTGGCCGGGAGGCCTACGCTTTGTGTTAGTTTCCTGTGACAGCTCATCTCTGGCCTCATTCTTGAATGGAAAAGTGTTGCTAAATCTTAAAAGAAAAGGCGGGGAGTGGGGAGGTCAAAACAGTGCCACCTTTGGTTTTGGGAATAAAAAAGTATGAAACAAATTAAAAAGAATGGGAATACCCACTGCCCCCCATTATTTTTCCTGATAAAACCTATTCCAAACCGGTAAGGGCCTGGGGTTTTCCCTGGTCAGTCCCTGTGGTGACAATAATTAGATTTCTGACCTTAGGTTGAGGACCTTTCAGGGGCAGGCACTTATGCTTCATTTAACCCATTTTGATTTTATCAGGGCACCACTGAGCATTAGATGTGATGCCCACAACCTGTAGATAGCAGGAGAAGGATCAGAAGATGAGTTCAATTTATAGAAATTCCAGTCTCATTGTCTTGCTCTTCCTAACTGAGTTTAGAAGAAGGCAGTCTCAGTATCTGCCGCAATCGGGGACTTGACTGCATTCCTGCGCTGCCTTCAAAGACCCTTCCCTGCTCCTGGCTCAGACCTGGCTGGCGCCGCCTTCTTTGTCCGCAGGAGCATACATGCTGCTTTATGAGCCACTAAAAGGATCAAAGTGACCCTGGGCTCACGGAAGATTTATATCCTTCAGGCACACATTTAATAAAGGCTGAGATTTGATAGCTCTCAACTATTCCAGATTAACTATTGCATCAGGAATGTTTGGGCTGAAAGGAATAAAATGAAGAAAATGCAATATTAACCCTTATATGGACCAGCTTCTATTTCTACAGAGTCAGACAATTTGTTATTTTGGGTGACATATATTAAGGGTTAACATATGTTCATTCCTTACCTTCTCATACATTTTTTTTCATATTTTACACTGATTGCTTTATAGTTTTTAAAATATTTTAATTACATTTGACATATAATACTGATTTCTTGATTAAAAGCTGGGTAGATATGTATAGGTGTTCAACATTAAAACGTAGAACTCTTGTTTATGGCATACTAGAATCAGAGATTTGGAACCAAATATTTTGAAACTAAAAGAAGAAACTTGTTTCATCTTAAATAAATGTTTATCTTGTAACTAGTTTAGTGGCAATTGCATTAAGACTATTAGCTTTTATCTCACTATGAAAGTGATGCATAATCATAGAAGTATGATTAGTAGTCTAGTGCTAGGCTGTCATCTCACTGATGTTCTTGGACTTTTCTTAAGAATATGTGAACTCAAAACATCTCCAGTGACTCTGAGTATCCCAGAGCCAAAGCATGATTTCAGGAAGGAGAGAATCAGTCTCTTCTCAGTCGGCTTGTTAAATTCCAACAATGGTCTACTTAACTGATTTCTAATCCTTCCTGCCCCAGAAGCTTTATCTGTGTGCAAGCCCCAGGTGCCAAATTCATTGGGTGGAATTTCTTCTCCAAGTCTCTTTTCTGTAACTCCCTGTACCTCCTGAGTGAAAGAATATGCAGATCTGGGGTGGAACTTTGCCACCATCAACAGCTCTAGCAAAGGGTCAGATTGGCCTGCCTGGAAGACTCTCTAATTGGATCCTTATGGTAATACAATTGTTTTGCACCTGTAAGACCCCTCTCAGCACAGCAACTAGGCAGGAGAAGCAGCCAGTTTGATGGACAGGCTGTCCCAACCCCACCTTGTTGGGATGGCCCCAGTTCAGCCCACCTAGTGAACCCAACTCCCACGTGGTGGTGCTGATGCAAGAGACTGCTGACTAAAGAGGCTGGTTTTCTTAGAATATATTGGGCTTAAGATCTTTATCCAGATAACAGGGATGACAAGCAGAAAGGTGGCTCCTAATCAGGACCTGCTGAGGATGCAGTTTTATTTGAAATCACATTGGGTGTGAGTATGGGGGAATCACTCAGGTCTGGAGAAAGTTAGAACTAGAAATGTCTGGACTTGTGGAGGGAATGATACATGTCAGGGTTTTTATCTCTCCTACTAGATACTTGTCAACTAGTTCAGTTGACAAACACGAAATAGCCTTTGTTTTTCCAAATACTTCTTTCAATTGTTTCCTCATCTCCCTTACAGTTGGGTAGCAGATCCCAAAACTTCATGGTAAGTTTCAATAATTAAAATTCAATCCATTGTAAAGCCTCACTCTGCTCTTTTCTCACCGTCCCACAGCATAGACTTGAGCTATGGTTCTGAGAGACTTCCAGTAAGATGGGGCACATGGTCTCCCATTTCTGTCCTTGCCCTATGGGGTTTGTCTCCTTTCAGGTGGAGGGCTGAGTGAAGAGATTGGGGAGGCTGATCTCTTCTTCTGAAGTGGGTCACATATTCAAGGGTATGTAGACAGCGGCATCCTGTAGCCTGTTCTGGATCTGGAAGAGGATGTTGGCCTCTTCCGGAAGGAGGCATCTGCACAGATAGCATATGTTGTTTCCATTGAGAACAGTCCAGGAGTAATACTTTCTGTGGTTTACATAGCCATAATGTGTGAAATAGTATGAAAAATTTAGTAACCTCTGTGTGTTTCTGTGTCACACTGTTTCTGTGACTAAAGACTAAAGATATAACTGTCCTCCTTCACTTTACAAGAGGAGCAGTAAGCCCTTTGAGTTCTTGATTTCTGGGGCTTCCTTGACCCAAGTAGCAGTTATCAAATTTGTCCACTGCAGGGCAACAAGTCCTCCTGTTTCTGCTCTGGTGGCACAAGCTAATGACCAGGTTAATTCTGCTCCCTGGAGAGTGTTGGGAAGTATGCTATGGTAATTTTGACATGTAATAGGGGAGGTACAGGAATGTTAAATGTCTGGAAATGATCAGGACAATCTTGCAAATAAATAAATAAATAAATAAATAAATAAATAATTGTCCTGTGTCCTGTATGACTTTCAAATGTTCCATCAGGTAAAGCAAAAACAAAACAAAACAAACTTACACTGCATAGAACCTAGAACACCCTCAACTTTTAGCTGTAAATACTATGTGTTTTTAGGTTCATAGAAATTTGACTTCTTAGGTTTTTCTGGTAAACTAAACTCTTTCTTAATCTAACAAACTATCTTTTAATTGCTGAAGTGTTTAGGTCATCTATATGTCCTATGATTACCTGTATATTGGGATTTAAAACTATAAACTTGTTCTTTGCTTTGTATTTGCTTACCTATTATGTTTTATCCTTGCTTCCTTTTTTAAAATCTTTCTTAAAAATGGCTGAGTCTATGTATTGTCTTTTTAAATTCTAGTATAAGTTAGCATCTCATTCATTCCCAAGACAATTCAAGGACTTTAGAATACTTTTATTCCAATGACATCCCTCTCAGTATTCTGCTATTATTGTCATATAATTTAAAATTTCTCAAGTATAATTATATATATATATATTTACCCTGCCCAATGTTCTTCATTTTTCTCAGTTGAACCATTTTTTCCTGATTTTAATATTTCACATGATGAGTATACCAGTAAAAAACTATCAGATACTGCTTCTTTCTATCAACTTATTTAATTGACCTTCAATTTTAAAGCATTACTTTTTCTTCACTGGATATACGAAGGGGAAACAAAAAATGGAATTTATGCATAAAAAAGTGTATTATTCTTACATGTTTTAACTTCAGTCGCCTTCAAAGCCCTCTCCATTTGATACAATATACCTATCAAGACATTTTTTCCGCTGCGCAAAACAGTTTTTGAACTCACCAATTTTGATGTCTTTTAGCATTTCTGCCATTTTTTGTTTCACCTCTTCCACATTGGAAAAATGCTTCCCTTTGAGGACTTTTTTCATCTGGGGTAACAAAGAAAAGTTGCTGGTGGTGAGGTGGGGGAATAGGAAGGGCAGGGCATGGGTATCTGGTGGTTTTTGGTCAAAAACTGCTGAACACTCAGCAGTGTGAGCACGTGCACTTGTGAATTGTCCATCATGAAATGGGCAAATGTACTGAAAGTCTTCAAAAAAATTCACTGAAGCTGAACGTGATACCTCACTACTCCACCAGCTGGTACGCTGATACAAATGGACTCCTAGAACACTCACCTAGTGGGGAAAGTCCGTACGACAAGGGGCCTGTCCTCCAGAAAATAATTATATTTTTTGACAAGGATTCCCCCTCATAGTTATTTTTTCCACAACCTTTAAGATACCACTTTGGTTCAATTCCCAGCCAGGGCACATAACCAGGTTGCAAGCCAGGTCTCCAAGCCAGGTCCCCAGCTGGAGGCAGGTGAAGGGCAACTATGCATGTTTCTCTCCCTTTCTTTTTCCCTCCCAGCCCTTTTCTCTAAAAATAATGAATAAATCCTAAAAGAAAAAAGTAACCCTTGTCTTTCGGCTTTTTTTTTTTTTTTAATGATTTGCTATTATTCTTTTAAAGGTAATAGGTCCTTTCTATCTATATATTTTTAAGATTTTTCTCTTTTTGTTTGTTTTTTAGCAGTGTAATGTGATTATTTTTTAATTGTTTTCTTTAGGTATAATTACCTTTCTTTCTTTCTTTTTTTTTTTTTAAGGTTTTATTTCATTATTTTTAGAAAGAGGGGAAGGGAGAGAGGCAGAGAGGGAAAGAGACATCAATGTATGGTTGTGTTTCACCTGCCTCCAGCCACAGACCTAACTGAAGACCTGGTTTGCAACCTGGTTATGTGCCCTGGCTGGGGAATCGAACCTGCGACCTTTGGGTTCGCAGGCCGGTGCCTTACCCATTGTGCTACCAGCCAGGGCTAATTACCTTTCTTGAAACTCGTAGTGATTTCTGAACTTGACTGATGACATCTAGTTTTAATTTTGGAAAATTCTCAGCTATCATCTCTTTAAATACTGCTTCTTGTCCATTTAGCTCTCTTTTCTTTCTGGAATTCCCATTGCAAACATGTAGATCTGTCACTATATCTCATATGTTGTTTTTTGTTTTTTTTTTTTTCATTTGCTCTAGCCTCTATTTTCCATCTCTTTGTTTTTCTTTACTGTGGTCAAAATATTTTATTCTGAGATATCTTCCAGTTTTCTGTTCCAGTTTCAGTTCCAGAAAAATCTAATCTTTCACACAAATTTTCTGTTATCAATTAGGGTTTTGTATTTCTTTCTTTCCTTTTTTACTTTTAGCATTTCAATTTAATTTTAGGTAATAATTTAGTTCTTTGTCAATATTATCAATCTTCTCTTTTATTATTTATTCATTTAAAATTTTTATTTCATTTTTAAAAAGATTTTACTTATTTTTAGAGGAAGGGGAAGGGAGGGGCGGGGGGGGATGGGAGACATCAATGTATGGTTGCCTTCCACCTGCTTCCAGCTATGGACCTGGCTGAAGACCTGGCAACCTCATTCTGTTCCCTGGCTGGGAATTGAACCAGTGACCTTTGGGTTCACAGGCCAGTGCCTTATCCACTGTGCCACCAGCCAGGGCTCAATCTTGTCTTTTAATTTTGGGAATATAGTAATCATAACTAATTTCAGTTCCTTTCTGGTGGGTCTATTACTTCGATCTCTTATAAGTCTATTCCTCTTTTCTATCTTTTCCTCTTGGTTTGTGGTCATATCATATTTTCTATATAACTGGCTATTTTTTGTTGAGTATCAAAAATTATGTATTAAAAAGAGTCAGTTGATGTATGTGCCTGGTTTACATTCTGTTATTTGGGGTAAGAGTGGTAATGTTGCTGACAGGCAGCTATAATGTTCCCAGATCAACTTAAATACCAATTGAAGATTAAACTATATGAATGTTACTGGTAAGCTCTTGAAAACTGAAATTTAAGCAAAACAACATGTACCAAAATCAGTTTTACCATAGGCTAATTAATAGAAATAATAGTTAAGTTTCTATGGAATATATCTGATCATAAAACCACCAAACTTCCAAATAAAGGTCCAAAACATTTATAATATTAACCATTGAAATAATGTGAGCGCAATTAAGAAAGATTATTAAAAGCAAGTAAGATAATTGTTTTCCACAATTGCTTGTTCCAGTTCAGGATTGCAGATGACCAGAGTTGGCCTCTGCAGTTCTAGGAGCAAGGCCAAAACCAACTCTGGACAGGACACCACACTTTTGTGGGGTGCACTCCCACACACTCTCACACTCGCTCAGACTGGGACCATTTAGAGTGCCAGTTAACCTAATGTGTATGTCTGTGGGGCGTGAGAAGAAAACCATGCAGAATGGGGGAAACTGCAAACTCCACATAGACAGTGGGCCTGACCAAAATCAATTTTTTTTTTTCTATTCAACACTGTAACAAAACAATGTTGAATGAAATGATGTTATTGAAGGACCTGCTGTAATTGGAATCTCACTTTTAGTCATTGAGAAGGCTAAGCTATTTCTGATTCACTCAAATTCCTAGAGTTTTGTTGTTTCACTTCGCAATGGCAAGCCTAGAGTGTTTAGCAAGGCTCCTCATCTCTGAGGGCTATTACTTGAACTATTGGGTCACTTAGCTCTATGAGCTTACTGAAAGTTCTGCTTGGTTTCTCAGCTTCTCAACCTGTTTCTCAATTGACACTTAAGTATCTTAAGGTATTTTTTCTCTTATTTCTCTTTTATAACACAAATAAAATACTACCTTTTTTTTTTTTGAAATTACATGACTAGGCAGGCTATGAATTTTTTATCAGAATAATAAATCATGCATTACTCTATATTTATTATTCAGTAGATGCCTTGGACCTGATAGGGTTGTGAAACACTGTCCAACTATTTTAGATAGGGATGTATGGGGAATGGCTTACTGGGGACATGTTCAGGTACACAGGAGAGCACTTATCTCTAGAAACTGACTTTCTTAAGACTGAGAAGGAAACCTGACATTTGTTGGTGCTGTTAGTTGTAGAGGCATGTGGTCTGTTTGCATGTAGCACTTGCAGACGCAAGCAAGATACTGGATGGGAGATGCGTGGGCCTGGTGAATAAACATGAAGGCCGGACATGGTACTTCAGCCTTTAAAACAGTAGAAAGGTACCTGCAGCCAGCCTAGCACTGTCTGTTACCTCTGGTAACAGGGCTACCAGGCCTCAGTATCTATGGAAAGTGTGAGTTGATGACCAGAAGCTTTTCTACCATTTCCTGGACTTTAATCCCTCCTGGTCCTGCCAGGGCCTGAGAGTGTAAAATCAGTACATTGAGCATCACTACTAATGGATTTTGTCAAGTGTGACAAATAGAAGCTCGAAGTCAGATTGACCTGAGTTGAAAGAATATGTAAATGGAAAATAATATTATGAAAGTATTTGTGATCGTTATATATTCAACTTAGATGCACTAGGGATGCATATAGGAGGTGAATAAAGTATGCAGGAGTTGATCCCTTCTCTCAACAAAACCTAATGTTTGGTAGGATATGAGATTATATTATACATCCCTACACCACACTGCACACGTACCAAACTTAGAAATAAACCAATTGGCCCTTGCTGGTGGCACAGTGGATACAGTGCTGGCCTGGGAGCCCAGACGTTGCTGGTTCAATTCCCAGTCAGGGCACATAACCAGGTTGCAAGCCAGGTCTCCAGCCAGTTCTGTAGCTGGAGGCAGGTGAGAGGCAACCATACATTGATGCTTCTCTCCCTTTCTTCCTTGCTCCCTGGCCATCTCTCTAAAAATAATAAATAAAATCTTTAAAAGTATTAAATGAACCAATATGGGACATAAGAAAAGCGTTGAATGTGAGTTACATACAAAAACAAAAGCAATATCAAGTGAATGGGACTCATGTTTGCAAATTGAAATTTAGTGTTGTGTTATACCCAATTCGAAATCTTCTAACATCTATGTCATGGACAGAAAGTACAAATGGACCTGTTTTATACATCTTTGCTTCTATTCCAACATATGTAGTATACTATACATTGATTGAAGGAATGGAGGAATTATCAGACTCCCCATGTTTATTTGATCAAAGGAATTATCTTTGTGTTGTAATTTCCATTTATTATTTCAAAAAGTAATTTAAAAAGATAGGAAGATAATGACCTAGCATCTACTTCTTAACTACAAAGACAAGTGCTGATATTTATGATTGAGATGAATGAGTAAAAGACAGGGAGAGGAAGATAGGTAATGTGGACAAAAACCATCCCAGATGCCAGGAGAAAAAAACAAATCAAAGGAAAAATCTTATACATTCATGAGGTTTCTTAGATGTCACACCTAGGCAAGCAATGCAATGTAAAATATTAAGCAGTTCTAATGCTGACTGAGAAAATTTATGGAGTCTGAACTACCTGTCTTAAATCATATCCACAGCTTACTTGTGTTTCTCACTCTTAACCAGGCTTCTCTGAGGACTTATGTTGTGACTCTTTATGTCTTCAAATTTTGTGCAAAGGCTAAATTTTTTTTTAAATGAAAAACACCAGGTGGAGTGTACACAGCACAGAGAAGCGGGTTATTTCCATGATAGTATTTGCTCAAGCTGCTGTTGACTAGAGCTGTTTATTTTGTGTGCTGAGCTTATTATCATACAAAAAGGAAGGTACTTTGTTCCTTCATTTCCTCCTAGTCAATTCTTTCATTTATTCTCTAAACAATTATTTACACAGCAACTCCTAGGTTGCAAGTAATATACTGGAAGCGGTGAGGATGAAAAGTTATGTGAAATGTATTCTCCAGGCTTCAGAATCTTTCATTGCTTTTGGAAGAATAAATCTTGTAAATAAATGACTAATATATTAAGTTATGAGGCAGGTTCTTGTTTTGTTGAATTAAGAGTCATTAGTAAGAAAGGAAGGAGAGTATTGCATTTTATTCACAACTTTACTTAGTCATTTGTCCACTATTCTAAGGGGGGGAAAAGCATTGAGCAACTTTTATGTACCAGCCTTTGTTTATACAGTGAAGATTGGTGATTACCAAGAATTTTCATTCTATGGAAGAAGACTATAAACAGATAATAAATAATGTCATTTCAGATAATGATGAGGCTCTGAAGGAATTAAACCAGGCAAGAAATTTGAGGGTGATCATGAGGGAAATCATTGCTCATGAGATGATAAGGGATGGTGTCTGGAGGAGGTAGCATTTGCATGGAAACCTGAGCCAAATGAAATGTACAGCCAGCAGGACCTTCAGGAAGGACATTCCAGCAAGAGGGAAAGGCACCTACAAAGAAGCTTCTCAAACAGGAGTGAACTTGGTAGCTCAAGGAATGAGAGAGGAGAGTGGTGAGAAGTTAAGCTGATTAGTCTGGAGAGGAAGGCAGAGCCTGCCCTTTTAGGATCTTGCAGACCTGAGGAGGAAATTTAAATCTGATTCTAAATTCAGTGGGAATCTGATGAAGGGATTGAGGAAGAAGAATGCAGGATTGGATTAGCATTTTTGGATGGTCATTCTGCTAGCGTGTGGCAAGTGATTTGGAGCAAACAGAAGAAACAGAGAGAACAATTAGTTTCCTGAAAATTGTTCATTGTTTGGACAGAGATGGCTGTGCAGATTAGGAAGATTTCATATTCTAGAGCTGGGATGAGCCTGCCTGATTTGATGAAGGTTTACAGGTGGGGGATAGAGGGATGGGAGAAGACAACACAATCCCACTTTTCACTTGAATGGCTCAGTGGCTGGAGGTGCTACTTAAAGACTTAAGAAAAACTACAGGAGGAGTTTACATTCTGAGATGATAAGTTTTGAGAAGTATTTGAGATATTCCATAAAAGCTTTAAGGAAGGAGCTTGATATATGTGCCTGGAATTTACTATAAAGGTCTGATTTGAATTTAAAGAAACTTCCATGGCATAGGTGGACAAAAAATGGGGTTCTGTGCAAAGTAACCTCACAGGGTGATGTGACCATAAATTCCTAACTGGGGACATCAGGGTGACTAGTCATGCCCCAGGTGTGTAACTTTTTCTTAAAAGGCTTATCTTTGTCTTATGCAAGCCCTGCCCATTTAGGTTAGCACACCTTTGAAAAAAGCCATAATCGCCCTCAAGAGAGCACGCAATCTTGTTAACTATCCTGTAATGCAGTCCCACCTTGCTTTCCCCCACCTTCATGTAGTCATCTTTACATTTCTGCCTTATCTCAGAATGCATACAAGAAGCTGCCAACTGCTACCCCAAGAAGCATTTTTCTCAATCTGTAGAGATCTTGCTTCCAGGCGTATCCTCTGTTTGGCTCAAGTACATTTTTATACAAATTTTCTACAGGTTTGGACATTCTTATGTGGACAGGATCCATGCCTCTCTGGTGTATCGTCTGGAGAGTGTCCGGAAGCTCCGAGCCCCTCACCTCCATACTTCCCCCCATGCATCTCTTCTGCTGGATGGCTCCTGAACTGTATCTTTATTAATAACTGGTAAATTCGCAAGTAATGCACTTTCCTGAATTCTACAAGTTATTAACTGATTACAGAACCTAAGCAGGGAGTTTTGAGTACCCCTGGATTTGTCATCAGCTGCTTTTAAGTGTGGGTCACCCTACTCATGCACGTGCAGTGAAGGCAATCCTGTGGGACTGAGCCCTTTACCTTGGGTCTCTGACACTAAGTGCAGGTAAATCATGTTAGAATTGAATTAAATTGTTGGACATCCACCTGGTGTTGGAGAATTGGCTCTTGGAATTGAAACAACCCTGCATCAAGGTGAGGTGCATGAAGATAAGGGAATATTACTCAGCTATGAAAAGGATGGAATCTTACCACTTGTGACAGCACGGATGGACCTCAAGGGCATTATACCAAGTCAGACAGAGGAAGACAAACACATACTGTGTGATTTCACATGTATGTGAACTCTAAAGAACAAAATAAACAAAATTGAAACTGACTCATAGATGCAGAGACAGAACTGGTGGTTGTCAGAGGGGCAGGGGATTGTGGGAAATGGCTAAGAAGCACAAATTACTGGTTAAAAAATAGTCACAGGGAAGTAAGTAAGCATAGGTATGTAGTCATAATATTGTGGCAAATGCAGATGGTGCCAGTTGGGGTACTGGAAATAGTAAGGGGGATGCTATGTAAAGTAGAGGATTATCTTATCATTAGGCTGCACACCTGAAACCATTACAAAATAAAATTAATTGATTAATTAAAAACAAAAACAGTCACAATTTCTTTTACTTGGCAACAAAGCACCCTGAATTCCAAATGGTCACAGGACCCATTTGCATGGGGACTTTGCCCACGCCTCTTCCCACTGGCTCTCAACAGCAAATCCGTTTTCCGAATCAACAACTGTATCCAGCCTCCAGTTGGACTGGTATGGCCTGCTTGCCAGCTGGACACCATGCAGTGCTGCTGCACCCTACCCTGTGGGCTTCACTCCCAGCACAGGTACCCACTGGGCAGTAACCGGACTTGTGGTAACAATAGAACCCCCAGTGTTTTCTCTGCTCCTTCCTTCTCTCTTTCTTTGTAAACTGGAAGGACTTTAGTTAATGCTCCATAAAAAGCAGCTTAATATACAATTATTACAAAGCTTCAGATTTTTGACAGATTAAGTGCTATTAAATCACCTTACTGTGAAGGCACTAAAAGGTCACAAGATGAATTAGTTCAGGCCATCTTCCCTCAGTCTTCAGCAACCAGCTCCTTTCAGACCTGCCTTCTCCCACCAAGAAAAAGAGAGAAGAATAAAATGAAAAGGAATGGGAAATTATGACCCTCTAAATGTCTTCAGGATGGGAGCCTGTGAAGAATGGCGCTGTCTTGTCATGGGAGGCAGATGGGTTTTTATCAGCTTGGAGGGCAATTTTCTACTTTATTCTTTTCCCCCTTTGGTTGACTGTGATCCATAATGTTGCATTTTGCCCTTTAGGAAGAATTTTCCAGTTGACAGACTCAATAGCCATATCCTTCCCAGTGCCTGGGAAGGGCAGGAGAAAGGACATTTGCTGGATTCAATATTTTTAACAATACAGTCACAACCTTTTAGAAGTTCTTTTCTTTCTGTGGTTATTGCTAGGAGAAATAAACCTCAAATTTATAGAGCAGATTGATACTCTCATAAATGCAGTTTTGAAGGTTCTGATAAAAAAAAAGTAAGGCAATGTATCCCATACATTAAAGATTACTGGTAAGAAGAAAGTGTATGGAATACCGTTACTGAAGCATGGCAGGACCGATCAAGAATTACTAAGAGCGGCGGTAGTTGTTGTAATTTGAAAACAGTAGCAGTGTTTATTTTTCTGCCTTTTTACTTGCCTGAATAGCCCATTTACAGGAAAACCTCAGACAGGAAAAAATAAAAGCCAGTTTGAGAAAATGGGAACATTATTTCCTACAATGGTAAATTTGAAAGTTGTTTTTATCTATGCAGGTGAAAATTATACAGAATTCTAGGTTGTATCCTTGTCCTTACCTAACTTAGCCCCCTGGTTCAGTCAGTGTGGACACTGGGTGCTCTGGGCAGGGCCCTGTTAACACTGGGGACCTTGGCTTTGGTCTAGTAGCTCAGCTACATTTATACTGAAAGGGTCAGGGGAGGGGGCCCTCAGCATATTCCAATCATATATATTTCAGATTGATCTGCTCCCTTCCACCAATTAAAAAAAAAATTTTTTTTTTCTTAAGGCCCTGGTTGGTGGCACAGTGGATAAGGTGCTGGCCTGCGAACCCGCAGTCACTGGTTCAATTCCCAGCCAGGGCACATAACCAGGTTGCAAGCCAGGTCTCCAGCCAGGTCCGTACCTGGAGACACCATATGTTGATGTCTGTCTCCTCCTTGCTTTTCTCCCTTACCCTCTCTCTAAAAATAATATATAAAATCTTTAACAAGAAAATAAATAAGTAAATAAAATTTATATCTTACTAGAGAAAGCACACACACTCTTGTCTATATTCACACACACACGCATGTTCATACACACGTACTTACTGGCTTTTGTATCTCCTTATTTTTTCCTTCTTTAATCTTAAAGCAGTAGAAGCTGTGGTTTGCCAACTAGGAGGAGTTTCAGCAGAAGACCAATTGGGAGTAGGGTGGGCTGAACAGTAACCATTATGACCTTGGGTGCAGATTTCATTAGGTGACAACCTCCATCAGGGAGAATGTGGCAGGTCCTGGAAGATAGGTTGTTTTGAAGTAAAAAGAGAGAAAATAACCATTTGATTCACTACCCTCACCCTGTGCTCAGCCTGTCCTAGGAGCTCTTGCTTAACGAGTCAGGAAAATTCCACGATCATCCACAGTCATACAATACAAGCAGCAACCCAGGTTCTGAACCCAGTCGTCTGACTCCGAAGTCCATTATCTTTGCACAGCACTACCCTGCCTCTTTAGATACTATTCACTTATTACAGGAGCAGTTTTTCTTTTTTATTTTACAGTGGGCCAGGGATTGTGCCAGGAGATCTCACTGAACCCTCACAAGCACACAGTGTCCCCTTGCAAGGCACCGAGGACTGCAGCGTGCAGTTAAGTGGTGGCCAGGCCATCTGCATTTTACCGGTGAAAGGACCATGACCCTAAGGGGGCCCCAGTTAGGAAGTGGTGGGTCTAGGCCTGGAATCACAGCTGCTGATTCTTGATGCGGGACATCGTTCGTTACTCTTGGCCAAATTGGTTCAGGCCTTTTCTTAATTTAGGTTTCCTGCCCTTAGTATCCATGTGGTAGCTCTGTTTCTCTAACATGACAGCAGGGGAAAATAAAATGCCATATTTATTTATACGATTTCTTTTTTATTCTGCGTATCCTATTAAGAAAATAAGAGATGAGATTGTCTGAGGGCCTATTTTTTTTTTTTTTTTAATCAAAGTCAGTCCAGTGGAAAACTGCCCCAGATACTTAGTGATGGTTATAAACATTATCATTTTTATTCAAAGCATTGCTTTAGATGATTCATTAAGAGAAGTTCAAGAGGCATAATGGTAATTAACTCTTTCACATACTTTCAACGGGAATGATTTGATGAAACTTAATATACTTACCCTTAATAGTTCTTACTAAATCTTCAGATATTCAAGAGCTGTCAAAGAAAATTGCAGATAAAGGAAGAATACAGGAAACTGGAGAAATTTAGGTTTAATGCCAAGCTCAACTTTGTTATTGTCTGTTGCCAAATATTTTTAAACCTTTGATTTTACCTTGGGTAGAACCTGAGAAGTAGAATCTCCAGAACTAGCAGAGTCCACAAGTCCATCCTTGTGGCTGGAGCTGAAAGAGGACCTGCACTTGAATTTCCTCTGCTTGAAGTGATCCACCCATATTCCTGAGTGCAGACTCTTGATGGGTTTCTATCACCATCTTCTTTTCCTACCATCCCTCCAAGGCGTTCATTCAGGAAAAAGATATGAGGGCTATGCTGGGTTCTGTGCACTGAATAATACGTGTTACCCACAGGAAGGTGGCCTGTTATACACATGCAGGCTTTTCTTCTTCCCTTTGTTCTCTTTCTTCTGTCAGCAATGCCCCTATTCCAGATCTCATCTTACTAACTCTTATTAACATTCTAAATAAGCTCAGGTGCTGCCTCCAGGAACCTCAAGTATATAGTCTAGATATTTCCTGCTTTCTACCTTTTTAATTGGACTACTTTGTCTACACTCAGTCTCCCGATTCCACCTCCAATACCTGATCCCTTTTATGGAATGGGTGAACCAATCATTTTGTTTATTTGTAGGCAGCATTTTGCAGTAGAGAAAGTTGTAATGCAACTGAGGTTTAACTGGTTAGCTTTGTAACCCTTGAGAACTCCTATCATTTTCTATGCGAAGAACAAGCCCTTAACTGAGAAAATGCATTTACGCATTCCTCCCAGCCACTAGCTCACTTGCACTGTCTTTATATCACCTTTCCTTCAAATACTAGCCTGCATCCAAATTCTTCTACAGATTGTATTTAATCTTCCTTCCTCCAAACTGTCACATCCTTATATTCTGGGCTACTCAGGGGGCATTTACATATAATGTTGTACTTAGAGTTATTCTTTGGAAATGTTTTGTCTTCTCATTTGTACTCTAAACAACTGTAGTTAGTTCTAAGCCAACAACCTAAGACAGTTTCTTTCTTTTCACTTACAGCACCTGCATTCTCATCCAAATGCTACCTTGCTTAGCTTCAAAGATCAGACGAGATTGGGCATGTTCAAGGTGGTATGGCTGTAGACTTAAGACAGTTTCTTGATAATAACAGGAACATGATAAATACTTTTTTCTTGCTGTTCAAATTTACTTTTATCTTTGATAGCCACCTGATACTTCTTCCATTGCAGTTTTCCTTAAGGAGGCGATAATACCTGTCCATTTCTATCCATGTGCTGTTTCTCCAGTGCAGGGCTAGTCTCTGTCTCACACAGTGCACAGTTTGGTGCCCTGTCCACAGTAAATGCTCAAAAAACACTTGCTAATGAACTTACATCTCCATGGATTTTTGTTTGGAGCATCAAACAACATAATGCTTGTGAAAGTGATTTGCAACAAAAAAGTAAAATGTAAATGCAAGGGATTAATGCTGTGATTCAATGAACCTCATCCCAGGCCTGCATGTGATTTAATGGTGATGATTTAAATCCCGTAGGTCAATATGCAACAAATCCTTCTCAGATTCACTTCTCTTTAAAAGGCACAATATTATCCTGCTTTATAATCTCAAGTTTCCTGGTTAAAAAAAGTACGTTTCTAGCTGAGTGTGTGTCACGCTCTGGGGCCCTACACATCTAAATATTTAACAGGATTGCTTTATATGCTCTTATGCCGATGCTGCTGATATGAGATTTGGCTTTTGCCCAGTGGGTCCCAGGCTTTTCATCATCCAGAGCATATATTGGCTGCAGAGCGCCTGGGCAGAAAGAATAGTGGGGTTGCTGAGGCATCGAATGCAATCAGAATGTTATTTAGAAAAGCTGGCTTTGGTAGCCAAGCCTTGCACACATCTTTTATTACACTGTATCTGTGTGACATATTATTTCTGCTTCACAAGGTCACCTGACCCTGAATGGGACCTGTGGTCCATTGATAACGCGGCTGGATGACGGCTGTGGCATGAGTTAGGACGGGACACAGAGAGGGATGAGACTCCAAAAGTCCCAGCCCAACTTGAATGAGCTCTCGCATCTCTCTTCTGCTCCTCAGTTCTCCCTATTTTTTCCCCATATTGGTGTGGGCAGTGGATTAGAATGAGCAGACAATGGTTTACTCAAAAGCTTTGTTCCATGACTGCAGAGGTTGGGGGTGGTGAGGTGGGAAGCCTGAGTAGGTAAAATCCTGCATGTGAATGTAAATCCTTAGATGAGAATCCATGTCTCAGCTTCTGGAGCAAGATTTCTTCCCCTGGGTCTTTCTCTTTCTCTTCATATGTCTGGTTCTGACCACAGCCCATCTCTCTATCACAAGGTCTGAATCCTACTACAGAACACTTACGTATTCTAAGTGCTTGGTTCACATCTAAGCAGAGAAGAGTTTGCTCATTGACAGTTTGCTCAATGGCTAGTTATTCACATCTGCTGTAGCAGGTGTGTTTCTAGTTGCCAAGGGACCAACAAGACAAAGGCAGCCCTGTCCCTCATGGAGTTTGTGTTCTAGTGGTGACAGACAGACATAATCAAATAAATCATAACATGTCTGTAATAATAAATGCTATGATGGGAATATGATAACATGACTTGATCTAATTTAGGTTGAAGGTGGTGGGGAAGGACCACTCCAAGAAAGGAGGTTAAACTGAGATTTGGTTGACGATGTGTTAACATTGCCAAAGTCCTGGGAAAGAGAGTCATGGAAAGTCCAGAAGGCACAGTCAGCCTGCTGTGTTCTTGGAATTGGCTCAAGTCAGTGTTTGTGGAAGGCAGAGGTCAAGGAGGTCAAGTCAGAGGGCTGGGCTACACTGAATCTACACACATGTGCAGGTTAGATAAGAAGGGTTTATTTTATATCCAAAAACATGCTTTGATTTACAATATTTAAATACTAGTTTTGCTACAATGTATATATCTCTTAAAACAGTTTTATTTTTAACTTTTATGAGTGGAATTGCAGTCTATACTCTTTTTTAAAATCTTGCTACTTTTGTTCAATGTATGGTTGTGAGGAAAATGAAACAGGGAGGGGATCCTACACATCAGGATAATGATTGCCTTTATTGGGAATGGAAAGGGCCACCTGGGAGTTCGGAGTTCCTGGAAGCCTCATTTCTTAACCCATGTGGTGGTTACACTGGTGTTTGCTTCCTATATAAGCATCAACTAGTACAGCTAAATATGTATTTCAAATAAATATTCTAAAAAGAACTCTACTCAGCACCTCATTTAATAAGTTTTTCCATCAGAGTCTAGAACAAAGTTAAAAACAATTTCCTGGGAAAAACTAATTATTCTTTCACAGTGAACTTAGCAGAAGAACAAAGAGGAAAGTGGGAGAAAGGGAGAGGGTGCCTCTGGCTGTGTGGCAGATGTGCAGAAAGTCTAGGAGGACTGTGGGAGAAAGCTTGTCACAGTGACCAGCCTGCTGGAAGTCCGGCGAATAGGACCCGGCCTTCACTCGGTCATTAGCTGGCCTTGTGTCCTCTACCACCTCTACCCTCTAAACTTAGTGTCAGCATCTACGCAGGGACAAATGATTCATCACACTGACTGGCATGTGGTAGCTAATTTGTACATATTTGGCTCCTTGGACACCTTAACTGTAATAGACTCTAACACTAATCTCCCCTCGATAACCCCAGCCTCCAGATTTTTATGCTGCAGCCTAGACTGAACTATGTCACTCACATAGCATTTTGTTTCTACCTCAAGCGTAGCAACTCTCACAGTGTGACTTGACAGCCAACTGTGTACACTTGGCAGGCATCCCAAGAACCCAGCACAGCCCTGAGCTCATACTTAGCAAATAATTTTTAATGCCAGGCCCCTCTTTGGTAAGAGTAAAGACTTGATGAATGAGTTTACCTGAACCTGAAGCGAGGTCAGTATCACTGATATATAATATATAGATTTCTCATGATTTAGGGTCAGAACTGAGCTCAAATTCTGACTCTGATTGGTTAGCTGAGCCACCTGGTTTAAGTTTGCCTCTCTGATGGTTGGATGATGATGCTTTAAATCTTGTATCTCAGCATGCAATACATTCTTCTCAGATTCTTCCCTTTAAAAGGAATAATATTAGTGGGTGGGTGGGGAAGGGGACAGAGGGGAGGAAAAAGGGGATGGATGTAATACAACAACAATAAAGTTAAATTAAAAAAAATAGAAATAAAAAGAATACTATTGTACTGGTTTATAATCATAAGTTATAATCTGAGCACCAGTACCCACGTTGCAGCTGTGTGCTAGTTGATGAGTGCAGCACAGTGCAAGGCACATGGTGGGCCATCAGCCCACGCTGGTCTTCTCCCTGCCTGACCCCATGGGTCTTCTAAAATCAAATTGGGGGTTCCAAGCTGAGCAAGCTGAACATCTTGACTGGCAGATCATTTTCATCATCAACAAATTTCATGGAGATAAACAAAAATATCATGCACACTTTGGGGTGGGATGCACAGAGGGTCAGTGCATAAAAATAATGACACACCTTTCCTTTCAGAAAGAAATGTATCGCTTTACTTGGTGACAATCTCCTGCTTCTTTTGTTCACCAGGCTAAAGTATAACAGGTTTATTTTTTTTCAAAAATATTTTTTTCCTGACCAAGTGGGTGCATTCTGTCAGATCGGGCAGCTGCTGACAGCTAGGCAAGGAAAAGGGAGGAATTATGCAGACATTTGGCAGTGTAAGTGTTAGAACAACTCAGCTGTATGTGTGTTCCAGAGAGTTCAGTCGCTTAGGTGAATGCAACTCCAAGAAATAAAATGACAGCTTCCCTTAACCATTATGCTAATGGATGGGGTGGGAGGAGGCGTCTCTGTGAGAACAGGCACTTCGGAGACAAGACTTCTGGGCTCAGATCCCACTCCCAACAACATCTCCCACTGTGATCTCGGGCAAGTTGCTGAACTTTACTGTACTTTCGTTCTATTTCTCCCTCTACAAACCCAAGCTAATAATAGTTACCTCCGCTGCAGGGATGGTACAAAGATTAATGAATTAATGAGCAGAACGTGCTGTGGCGGGAAGGCAGCCTGTAGAAATGTGATCATTTCCACAAATCTCTGATTTGCACAGGGCCCGCCACAGCAGCTTTTCTGAATGTGATGCTCATTCTCCCCGTCTTCACTGATAATGAACTCGTGCATCTCATTTCTGCTCCGGAGAGATAGGGTTGCTGTTGTCCAGGAAGTGATGAGCTCTTGCATGGCCCCAGAGCCTGGGTGCAGCGCGAAAGTGATAAGGAGAGAGAGTTGCAGAGTGATGGGAAACGGAGAAAGATATGAAAGATGAAGAACATTAGCTTTAAAGTAAATACGTAGCTTAGCCACCTTCAAATCTTGCAGTTCTATGTGGAAGAACAATAAGCAGTGATGAGTGGGAATATTTTTTTAAACGGCTGTCAAAATGCTGAGAAGATGAGAAAACTAAAATTAAATCTCGTTTTCAAATTTATGCATGGTGTATTCTATCAAGGAGCATGATGTTGTATATATATTAAGGTGTGGGGTAAGACCCCTATTATGGTGCTTTGTATGGCTTCCTGCCCCCAGCAAAGGGCAGGTTTGAAAAAACAACAACAACAACAACAACAACAACAAAAAACAGCAAGACAACTAATATCAAGTGTGGGTAAAAATATTAGACATTCTAATATGACCTTAGGCCTGGAGGAAAGATCAAGCCAAACAACCCATAAATAAAAATCCTGTTTTCAAACCAGGTATGGAAAAGTTCTATCAAATAGCCTACAAATGAAAAGTAAGTAATTATGTTATATATACAATCCCATTCATTAGTCTTCATCTTGTAAAATAAATTTATGACACATTTGAAAGAAACTTTTAAACGACAGACTGAGGTTCACAGATTAAATGATCTTGCTCAGCGTTACAAAGCTAGAGTGGTGAGCTAGGTTTTGGACTCATGTCTCTGTGGTGTCAGCATCTATGTTTCAACTGACTTTCCCCAACTTTCTGCAGAGAACAGGGCTTGTGGCTGAGGACAAAAGAAGTGATCTGACAGATACTATATGTATCTGTTGCAAATGCACCCAAGCATTCATCCATTTTTCTAACTGTCCTCCAAGTATTTGACAAACACCATTGACATGCTATGATCAGTGCTAGTTTCCAAAGTTGAACCAAGGTGGAGAAGAATACATCCTTTTTCTGAGTCTGGCTAGGAAGACTCAGAATTAGTTGCAGAGGAGAAAGGTCAGCAAGGGCAAACAAATCCAGTGGAATCGGGCTCTTACCCTAGAGTCCAAGTTTCTTGAACTTGACTAATTCAGTCTCTCTGGGACCTGAGACTTCCTTTAATCCTTGGCAGAAGAAAGTTCTGAGGTAGAGATACCAGGATGATAATTGGGGAAAAGAATAAAATACACTTATACTCTAATTGAATCTTTGTTACCATTTCCTTATCAAGAATATGAGCAGTAAAAGAAGCTGCAGTCTGTAGGTAAAAAGGAAAACCAAGAAATTAATTTACTCATACTCAACAAAATTCTTTCTACATAAAGCTTACCAGTTCTTACCAGTTTGCAACACCTTTTTCTCTTGAACTCGTTCCATGTGTTGATTGTTCTACTTATCTGACATGATCAGATAGACTTTCATCATTCATCTTTCTTCATTATTGTTTTAGCTCCATGGGCTGTAACAAACTACTATAAACTGGGTGGCTTGAAAACAACAGAAATCTATTTCTCACAGTTACAGAAAATGAAACTTCAAGATCAAGGTGCCAATATGCTCAGGTCCTTGTTGGAATTCTTTTCTGGGCTCCTGGCTCCTGCTTGTATCCTCATGTGTTGGATAGAGAGTTAGCTGGCTTCCATGTGTTCTTACTAGGGCACTAATTTCGTTCCTGAGGTCTCTACCCTAGGACCTAATCACTTCCTAAAGGCCCATAACTCCAACCAAATACCTCCCCATTGGGAATTGCATTTGTACATATATACTTTGGGGGGAAACATAAACATTGTGTCCATTATGGTATTTAAATTTTGAGTATTCAACTTTTGCGCTGTTCTACAATTTGGTGCATGTTTATACCTTAAAGCCCAAAACAAACCATGTGGACTTTGTGTTAGGGATTGAATTTTATGTACCTTTGTCCTCCCTCACTCCCCTGTATGCTCTATGCCTTGAATATTTAAAGTTCTTAAAACATTTACTTATTTATTCATAAAATGAATGACACTACTTGATGTTAAAGCCTGGTTTGATGTGAAATTCAGATACAGTAAAATTTGCTTTTGGTGTTTTTTCATGCTGATGTCAAGTACCAATATTTCCTCACATGATTCTAACACAGTCTTCGTTTGCCAAGGTGCTGCAACGAGGTCAGAGCTACAGGATGTTAAGATCACCATCTTTGTATCGTTTTTACCAAAAGTTATTAATTGTTTATTCATTCATCTGTTTATTCATTCATTCATTAAATTATTTGTTTAAACAGTTTAATGGCTGCTATGATGTGCTAGGCTACTGCTTACTCACTAGTTTAACCAGATACTGGGGATTCAGTAGTTGGTAAAAAAGACAAGAGTTGCTGCATTAATAGAGCTTATGTTCTTATGGCAGAGACTGATACTACACATGCAAAATACCCATAAGACCATTCTAGATGGGAGAGCATCATGAACCAAATAGGGAGATAGAAACTAGGGGAGTCACAGGAGGTATCTCCAATGATCTGAGGAAAAATCATCACCTAATCTCAGAACTAGAAATAAAAAAGAAGAAGAAAAAGCAAGTGTAGCCAAATTATAGCTGATGAAAGGGTGTTGAAATAGGGTAGAGTATGTCTAAGCCAGCAGGAATCAGAGCATGTGAACTTTGCAGGAGATGGTGAGGAGTTTTATAATAAGATCCAGAGAGAGCTGTTAGAAAGGTTTAAACAAAGGGATGAGATGATTGAATTTCTAGCTTTAAAAAATTTCTCTGGCTCCTGTTTCCATGGGATCATTTTTTTCCTAAACTGCATTATAAAAACTAATGGGTAAATAGAAATTTTGCTTTACAGAGATGGCTTGAAGGCCAGATTTGTTAACCTAATCTTTGCAAAAAGCCAGAGGATCTTATCAAAGAGACAATTTAGCTAGCTTACAATAGTCCATATTGCAGATGTGTGCATTAGAGTACATGTCTGTATTCTATGCATGTCGATAACCTAAATTTGCTGTTTGACTTTGAGCACATCACAAACTCTCTGAGCCTTAAAAACAAGGAAGTTTGAATGAGATGATTTCTAAGATGTCTTTTAGCTCTAATATTTTATGACCATGAAATTAATGCATTAGAAACTGATTAAAATCTAAGAAGCTATAAAATACCTTTTCTTTTCACTCTTGTGAGGGAAATGAATCAGATATTAGTACTACATCATGAATCAACATGTGTACAGAATCATTTTATAGTCTGCTAAAGATGCATCCATTGTACCTTTTGATATCATGTAATACTGAGAAGTAGGCATTATTATTATTTCTATTTTCCAAGTGAGAAAATTCATGTTCAGAGGAACTGTTTCTTGTAAAGAAGATAAACAACTAGCTAGTGGGAGAACAAAACCAGAAATTCACTGAATAGACAAATCAAGAAAATTGTGCTTCTTGTTTCTATTACAGATTTTGATAGCTATATAGACTTATCTAGAAATTAACTTTCAACTTCCTGATCACACAATTATACCTGGTTTATTTCTTTGCACACCCATTAACAGTGATTCAGAGGGACATTAAGGTTAGAAATGCTGCCCTTTCTTACACTTAAAAACAGAAGAAAGCATGAAGTAAAGATTGCTTTGTTAAACACATAGTTGGTTAAGGTCTAACATACATGTTATCTGTTATTAGAGTCATTGATGAAATTATTTAGACAATGGCCAAGTTTATACTTTTATTTTTGGTAGAGAGATAGCTTTTGAATGTAGTAAATATCTGCACAATATGCATATGGATGTTTTTTTTTAAGCTTCATTTTCCTTGAGGGACCCTTCCGACTCTACCCCATTCATGTGTGTTGACAGGTATACATAGACACACCCCTCTACCACCACCTTTGAATCTGAAGGGAGACCTGTCCCTGTCTTCTCTGTGACAGTCACCGCTGATTGAGATTGGAGAGTTTATTTTAGGTACTTTTCCTATCACACCTTCTTCCTTCCTTCCAGTTATGCTTTGAAAATTTTGATAGCATTCCTTAGCTGCTTTTTGATACTAAAGTGTTGTGTGGTAATTACTTCATATATGCCCATGTTTTAGCCATGGAGATCACAAGGATCATTATATATGAAGAACACAAACTATCAGAAATCAAATAACTAAGCAGCCACCTATAAAAATCATATCAGGATTGGGTCCAAATTATATTTGAAGACCCAGAAGAGTTTGGCAGTAGAAACATTTCAAAGATACACCTGTTGAAATGGCTTGCTTTTGACAAGCCTTTCTGGAGGTGCAGCACTTTCTTCCACACCCCTCCCCCTCCTTTTTCTGCCTTCATGTCAGACTGGGCCATGTTTGAAATTCCTGGGCCCACCATGCTCGTACGGCCTTAATATATACGCTTATCTCTCCTGAGGAAATATTTCAACTTCATGGCAAAACTGAAGAAAGCATGTCAGAAGACTGTCGGAGAAAGAACCTTCTTTTCTACAACTGTTGTTGGATGCCAGCCAACATTTCCCTTTCCGGCTTTTCCTCTTGACACTGTCTCCCCATGGAGCGGAAGGGATATTTTAGCAACCGGCAGGCTTTAACAGCGCCCCTCAATGCCAGACCAGGCAGTCCGGAAATTCAGAGCCCGACTGGATCTTCTTGGCTGTCTTAAATAGGCATGCTGTTTAAAGACAACGCCAAGCAACTTTTCTTTCAAGGCTATCTGGGGAGATTTATTTTATTTTATTTTATAAAGGGTTTTATATAAGACATCAAATAGTTATGAGGAACGTGGCTGTTCTTTTTATAACACAGGAAAGGTTAAGAACAGGAATTTTTATAGACACCGTAAGAACTTTCAAGGGACTGAAAGGCTCAGTGGACTCTGAAGACTGATTTCACCTTCAAGAAGAACACTCAAGTTCACCTAAGGAATCAACGAGTTCAAGTTACAGGAGTTGGGACACCCAGCTAGGTCCCTGTTGTCGGTTGGGCTTTCTCTCTGAAATGTGCTTTGTGATTGAAAGACAATTGTTTCATGTTCAAAGACTTTGTAATAACACAGCATACAGGAGGAAGGGATCTGGAAATGGCCAAACAGTATGATTTATACTCTGGACTTGATAGAAAGGAAAGCATTATCCTTTTTTTTTTTTGGTGGTCCTCAGTTCCCCAAACCAAAGGCACTTGTGCTATGGGTATTCAAAGAAGTGTTTCTTTAGTAGAGACTTTCTCTACTTTGGATCATTGTTTTTACCCTCCTGTAGACCAGAGAGGCCTTGTGTCTCACCGTGGGACACATGTAGGCGATACCTAGTAAGTAGGTGAAATTCACTGAAACAGGTAGAAGAGCTAGGCACAGAGAAGACAATCTGAAAAAGAAAGGATGGGTTAGACATGAGGGTGAGCTAGAAATGAAAGACATGGAGGGAGGGACTGGAAACTAAGATATGCCATATGAGCATAAAGATTGAGATCATTAATGATACACACTTAATTGGAATGTCTATTTCAAGAAGGACATATTCTTAGAAGTTGAGTTACATGCTAATCATCTAACTCAAGCTCAACCATCTGTGTAGCAAGAATTCAATTAAAAGGAATGTGTAGCTCGAGATTTTGGCCCAATGAGTAACCTGTAACTTTGGCCAAAGACATAAAGCAAAGAATGAGTTAACTAAACTGAAATTGTTGCTTCTTCTACCCTTGGATTTCTCATTTTAGAGGAGGATCCATTTAGTGAGAGCTACCAGTGTCTCTAAAGTGGAAGCCCAAGGGGCTGATACAATTTCTCTTTCACCATCCTCCCCAGATCTAAAAACATCCAGACTGGAAACCAGATGGCTAGATCATTTAATGGAATAAAGAGAACTTATAGAAAAGAGAAACTTCCTGCACATGCATAACAAAAGCTCTTGGCACATGAGCTCCTCTGCCGTATTGCCTTTTATTTATTTATTTTTTTCAGTTTTCTCTTTTATCAGTGATGTTTTTCAGTCTCAAGTCTTTACCTTGTCTGTTTTTTAAAAACTCTTCAAGGACTTAAACAAATTTTATTTCTACCACAAGGCATACTCCAGTACTTCTGACTCATATTGATTTTTTCCTCCTCAAGGTCCTTATATTCATAGTCTGTGTGTAATTGTCCCTGCATGTTGTACTGTAGTAATATTTTTCACTTGAACCAGAAATCACCTGTTTACATTGTACTTTGGCTTTAGCAACAGAGATTCTATTAGTTTTGTTAGTAATAACATCACTCTTTTGTCTCCTATTAAACAAGATGCCCACTCATATTTAAGATTTTTATTAGTGATAGCTTAATGGTAAAAATAATATGTGATTAATTGAGAACACTTGGGAAATACAAAACAAAATACAGAAAAGTAACATTAATTCATAACTGCCTTCCAGAGATAAACATTTCAAATTTATTTTTCTTTAAATGTGTTAGTCTAGCTGTATAGATAGAACTATATATATATTCTTAATAAAATATAACCTGTATAATACAGCTTGTTCTTAGAATATAAACACATATTTTAACAAAAATAAATTTGTGTGAGTTTATATCCTGTTTTTTGTTTATTTTTTTCTGTTTATATTACATCAAATAAATATTTGTAGCCTACGTTTTACTCCTGTTCACTAAGCACCAAAAATATGTCATTAAATATTCTGCATATTTTTTAGATTTTTTAAATTATTTTTAGAGAGAGGTAGGGAGAGAGGCAGAGAGGGAGAGAAGCATCAATGTATGGTTGCCTTTCACCTGCCTCCAGCTACAGAGCTTGCTGGAGACCTGGCTCGCAACCTGGTTATATACCCTGGCTGGGAATCGAATCAGCAACCTTTGAGTTTGCAGGTCAGTGCCTTATCCACTGTGCCATTAGCCAAGGCTTTGTAAATGAGTATTTTTATTTAATTTGACCAATTTCTCCCTCATTGGCACATAGGATCCTCCCATTTTAGTTATTTGCTGATACACATAATATTATCATAAACAACCATGTACATAGATTTGATATGTATGATATCTTTGAATTAAGCTTTATTTAATTACTACTGGTAAGTTTGAATATTGTAATCTAGTTTTCCATTTATTTGAATCCTGCAAGGTTATTATCTGTTCATGCATTTTCTATGTTTTAAACATCTCTACATGTCTTTAACTTATTTTTTGTTTTTCCTATTGATTGGTAGAAATACACTTATATCAAAGGTTTTCTTGTTTATCACTTGTTTTTAATTTGGCTTATAATATTTGTTGAAATTTAGAACTCTCTTATTTTTTATACAAACACACCTATTGTTTCTCACACCCACAAATGGCTTTCTTCCATGAATTTTACGCTTAGAAAATCTTTCTTATCCTGGGAAAATATTGGCATTCTCTGATACGTTCTCCTAACTTTCTCTTGTTTTATTAAAGAGAAAGGTTTAGCACTTTCATATATCAATATTTTTCCTACACATTCTCAATGGCAGTTATAAAATATAACAATCCACCATTTGCCATTGATTTTTGATGCTATGTGTATTTTTCTTCAGTATTGCTATTATTATTTCTGTGTTTTTTTTTTCTGGTAGAAATATTTCTTAAGCCAAATACTTGTCAACCAAAGGTGTGACTGTAGCCATTTGTCCCACTCTATCACCTTGAGCAGAGGCATCCCTTTTTGAATCTATAGCTGGGCTTCAGGTCCATGTTCCCAGCTCCTGCTCTGAAGGGCAGGTTGTCACTCAGAGTTCTTTGACCTTCTGCATTGCCTGTTGTCAGACTCTGAGGTATGTGAAACTATACATTACAGGAAATCTTGCTTCTAAGACTTCTCATTTTCTTTCCTTAGCTCATCCATCCATTTCAGTTTTCTACTTGTAAGTGGACTAACTGTCCCATTAGAATGCCAACTGTCCTTGCCTGTACTTATCCTTAAAACCTTCCTCTAGCTTGTTCAGTCTCCTTTACTCCCCAGCTTTCTGGTTGGTCTGGAGCTTTTATTTATGAACCAAAAGGGTCAATAAGACAACAAATAGATCTTATTCTGATTTGTTGACACAAAACCATTTCAGTTCTTTTTCCGGGGACATGGTGTAGAGTTGTGCTAACCTTTAGCTCCATGTAACAATTGCGAACTTGAAATGTAGCATAAATTGTGAAATGCTTTAAGTGTAAAATTCATACTGGATTTATAAAAAATGTAAAATATTTCATTAATATATTTTATATGGTTTATATCCTGAAATGAAAATAGTTGAGATATTTTGTTACTATAAACTGAATGTTTGTTTCTTCCTTACCCCCAAATTCATGTATTGAAACCTAACCCACAGTGGTGCTGGTTTTTTCATTATGGTAGAGCCCCCATGAATAACATTAATGCCCTTATAAAAGAGACCCCAGATAGCTCCCTTATCCTTCCCACCACATGAGGACCAAGCCCTCTGTGAACTAGGAAACAGAACCTTACCAGGCATCAAAACTGCCAGTGCCTTGATTTTTCACTTCCCAGCCTTCAGGACTATAGGAAATACTTTCATGTTGTTTATAAGCCACCCTGTCTGGGATATTTTGTTAGAAAAGCCTGAACTAAGACCCTTAAGCTAATACAATTTTATTTTAAAAATTAATTTCACTGTTTCTTTTTCTTTTCTTAATATTACCACCCAAAACTTAAAATTCCACGTGACTCACATTCGTGGGCTGCATTATATTTTTACTGGGCAGCACTGTGTAGGTGTTTTCACTATTTTTAGTAACATGAGGGTGTCCTTGCCATTAAGAGAAGATCTTCCCATGTTCTGAAAGTAGATGGACTGCTGATTTTGGGGTGGCATGTGTGTATGTGCCGAATGTTATAAACTGATGCTTACGTGAAACATTTTTCTCCTCCAGTAGGTTCCTTTCATTGTGGTTTCTGTTGTAGTAGTTAAACAAAGTGGCTGTTTTTTTCTTGCTTTTCTCTGCTTCTAACTAGGTGCTTAGCACTGTGTGCATGTTTGTGTGTGTGCGCACACATTTTTTCAGTATAATTGAGCAGTTTTCAATTTTAAAAATCCTTTTTAATTGAATGCCAATTTTGTGAAAAAATATACATTTCTGGATGTGACATTTATTCAGAGTGTATTCTCTCCTCCTGTATCATTAAGATGTGCACATAACATGGTTTTGGAAGCCAGAGAGCCCTGATATCAAGCATAGCACCATTGAGCTCTGTGGTTATTACATAAATTACTTATTTTCTCCTGGCCTCAGTTAATCCATCTGCAACAGGAGGCAATCATGGTTTTTACTGAAGGGTTTCATTACTCTGTTGCACCTGGACAAGACCTCTTCCCCTCTCTTTCTGTCTTGAATGTCATGCATTTAAACTGATTTGGCACAAGATGTGTTGTCAGCAAACATCTATTCGATATGTGATGCTGAGGGTGGGGGTGTGAGTTAAGGGGAAGAAGTGCCCTAGTGACTATTAGATTAGGACCTAATTCCAAAGGCAACGATTAGAAGTTTACATATTTTCATGCACTGGATTACATAAAATAACGAGTCAGCATGCCAGCCTTGGCATCAGAAAGGCCTGCAGCCCGAGGGCAATGCCAAGCCCTTTAGGAGATATGAGGAATGGATTTGCCTTAAGCTTCTTTCTTGAGAGAGGCCAAGAAATTTCAAAGCTTTTCATTTTCGCCAAGTAGAGCAAAGATGGTATGAGTCTCTTACATGCCCTCATAAAAAAATAGAATTTCAGCAAGACATTTGATAAATTATCATAAATGCAAGACCTATAACTGCCTTAAACAAGAATGGCAGTCTCTCTGCCAAAGGTGCAATGTGTATGGGAACGATTGCAGGGCAGCGTGTGGCACGTTGTCATGGCAACAGGCCATTTTGGAATGAGGAAATAAGTAATGACGGATGAATGGTAAAATGTTCTGACTGGGTGGATAATACCCCAGAAAGTCTAATATTCTTCTTTCCCATCTGAAGTCCAGAACTTTGAGTTCTGCCAAATTTGTTTGAAAGTCTCTGAGATGACCATTTTGGACAATTTATTAAATGCTCATCAAGTTATAGAATGTCAGAAAAATGAAAAGAGCATGGGTTAGAAGGGAGCCTGTTCTTTATCTTGGATTAAGATAAAAAAATAATCATGTTCATTTTGACTCTAAAATCTCCCTGCTGATTAATACTTTAAAGGGGACAGAACTTCCAGCTTTGGGCAGTGTTGGTGCACCAGCAGCTTTTCTGCTTTCCAGTTTGGGTATATTTATGTTTCTTTCATTACCATTGTTTATTATCTGCTTCTCTCTGTTTCCGGCTCCCAGGATTAAATCCTGTACCAGATCCGAAGCCTAAGGTGTTTATGTAGCAGGATAACCAATCTAGATAGCCCAAGTGTGTGCGTACACAAGTTTCTCACAGTGTGGAAGCAACAGAAGGTTAGGAAAAGGGGTAACCTTTGGGGTCAGGGTTTAAATATGTTATGAAACAGCCCAACATTATTTTGAATTAGGTGAATTATAAAGTTTATGTATGTATTACACTCAAGGATTTGTCATATTTATATACATCTCCATGAATATATGTATATACATGCTCTTCATTGGGGCCAGTTCTTCCCATAAAGTGCAGTTATGCAATTGCCAGTTTGATATGATTTGAAGGCCCCTGCTGATGTGCTTTTTATTCCAAATGATATTCTCTGCTAATTTGCTATTGGTGTAAAAAATATACTTATTTCAGAGCAGCAGACCAACACAACACAATAGAAGTAGCATGAGTTTCAGAGCTAAGTGGAACTGAATGTGAAACTAATTGGTGCCATTTACTAGCGAGGTGACCTTGAGCCTCAGTTACCTTTTCTGTAAAATGGGCAAAGTAACTGACATGGCATGGTTTGAGTTTAAACAACTCATTGAATGTACTGTGCCTACCATATTGTAGTAGTTAAAAAAAATGGTAGTTAATAATACTGTCCACACTGATAAATTGCAAACAGCTCAGTGCAGAGTCCATTGAGCCCTGCCAACCATGCAGCATATGTGGATAGTGGATAGAGGTATCCAATTCCTTTAGTCTTCCATGTTGCTGAGCCTGAGTTTGGCCACATGCAAAAGAAGATAAAGGAAGGGCATCGGACCTAAGAAAGTCATCACAGAGTTGGACACAGGACACTGGTTTCCATAAATCAATATGATGCTATCAGTGACTTGGTTTCTGCATGTGCTCCTACCCTTGTCAGAAGCCATATTCCTTTTACATGCAGCTGCTATGGGGCCAGGCTGCAAAATGATGGTCAGTGTCAGCCCATCCTCACCCCGTCACCTGGAACATTTCTATATGTATTTCCTTCCCATCGATCACATTTGCTTTAAAAAACACCTGGGACTTTTATTTTACCCTTGTGAGCCATAAAAATTTGCGACTTATATAAGACAGTCGGTCCTGGATATGGAATTTCAGACATGTTGGACATATAGAACTTGTTGGTTTGCTGAAGTCTTAACATTTTCTTCTATTGTGTTTCTAATATCTCCTCATCCAATGTAGTTTACAGATGGTGCTGCCTTTATGAGCAATAAACTTCCAACAGGCAATATCTATTATCCATACTTTTAATAAAAATTTTGAAGAATAGTTTTGAGCAGGCAAGAAGCAAAAGGATAAATGCAGAAATGGGCTCCATTTTATAGGAAGACCAGAACATTATAGAGACAGCTGCAAAATGGAGAAATAGTGCTTACTTTGGGGTTAGTTTTACTAAAACAAAAGAAAAGCATAAATTAAATAATATATGTAGAAAGGGTGCATTTTAAGAGTAACCAAGAATATCTAAGGAAAATTGTTGTATTGTGTTTGATAGATCAAGATAGAATACATTAAAAATATAGAGTTAGATGAACATATATAAGGTAACAAGTTTCTTGGATATATACATATATGTACATATACAGTATGTATAAGGTATAAAAAGGATAAAAGGGAAGAGATCTATAGCATTGGCAGTCATGTTACAATAACAGACTTAGGATCTGGAGTAAGGTTTGGGGGAAGGGAGTGTTTGAGACAAAGATGATCTATAAGGGGAAAGTTTTAAATTTTGGACAAACTGAGGTGCTTTGCATCTATGTGTTCTTCAGGGTCATGGGCATGACACTTGCTTCTCATTTCTTCTACTGACCTGGTCCCATCAGCACCAATATACCCACTGTTCATGATTACGTACCACCTTTCTCTCTGCTGTCAAGGGGGATATTCTGGGAAGTGTCAGCCATTCTCTGAGGGCATCTGAACCTATGAGGAGCTTGTCCTGGTCAGGAAAGCATTCTTTGGAAAGATTGCCCCAATTGAATTTTGAGGTTCCATGATTTGGAAATAAAATTGCCTACAAGAGAGCCCAGTGCCCAGGTGTGACAGCAGGTCCCTGGACTATAGGACACAGTTTAATAATTTATTAAGCATAAGAAAAGCATCTCCTCATCCCTAATCTCTGTCCCCTCTAGATAATATTTTTTAGCTCTTTTAACTCTATTTTTAAAAATTAACTTTTATGTTTAGAGGTGCCATTTTTATTCACTTACATTTTCCAGGAAAAAAAAATGTAGTATCTTCTTATTTTACCTTTGGAAAATAAATTTTGGTCTGTTATATGTACCACCCTCTGCATATATACATCAGCTCAGACCATTCCTTTCCCCTACTCTCTGAAGATAAATAAACCATAAGTTTGATATTACTATGCAATATTTGCTTTATTATGAACATGTAAAATCATTCATAGCTGAGCCCTGTGGTGTTGGTTTTCTTCAGCACTTCTTTTTTTTTTATTTTTATAGTTAATAGTATTTTTTACCTGCTAAGGTTTTTCAAATTTTCAATCCATAAATCATCTGCAAATAACCTGAGAGTTGATTCAAATAATTCAGATAGTCTAGTCTTCATTCCATTCTTCACTCCTTTTTCCTCCTCTTCCTTGCAGGATAAGGTTTATTCTTCCCCATGCCTGCAGTCATGCTGGGATCTTCCTGCATGGGAATTAACATGTTTCAACATTTTCTTGTTCTTCCCTTTATACTTGATCAATAATTTATTCTAGATTGAAAATCATCCCCTTCAAAATTTAGCAAAGAAATGTGACTGTTGGAAAGTTGGGTGGCCTTGTAAGTCCTGACCTTTTGTATGTAATCGATGTTTCCTCTCAGTAGAAACATTGAGGATCATTGCTTTGTCCACAGTGCTGTGAAATTTTATGGTGCTGTGCCTCCATGTGGATTTTTTTTATATCCGTTATGATTGACAGTCAATAGGCTGTCTTAAGTGCTTTCAAAAACTGTATTGTTTCTTTCTGGAACATTTTATGAACTTTTTAATATAATTGTTTATCTGTGAGGGTTTTTAAAAGGTATTTGTGCTTCTGGATTGATATTCTGAATTTTCCATTATGTTCTGATATTTTTAAGTTTTAAGATCTCCTTTCTGACCACTGTCAATATTCCTTTTTAATAAGTCTTCCTTTGCATTTAATGATATGCACTATGCATTCATTCGTTGATTCACTCAGTGCTCACTCACTTCTTTGCTCTCAGTGCAATCAAGGGACTAGTCACAGAAAAGCTGAATTTTAAGCAAAACCTTGACAGCAAATACCTGGGGGAAACAAGCACCAAGAAATGGATTTAATAAAGGTCTTGAGATGAGTTTTGTGTGAATGATAGGTGAAACTATTTGGATGGACTAACTCTATGACAAACAACCAAATATTCTGGATAAATATGTTTACATCTTCTTGAAAAGCAACAAACATCTATGGTCTCAAAGTGACATTTCCTGCTAGGAAAAAAAAAAAAAAAAAAAAAAAAAACAGAAGACTTTGGAGAACTTAAAGAATTCAGGCCTAAGGCTGGAAATATACAAGATAGGTCTGGAATATCTTGTCAAATCAAAAAGCACAGGTGTTGCCAAAGACTTCCGGATCATGTCACAAGGACTCGGGGGAGCCAAATGGAAGAAGTTGTGAATATCAATAAGAGCAGAATTTTGTGATAGATTGTAGAATGTCAATCATATGCAAGTATATGAGTTTATAATGATATTTAAGGGAAAAGAAAACCTTATCTTTGGAGGTTTCTAGGCACCTACCTCATTGTGAAAACCAAAAAATTCCAGTGTTTATCATGTTCTTCCTATCTATACAAATGTATCTCAGGAAAACAAATATTTGATGAGAAGAGGTTTCACCTTATAGGAGTATTTCATCTAATAAAAAGAAGAAATTATAGCATTAGGATATTTTATAACCTTTAGTGAAATAACACACTTAGTTATAGACAGTGATTTTCAAAGCTTAAGATGTTACGAAACATAGACAGCCAGACACTACGTCCCACCTAATGAAAATACGTGTCCAAGTACATATGGAGACCTCTTGCCCAAATATTGAACCTAAGTTTGCTGAGTCTCTACATCTAAGTAACCATAAATAGGGATTATCAAAGATAGAGAAAGATGTTAAATAACACCAAAAGGATGCAATTGGCAAAACCCAGGCTGTGAGATACTCTCTAGGAAAATGAATGAATTTTTTCAAAACTAAATTGCAAAAGGGATGAGCAGGAAGACAGAGAGAGAATGGAGGGAACCCTTCAGATTAAAAGAGGATTAAACAATGTGGATAACAATCACAGTGTCAAAATTTGGATTCTGATTTTGAATGAAACTGAACACAGAATACAATAAAATTAAGAGACAATCAGATATTTTAAATGCAATTTTTAATGATGTGAAAAACTTTTTTTCTTTAGTGTGATAATGGCACTGTAGGTACATTTTCTTCAGGAAATATGTCCTGAAGTACTTATGTGTGACATGTTATTAGTCCTATGTTTTCTTCAAAATTATTTGGGATGGGGAGTCGGTGATGGTTTAGAGGTAAGCTATTAACCATAAGTGAAGTTTTTTTAGGGCAGGTCATAGGTACATGGAATTCACTATACTATTCTCCCTACTTTGATATAGTCCTCCAAGTTTTCATTATTGCTGTTATTTAAATAGGGGGTTAGATTGTATTTTGTATCACTGAGATCATGAGTTACGATTTTTTTTTAGTTTTCTTCTGATAAGATTTCTGGTTTTTATTTTTCCTATTTCCTGTGTTTCTGTTTGAGTGTTTGTTTTGGTCCTCATCTTTTCTGGTGGAGGCTGTCCTATGCAATTTGAAGACTTCAAGCTACCTGCTTATGTGCCTGAACTGTTGAAGCTCTGTAGGTATAAATGGGACTTACTAGGGATGAGTTTCATATAAGATCCAACGAAGGCCTAGAGCCCTGGTGTCCAGAATCTACATATAGTTCCTATTGGATTTGTGAATTTTCCCAAAGAGTACCTTCCAAACCTCTTCTGCCAGAGGAGATGGATGAGGTGCATTAGAGGGAATTTAAGTCTGACTTCTGACTGCCATTGTTCTGGAAGCTGGGTATGGACCTCAGTTTTCGTACAGACTTTCACCTACTTTTTTTTTTTAAAGAGTTTCTTTTCAGGATGCCTTCATGCTCTCAGTTGTGTCCAATGTTCCTGAATACAAAGAAACAGTTTCTACCTCTCTCAGTTACTTTCCACTTCTCTGCTGGGAGCTGGGAGTGAGATGTCTCTGAATATTATTTCTAGCAAAAAAAAAAATGCTCTTAAAGCTTTTTTAAAAAAGATTTCATTGATTTGAGAGAGGAGAAGAGGGGGAGAAAGAGAGAGAAACATCAATGTATGGTTGTCCCCAGCTGGGGACGTGGCCCACAACTCAGGCATGGGCCCTGACCGGGAAACGAACTCATCATGACCCTTTGGTTCACAGGCCAGTGCTCCATCTGCTGAGCCACACCAACCAGGGTAAAACATTTGTAATCTTAGAACCTTTTAAATACCATGGAGCAAACCTTCTCATTAGCTTTCTAACCAACTATAATGTAATAACCAACCAATATATTACCAATATAATAACCAACTAACCAATTCTAATATTTATAGTCAGCAGTCCACAGTTAGCATTGAAGCACTATTTTTTGTGTTTACATATTTTTCTAGGTGCCGAGTTTCCTAGCTTTTCCTTCTGTTGTCTCTTCCACAAGCTAATAAACAGGTCTGGATTAATACTATATACACATTAAGAATGTATCAAATGATTATTTTTGCTTAGAACCGCAGCTAGCTATTCTCTGGCCATACCACTGGCAAGATGACCTCAGCAAAGGTTGGGTCTTCGTTACCTGTTATTCCACAGCTCCCCTGTTTTGGGCAGGAAGCTGTCCTTGTTCATAACTGTCCTTTTAGGCTCATCCTGTAGCTTTAAATTTGCCCAGAACCTCTGTCTTCTCTTATGCATTTGAATGTTAAGTCTTTCATATGCTTGCTACTTTGTGGTGCTCATTATGTAATCCCCCAGTTTTATTTTGTCAGTACATTTCTGCAATTTACCTGGGTGCATGGTTCACCTCCCGTGCACCATCAGCTGTTTCTCATCTCGGATCTGTGTCTTTGCGTGAGGATTGGCTGGCGTCTAGAAGATAAAATGCAGCTTTTGTAATATCTCTTGAAAGCAGCCCTCCCAATGTGCCTCTTTTCTTTTCAAATATGCAATTTAATAATATGTTCCTTTTTTTAATCTCTCTTACTGAAATGATACCTTTAGAACATAATTAATGCCTTGCATTTATATGGTGCTTTCCACTCTTCAAAGCACTAATTCTATTATTACACTGTATTTTATTTTTTATAACATCCAGTGAGTAGGTGGAGCAGGCTATTGTTATTCTCATTCAGAGATGCAGAAGTGAAGGTAAAGAAAGGTAAAATGATTTCCCAAAGGCTATACAAATGATTGGTGGTGAACCTGGGACAAAAATTCCTCTTTTCTGACTCCCATGTCACCGTCTCTTTTTCATCTGCCTACAATGCTCACCCTGTGCATTTGGATCTGACTCTGAGGCCGCATGGCATGACCACTGCCACCCCAGAGCCCACTACCTTGTTGCTTTCCCGTTGACTTATTTCTTCATTTATCATCCTGTTGTGGCACTGACTGTGACTCTAGACTCACATGTGGGAAGGAGACCTTTTAAACCTGCCATAAATCAGGTACATTTTACCTTGCTGTTGTCTGTGGTCTTTGAAAAATCTATTTTTTAGTTAAGACATTTTTCTTAGGCAAGTAAAAGTCTCTTCTCACTTTAATGAAAACATCAAGCTCTGCTTGATGTCAATTGAGTTTCCCTACGTGACGAGTTCCATTGGCAGAGTGAGTGTTTCTGCCCAACTACTGATAAGGTGTATCAACTTCCATTGCTATCACTCTCTCTCTCAGTTCTGACCCTGCCCTCTCTCCTTCCAAAGGGTTATTTTCCTAGAAATTTGTGGAATCAGTGTGTATCAGCAATAAAACACTGCATAGATTCATCTAAGCTCCCTCTGTATTTTTCTTCATCTATCTCTGTCCTATTTACCTGGAAGGAAAATTAAGAGTCAACACACCGATTATGCCACCTCAATGAAAGAAAAATAACCATATTTCCCAAGAGGTCAATTTGGCAGAAGATAAATGCACAGGATTTTGAGAAGGGTAGTTTCATCAGATGCTCATGTCAATCCTTGGGCAGTCCACACCACACTCTCTAATGGTACTCAACCTGGATATTAGTGATATTTAAGTCCCCAGGGAGTCTTGGTAGTTGTATCTAGGCTCAGAAGAGCAGCCTAGGGTGTGGGCAAAAGCTTTTAGAGAATGCAGGGTTAGTTAAGTCATGGAGAAAATGTCCAGGTAATTCATCCAAATGCTGCTTTGGTCTGAAATGTTTACACAGTCAGAGTGTGAAGTGTTGCTCTTTATTCTTTGGTTACGTCCCTTAATTGTTAATATTAAAAAAATTTTAATAACAGTTATGCCCCCTGGCTGGTGTGGTTCAGTGAATTGGCACCAGCCTTCCAACCCAAAGGTCACTGGTTCAATTCCCAGCCAGGGCACATAACCAGGTTGCAAGCCAGGTCTCCAGCCAGGTTTGTAGCTGGAGGCAGGTGAAAGGCGACCATACATTGATACCTCCCTCCCTGCCCCTCTCTCTGAAAATAATAAAAATAAAAAATCTCTAAGAAGATGATAGTAATAGCTATGGTGCTGTATCCTTAAAGGCAACCAGGATGTTCAAATTCCTCTGCTTATCAAGGACAATGGAATGAAGGAAGAACGACTCCACGTTAAAACCCCTCTTTTCTAACTCACTTTGTGCTAAGCACTGTGCATGACAAGGTGATAGTGAGTGTCGGCCTTGGAGATTTACAAGGATTGTGAGACAAGAGACAGAAGGCAGGATAGAGCGGTGTGAGCAACCAGCACCTAACCCAGGCCTGTCTGACCCGGGGAAGACTGGTTTCAGGTCCGAGTGCACTCGGGTTGCAGAGAACGGAAAGATGGTGCCAGGCTGAGGAGGCGACACTGCTGCTCAGGGAAGGTTCGGTGGCGTGCTCTGTGAGGGATAGTCACATTCAGATGGACAGAGGGCGGGGAGAGGACAAGTACATGGCATGATCAAAGGCGTGGGCGCCGGAAGGACTGTGACACGGCGGGAGACCTGAGGGAAATGGCTGGTGTGGGGAAGCCGTCGGCTCCACCGAGACCTTAAAAACCTCTGGAAATGAAGCCTCTCAGGACCTTTTCAAAGATCTTTCCTTTAACTCCCAGTGGATGACAACCAATTCTTAGAGAGCCCTATTTTAGTGTCAAACTTGAAAAATGACATTCAGCTGACATTTAACAATTTGCACACACTTTGCAAGGGCTTTTTTTTTTTTCATGTGTAAAACTAAACTGAGAGGAGACAAAATAATGTTGTATGGCAACCTGAACATTGACTCAGCTGAAATATTCTCCCATTTAAAGTTTCATGGGGAAGGGCTAGCCCTCAACCCAGGCATCCTCCCAGAGAGAAGGCTGGCTGGGTATAATGTTTTTTTTTTTAAGAATTAAATGTCTAGTGTTAGGCAATTATTTAAATGGTATGAATTTACATAGAATCCAAGGATTGAAGAACCCAAAGGGAATTTAGTTAGATATTGTCCATTGCAAAAGCCTCACCAATGAAGGTTATGAGCTTCTCCAATGTCACAGGTGAAATGTAGAACCCGGGTCATGGTCAGAGTTGGCATTCTATCTTGTCTTTCAGGACTCTTTCCAGAGGGTGTGGGTATCCCTGCGTGTGTGTGTGTGTGTGTGTGTGTGTGCATGCACATATTACATACAAACAAAATAACAAAATACATCAAAGTAACTTAAAAAAAAGCAGAACTTTCAAACCTCACATTTATCATGTGCCTGTGAAGGCCTGCAAGAAAAAGCTGCTGACTAAGTTTGATGCAAATTTCAAACAGGAAAAGAGATAAACCATTTAAATACATTTAGAATGAAAAGGTTTCTTTTTGACTTTTAATTACATTATATTGATGTTTCTTTGGAGGCATCATTTGTTGACTGTGATTATTTCTCTCCCACTCTGTTTTATTTTCTTCTTTTATTTAACACACATTCACACAAAAATCATTAAATGCCTCCAAATCCATAGTAAATACTGATTTGACCCTGCTAACGTAGCAGATAGTAACTTCCAGGCAGTTCTGATCTAGTTTACTGGTAATTGTTAAATAGTGTTTCTCCAATATAGCTAATTGGCTTGGAGACAACATCAAGATTCCATTTTTCTGACGTGTTAATTTATTTTACCTAAATGGCATTTATTTCATTTAACATAAAGACTTTTTCCATCATTTTCAGACAGTACAGAATGTAAGTTAGGTAAGGCAGGCCAGCCCGTTCATGGAATAAACATTGCTTAAACTCAAACTTATGGCAAGATACTTACTAGATCCTTTTGAAAATTCAGATATATAAGTAGCCATCTCTTTCCTTGAGGAATTCAGAACATGGTGGGAAAGAAAGGAGCGTCCTCAAAGAACTTCAAAAACAATCTTCTCAAGTCTCTTGAACGAGGTAAAAATTTCATATGCCTTAAATCTGTAACACAGGGCATAGTCATGTGGGCCTCACATAAGGAGACATTTGCTGTGACTGAGAATTGGGTACGGCTTCAAAAAGGAGATATTCTTTAAGGAAGATGTTTAATACTTGAAAATGTGGCAGAAGGGCCTTCCAAGCGGAGGTGAGCAGAACAGTGGTGTGGTGGTATGCAGGTCAAGTTCTGAAAATGGCACGAAGTCCAGTGAGGGGCAGAGGCGTGGCTTGCACTGGATGGTTAGATAGGGACTTGGAGCCATGGGGGGCCTTGGATGAAAGTACATTGAGTATGGATCTTACATTGTGGAGGTTGGGGGTGTGCTTAGAAAAATTCCATCCTTCTGGCATTGAGGTCGAATAAGCTCAGACACTTTCTGAGGGACATGTAGCAATTTCCTCCTCTTTTCATTCCCTGTCTTTATATTCTTGCCTAGCTTATAAAATAGAAGGACTTTTGCTTCTGGGCCAGGTGTGTTTTTAGGGGGTCTGTGTACCCCAGATTGAGTCTTGGCACTTGATTATCTTGTTACTGTTTGTTGCTTCACTCCATGTCACATCAAGAAAGATAGCATTTTCTGTGTCCAAAGACTGTAGATTACATTACCTGTTTTCCTCCCTTATCTCTTAACACCTCCCTTTCCTTCTTTTTTTCTTTAATATTTATTGAATCCCTTCAATTTATAAAACAACGACCCCTAGAAAACAAGGAAAGAAAAACTTGGATTTAGTTCTAGTTTCAGTTCTGCTACTATATAAACTTAGCTAATTCTCTTAACTTTTTTGGGCTAAACTTCCATACCTATAACATGAAGTATTTTTAGTCATATGAATTTAGGGCCCTTCTAGTGTTAATAATCTTTGCAAAAATAACATTTTAGTATAGTCTTTATACTTGTGCACCATCATTTACTTTCAGTGGTTACACTCACTGCTTTGAGATTTTCTTTATCTCCATTAATTTAATCTCTTTTCCATAATTTTGTAGATTATTTATTGGTCTGGTGAAGTATCCTTTTGCTGGATGTCAGGAACACCCTTTTGAAGGTACAAAGAGATAAACCAATGACAGGTAAGTGTAAATGTAGGTAGTCATTGCCAAAAGTGGGAGGGCTCAAAACGTGGGCATGATTTTCATAGAGCTCTGAAGGCCAAAACTAGCTGCTAGATAGATAGTGATGAGAGATTTACAAGGATGGTGCTATAAATAGATAAATGTGGGTAGATGAGCAAAGGGGGTGCAGGTGAGACAGTTTGGCATAATTGCCGTGCATGGGTCTATGAACTAGACACATCTTTCGTTGTCGTTGATTTATTGAGGAGCTATTTGTTTAGACAGTCCTTAAAAAGACGGATTTTGTTTATACAGGTTGTAGCCAAACTTATCTACCCCTAGATAAAAGCAAAGCATGGCAAAGTAATTTTTTCAGATTTTTAGTCACACGGTATGCTATTCCTTAAACCTCAATATTTTCTCTGATGCCTTGTACATGCTGTGGAAGAAAGTTCAATTGAAGTGTTGCAAGTTTCCTTTTATTTTTCTCTCCTAGCTGACACGGCTGGAATGCTTTTGGTTATAATCCATAATACTTAGCTCTTGTTTTGTATGCATATTTGTAACACAATTAAAAAAAAAGTGCCACTTAAGACTGGGATGGGCGACTGCATTTTTCCAATCGACCTTCATGGGTCCTGAGTTTAGAGCTAAGATAGAGCTTGCCTGCATTCCAGTCCAATTAGGCCAGTGAAACGTGATTTCATTGTTCAAAATGACATGGCGTCTTTTTTTAAAGGCCCTTAGACATCAAATAATTTATTTAAAAAATAAATTGCAAATGAGACAGACCAATGCAGAATTAATTCCATGAAATATACTCAACTTCCACAATTTCAAAAAAATCCTCAAAAAATTATGGGAAGAAATTAAGACATCAATAGCATTTACTGACGTGTTGTTACTGCATACTGTGCCCTGTCATAGTATTAGCACAGCAAGAGGGAGAGAATGCTGCATTCTTTCCCTTACTATCAAATAACCTTTATAGTTAGATACTTTTAAACAATAATATGCAAGATATCACTCTACCTACCTCAAGATTCTTTATCTTGAGGATTTTATGAGTGTAACTGAGTAAGTAAAAAGAAATTATGGATTGCCCAATTCCAGATATAAAACATATTTTTGGTTTGGAATATTCTGATTTATCTATCTCTGGAATAATCATTGGTAGGGTAGGAAAACAGGAAAACTGATTTCCCAGGAGGCCAGTGGCAGGTATCTAAAGCTCAGTGTGAAAACTAGCCAGTGAATGGAAGGTGGGGCATAAGCCTAAGGTAATGAAAGAGAAAAATCTGGTCCAAGTGTTCTATCTAGAAATGTGTATGTCTATGGAAGGTAATTTGGTCCATATCAGCTACTATAAAAAAATACCATAAATGAGTAATTTACAAAATAAAAATATATTTCTCACAGTTCTGGAGTTGGGAAATCCAAGATCAGGATGCTGGCAGAGTCCATATCCAGTGAGGGCCTGCTTACTGGTTTATAGATGGCCATCTTTTCACTGTGTCCTTATATGGTGGAAGGGGTGAGGGAGCTCTCTGGGCCTTTTTTATAATGGCACTAATTTTACTTATAAGGGCCCCACCTTCATGATCTAGTTACTCCCCAAAAGCACCACCTCCAAATCTAATCAATTACACCAGGGATTAGATTTCAACATACAAATTTTGGAAGCAGTCTATAGCAGAAGGGCAAGAGAAAGAGAAGGGAAACAGAGAACCCATTAAAAATCAGCTTTCTCTGTCCTTTCCCCTTCCAGATGAATCTAGACTCAGGCTTTTGTACAATGCCAGACTTCCAGCTCTCCATATGAAATATGCTTAAAATAATGGGGAAGCAGAATAAAATAGAAGTTAACTGAGTGAGCCCTGGAGCCAGACTGCCTGTATTTGAATACTAGATTTACATGTTACTAACGGCATGTCTTTGGGCCATTTACTTAACTGATCTCTAAAAAAGGAGGAAACAATGTGATTTGTCTGACGAAGATATGTTAGCATTGAACTTGTTAGTTCATTGGAAGTACCCTGAAGAGTACCGGGAACATAGTAGGCACTCAGTAATACTGTAAGGATTACTATTATTGTGGTGGCCATCGGTTAGTGTAGAAAACTGCAATTACTGATTTGTTGGATGAAGGAACTCTAATAAATGATTTCAGATGTAAGAAGTGAGTTTGTCCAATAGCATTCCAAGTTTCATCTCTACCAGCTCATCAGTAATTTAGATCATTAAAATGGGAACAGAACCCATCAAGTCATGACTCAGGAATGGTTCGAATCTCAAATTATCTGTCATTGGACTAGACAGTGAGCCATGGATACTATCTTTGAATGTGGGTCAGATTTTGATAAAGTAAAAGCAGAAAAAAAAATAGGAAAAAGGGGGGTTTGGAATGAGGGCTACAGATCAGAGAAGGCAGGTCCATGGAAATGGAGGAGCAGCTATTACTGCTAAGGCTTGAGGCAATACACAAACCTTGTTGACAGTGGCACTTGGGCTGTCAGGTGCTCTGAACCCAGGTATGACTATTAATAACACAGTAGCACATAAAAAGGAATGGTTTTAAGGAATGGAAGCCTGAAACTATGGAAATATAAATTGTTTCCCCCCTTTTTGTCTCTCCTTAAGTCTTGGGTTTTTAAATGTGTTTGGTGATTTTTCTTTTTATGCTGCTGTTGCTTTACATTTTGCCGGTGGTTTGTGCATGTGCTAAATATTTATAGAGAAACTCAATACACTATAGATCTTGTAAGTGCCTGGAGGGCAGGATCTAGGTTAATAAAGTCATAAAATTATTCATAACCATTCTGGGTGAGAGCCATATAGTATTACAAAACTATATGAATGTTAATAAAAGACAGGAAAAAACCTAAATCACAGATCACTGAAGCCAACATCGTGGCCATAGGAGGATTTTGTGTTTGAATCAACCTGAAATCTTTATCAGAAAATAAGAGGATTTAAGAGCATTTGAGATCTTGCTTCCTGGCATATGTTGTCACTTTGGTTCAAATTAACTCTTGTTTAAATACTCTAAAAAAAGGCAACAAAGGAAATAAGATAATTTTATGTACTTGTTAGACTAGGTTGTTCTGTGGGTAGCAAAAATCCTAGTGGCTTAAAACAAGGTTAACTTTTTACTCACGTTAAATATCTGTCTGCGATCAGCCAAAAGCTCTGTTTCTGGGACACAGACTATGGGCAGTGCCCCCTGAAGCCTTCCTGGTTCAGGCCAGGACAAAGCAAAAGAAATTATCATGAGGCCTGTACTTGTTCTTAAAGCTTCAAGCAGGAAGTGGCACTCATCCCTTCCACTCATATTTCCCCATAGTCATGCTTAACATAAATAGAATTGAAGAGTATAATTCTATTATTGTGCCTGAATAACGGAGCTTGGAAATACCTGATAAATTTCACTAGTAGCTACCACACCTGAGATCATAAATAAATAGTGCATTGCCAGATTATCTGTGTTTACTCAGGAAAGAGAAACCTAGATCCGTTAGATGTTAATAGCTTCAGAAAGGACATGCCACAAAATAAAAAACATTAACATTTATCTACGGAGTGTCTACCACATGCAAAAAGAAAAAACAATCCTAATTACCACTGGTAAGCAAAATCTATAAATTGCTTCATGCAACAAACTATTGTCAGTTAGACAAGTGCTCGCTAAAGTAGCTGAAATTTGTAAAACAAATTTCTTGATGTAATAAGTTACTTGGAGACCAGCATTCGCTGTCAGTGATGCCATCAGACATTCATGCACTTGAAGCATGCTTATTCTCCCATTCTTAGCATGTTAGCCATTGGTTCTCACACTTGGTACTTCTAGGTCATAAGACAGTCATCACAGATCACAGTTTCCTTCTTCTCCAAAAAGCCTGGGGAAGAGAAAAGGTGCTAGTATTTGCTACAGCTGAGGGCTTGGAAGAAAATTGGCTCCATGCATCTTCCCTCTCTTCTGATGGTTTACCAGCAGTTGTTGGAGTTCCTTGGTTCCTAGCTGCATCATCCCATCTCTGCCTTCTTGTCACATGGTTTCTCCCTGTGTGCATCTCTGTGTCCAACTTTCCCCTCTTTATAAGCACACCACTTATAGTGAATTGAGGCCCACCATAATGATTTCATTCTAGGTTACCTTGTGCAGATTCCCATCTCCAAATACAATTACACTCTGAGGTACTGGGGCCAGCACTTAAACGTGGGAATTTGGGGAGAGCACATTTCAACCCATAACAAGAGGGAACAACACGAAGTCTCTGAGGAAAAACACAAAGGGAAACAAATCAATGTATGTAAAATTAGCATCTATGCAATGTTAAAATGTATTAGGTGAATAAGAAAGGGATAGGTATCAGAGGGTCTTAAAAACCCAACTGACTGATCTACCTAAGATTGTTTTACCTACTGGATGCAGTAGGCAATAAAAGAGTGCACAGGGAAATAAGCTGGGAAAGGAAGCAGGAAAATGAGAGGGCTCAGGGCTCAAGGGGATGTTTAGGTCGTTGTGCAACAATGAGGACCTAGGGCAGCATTCGTGGAAGGGAAATTAAGGGCTCAACAATTGGCATAAGAGGCATTTCAAAACACAAAAGCTAGGGTTTTGTGGTAGGTTTTACACGTTGGAAAAATGCAAGAGAAAAAATCAGCAGTGTCACTGAGGAAACATGCAAGACTATAACCATACTTTCTATGGGGGTTTTGAATAGAATGGTAGAGGAGAGATTTTCACTTTAAATTTCACATTTCACATCTTTATTATTGCTTAAACACACACACACACGCACACGCACACACACACACACACACACAATGAGTATGCCAATCTGTTTTACTTTCTGGAAATCTGAGGATTTGTTTTTTAAAAACTTATGTTTTGTGTTGCACATACTGAATTGAGATAATTCTAAGGCATCTGAGTAGAGGCACCTGATTGGAGATAAAAGACTCGAGGTCATGTAGAAATCATTCACATAGAAGTGATTGATATAGTAAAAAATTAACATCAGGGTGATAGTAATTATTTAGATGCTTGAATAATAATAGTAATTATTGAGTGCCTACCAGGTGCCAGCAACTTTATGCATATTGTCTCATCCTCGCAATCATTCTATATGATAGCTATATTATTTCTGCTTTACAGATGAGAAACCTGAAGCTTGGAGACATTAAGCAATTTGCTAGGGATCATATACCATGCTAGGGTTGGGGGAGTCAGCCTTTGAACCCATCCCTGTCAGACTTAAAAGTTTATGTGCTTCAACTCCACTCTACTTGAGGATAATTACTTCATCTGAGGATAATGAATTCCTTTCACAGGGCAGTGTATTAGGCATCACATAGGAAATAAAACTTAGTGGTTTTCTACAGGTGGCTGGAAATTACATTCCCTCCTCTTTATGCGACACAGGCCAGATGAGGGGCATGTGGAGTGTGAGATGGCTGACAGGAGGAAATTATAACCCATTAAGCTGCACAAGTTCTGCTCAAACTCAAGATGAAATTGCTCTTGAATGGTAAGGGGGACTTCCCTGGCAGACAGAGTTACTGGGAACAACCTCCAAATTCCCCACACTGCATCTGAAGGTTCAGCATTTCCTTTAGGGGAGAAACCTCGCATAATCCTATGCCAAAACTATTCTGAGCAAGAATTTGCACTTTGAAATAAGCATGTACATTTCTCACTTCAATAAAAATACCATTGTTCTATAGAGAGAAATGGAGGGCTAGGCTAAATTTGCTACTCTTTTGAAATGGACACAGTAGGAAAAAAACTAAAGAATTATTTTGTTTTGGAGTTTCTACAGAACGAATGAAGTAGAAATTTGACCTTGTATCAACAAATGTATATGCGTTGACAGCAAAATTGGAAAAGAAAATGGGACTTCAAATGCTCTGTAACTATAAATTTGAGTTTCTCTAATTATGTAGTAAAAATCCTTAAGCATTGATTATTTTGAAAAACATCATTGTAGTCCATTCTTGACTACATTGATCACATCATCTGATATTTCTTTGTGATGTACATTCATATCTATTGTGAACTGAAGGGAAGAACTGCCCATATCCAACATTTGCAGAGCTGGAGAAAGAACACAAAAGAAGTCCTTCATACCACTGATTTAGTATTCAAATATGATAAACAATGAAACAAATTTGTGTTAAAAGACTGGAGCATCAGGTTAGAATGTAGAATCACAGACTTCTTGGATCCATGCGGAATGTAATGGCATAGAGAGACCTGGTCCCAGCCCCTGACTTAGACTCTGACCTAAACCCTGTCCTTCCCACCCCCCCCAGCTCTATTCTGCATTGTAAAGAACTTTATGCTTATATACCTGTGCACTCTTCATCCTGTATACCCAACTCCATCCTCAGCACTGGACTGCTCTGGGTCAGGGAGGAGATAGCATGCCCTTTAAGATTATAGTTGGCCCTGAGAGGAGAGACCTAAGAAAGAGACATTTGCAACCTGTGGAAATGGGTTTGGTGCAAATTGGGCAAAAAATTTCCAGAGCCTGGTTACCTGCAGGTAACAGAAGGAAAATTAATAGCATGAGAATTAAAAGTCAAATGCCCACTTTTCCTGACTTGAAAGTTCCTTGACTTGTCACCTTTAATCATTTATGGAGAAGACCCTGAACAGAATTGTTGGTTCCACAAAATTGTTGGTGCAAAGTGGAAGAAAAATATTCCAGAAATTCACTTGAATATTTATAGAAAGCAAGACATTGGAAATACTTATGGGAGGGTGGGATTTGTTGCAGGTCCTTTATAGTGAAAAACATGTCTCAATTCTCAACCTTGAGTGTAAGGACACACTGAAAATGACTTTTCTCTAGTTAGCCCTCTTCTTTTACAAGGAAAGAGATGATACAACTGCAATGCTATTCTTTTCAAACTACATATTTATTTTTTGTCACGATTTTATAAAGAGGAGTGTGAATAAAATAACTTATTTATGCCCAGACCTGATTGATTTTCCAGCCACATTTTTCTCTGAAGTGGAAAACACGTTCCCACTCTGCTTCAGCAAACATGCTATGCTCTTGCTGCTCGTAGCTAAGGAAGTTCTTGGAAGAACTTCCTGATTTTATCATTGCTCTGCCTTTGATTCACTATGGGACTTTCAGAAAATAATTTGCTTCCATGTATGAGTCTGTTCATTTAAAAATGGGACTACTTAGCTTATTTTTACTTAAGTGGGTAGAATGCCAGATAGGTATTAAACATAGTGGTGGACCTGGGACTGAATATGCCTGTGAAGGCTCACAGGAGAGGAGCTAGTCCAGGGTAAGTTGAAAGATGGTGGGGTCAGAGACACAGTGACTGTTTATGTTACTGGGTAGGTGCCATATTTATTATCCTCATCCATTTTGTTTTCTTGATAGGTGTGGGCAGAGGCAAACAATTTTTTATAACAGGCATGAGGGAGAGATAGCATCAGAAATCAGCTATATGAAACTGAGGGGGATAAAAGATAAATGTAGGAATCAGGGAAGAAATTTGAAGTGATTAAGATGAGAAATTCTCTTGGATGTATGTATATAGATGAAATTAATTATTAAAATATAGTTTAGTGATTGTGAGTACTAATAATTTACTATTCTTATCATATTCCATGTGTCTGAGCCAAATAGAAGCTAGTGCAGATGGACATTAAACACATATTTTAGAAATGTGTTCAGTGGAGGGAGGAGTATTGATTAATTTAATCTGAAAAGTTTCAGAGTTGTGTACAAGGTGATAGACAATGTGGTTCTTGACTCTAATAACTGAGAAAAATATACCCAATGCTTTTAAAAATCATGTAGATTTGCTTTTGAAAGTCCTATGATTTTGTTTGGTTTTGATTTGGGTCCTGTTGAATGTAGGCCAGATGGGACAAACTGATAAAAACTAAACCACAGATGTTGGTAGATATGCTGGCAGCTGTTTGATATCCAGCCACATGAATGATCAAAATAAAGCCTTATCTTTAGGGGCTCTGACAAAAAGGGAAATATTTAGCAATAGAGCTGCAACAGTGGATTCTGTTATGAAGAAGGGTTGGAGTTAAAGTTTCCTAGGGCAGAATATAGATTTATTTGGTGGGAAATAAAAAAGAAAAATGAGTCTTCAACACGCCAATATGGTACTTCTTACAACTACTGTAAGAATTTCATCTGGTTTTACTGAAAAGAAATTTAAGCATTTTTTCCCCTGAAAAATTGTGTATCTCTGTAATTCACTGTAATTTTGGGGGCTCACTATAATAATATTTTTGAGAATTTTTATCCCCAAAAGTCCTTAATAATACTGTTATGATTATCAAATTGATTATTTAAAAAATTAATTGGTATTTGTTGCTATTTAAAATTTTTCTTTATAGCCACAGATATTATTATTCATATATGTAGAAAGACAAACCTACAAGATACAATCCAAACCATTCTTCCACATTTTTCCCCCTATTTTCTATGATCCTTTCAAACAGATATTTTACACCAACAAGATGTATGTCTACTTCTCAAGCCCATTTTGGTCACTGGGCCCCTGAACTAGCCTGGTATCATCTCTCCTATCAGGATGGTTACCACATCAGTGATCTCCCACTTATATCCCAGCATCCTTCAGAGATATGAAAGCTATTTCTCCACAGAACACACTTGACCACTTAATCTCAGGAGACTATTAGTTGATCTGAGCTTCCATAGGAACACTGGTGTGTTGGAATCAACAGAAACTGGCTTGTCAGAACCTATTTTGTGCACCTCCCCAAACCCAGTGTTCAGTGACCTCTGAACACTGAACTTGGTAGCTTGAAATGAACTTGTGTGGGAATATTTACACCATGGAAATTGGTGAATGCTACAAATCTGGTTATTTTCCTCCTTGAAAAGCCACTTGATAAACATTTGCCAGAATATCTATAAAACATTAGGTAAACCAGGAATTTGGTGTTTATTATACATTACCTTGAGTTCTCAGTTGTTTGTTCGTTTATTTATTTTTTAAAGATTTATTTATTTATTTTTAGAGAGAGGGGAAAGGAGGGGAAAAGAGAGGGAGAGAAACATTGATATGCAAGATACATCGATTGAGAGTGGCATACCCCCAACTGGGGACCTGGCCTACAACCCAGGCATGTTCCCTGACTGGGAATTGAATCAGCAACATTTCAGTTCACAGGCTGGGACTCAATCCACTGAGCCACACCAGCCAGGAATGACTATTCATTTATACATTCTTTACTCCCAAGTAAGACTGTTGAACATTTGAGGGCAGAATCCTTTCCTTACGTTTTAAAAATTTCTCTAGTTGCTGGCCAGTGAAACCAAAGGTTGCTGGTTTGATTCCCCAGCAGGGCACACATAACCAGGTTGCAAGCTGGGTCTCCAGCCAGGTCCGTAGCTGGAGGTGGGCAAAAGGCAACCATACATTGATATGTCTTTCCCTCTTTGCCTCCCTCCTTTCCCCTCTCTCTAAAAACAATATATAATATTTTAAAAATTTTCTCAAAATGCCTTATACAGGATTGGCAAACATTGTTTTATGGTGGTGAGTACATGAAGCACAGGTTAATTCTTGCATTATTTATTACTGTATTATTTTCTGTACAAACAATTGTAAACCTACATTTACCCCACCATGTATGGTGTTTTTAAGCACTGAATGTGCTTAATAAATATTAACTGACCAAGAAACTCTTAAATATTAAGAAGAAGAAATAGGTTCTTTTTTCTCCATAGAACTAAGTTCATCTTGCCACATGTTTAGGAACCATAATTTGATTTCTTAAACAAGAAATATGATTATCAATTAACTCTTTAAATGTGTATAAATAGGTGGGCTAAATAATTAACAGCAACAAAAAAGATAAAGTACACCAAAATTTGATAATAAATATTGCCCTTAATTCAAATTTTTAGTCAATAGCATTATGCCAAGTCCCAAATAATAGTGTAAGTACACATAACAGATGTAAACAATAGAGAAGTTACTCCTAATTATGAATGCTAGTGAGATCAGGCATAGGTATTTAGCTGGAAGGAATGTTTGAAATCAACTCCTTTGTTTTTTTGAGACCACAGATGCTCTGAGCAGAGATATGCAAAACTAAACTGAGACTCATTTTCTTACTTCCACTAACTGTTTTCTTTCACTAATTCTACTTCAACTCTCATATAATTCCTTACTTTTTTACTTTAAAAGTACAAAGGGAATGATTTCTTTGGTCTACCAGACTCAGTAGAACCTCTTCTTTCCCATTGCATTTCAGTAACACTACCTTAATGATATCATTTTCAGGGAAATGATAAAAATAAGCCTATTTCCCTAAACAAACAGCAAATTATGCCAGGGTGATATAGAATAGAATGTATCAGGTAGGAATTACATCTTAAATTCTAGATTCTTCCACTCACTGGTATGAGCACCTAACCATATACATATATGTATATATCAGTCCTGTTTATTTTTGAAAGTGATTATGAGGATTAATTACAATTAAATATAAAATTACTTTGAAGAGTAAAAATATAGTAGTTCTTTAAGAGGGACATGTCTCTGACTTTATAGGAAAAAGTAAGGATCTATAAATGCTTATATTTTAATCTTTATCTGCCTGCATTTATTTAAACCCCACCTGTAATTAAATAATAAACCAAATAATTTTTTAAATTAAGAAAATGGGATGCACCGTGTCATGGAATAGGAAGGAAGGGATGTGGTTGCTCACATTAATTTGACCTCGAGTTGGCGAGAAACCCAATGAAGCAAAAATCAAGGAAAATATGAGATTTGTACTGGAAGTACCAGCTGTGCAAACTGCTTTAATTATACTGATGTTGGCTCAATACTTTCGAGACAGACCTAGTATAATTAAAAGATAAACTGTGCAATACAAATTAAAAGAACTTTGAGAGTTTCAAGAAAGAGGGTTGAGTGAGGATAGCAGTGGGAGTGGGACAAGTTTCTGTAGACTAGGGTCCTGACTGGAACCTTAGACTTGGTGCATTATGTTGACATGCCAGTGAATGGCCATCACAGAATGAAGAAATAAAACAATTCAACCTACTCTGATGAATCCTTTCACAAAAGACTTCCACTTAGAACCAAACTTTTTGGGGGAAACTTTACACTTGCTTTGATGGAAGCACTGGGTTTTTGAATCAGCCTAAATCAGCCTCTGAGCCATTTATGGCTTATGCCTTTCTCAACAGGTCTCATCTCCCATCTGTGTCAGGGTGAAATGAATAAACAGTGCAGGAAGTAGTCTTCACCTTTAGCTAATTCCTTGGCTAAAATGATGCCACTGAAAACTTGGTAAAACAACCTCGCTCGTCCTGCAATTGCAGAGTCCGCCAAAGCAAACCAAGATAGACAAAACAAAGGGCACATCTACATAATGTACATATTGTGGGGATTCTTGAAGGTCAGAGCATGATCTTTTACTTTTTAGTGACATATAATGCCAATATTTGTCAGATCTTTCTGAAGAGTAAAGCTCAGGCAAAGAAAAAAATGCATTGCATGACATTTGTTTTCTGTCATATAGCATTAAATATCCTATTGCTATAAACAACCCGCTTTGATGATTAAATGGTTGGGCTTATTTTTTTTCCACGAAGCACCATCCAGACACATTTATAATGAATTACAAGGAGACAGCCCAATGTTTCAAACTACAATGAATCTCCTTTCAGATTCCACTATTAGAAAATTAGATAAAAATTAGATAAACATCTATGTTGTTTGTTTTTTTCTTTTTTAAAATAATAGCATAAAGCACTTGAGCTGAAAAGATTATTTTCCCTTGTTTGGGCACATGTGTTCTGCAGATCTCACAAATATCAAAGTTGTGGAATTCTGATAGTGGTACTTCTTCCTAGGAAGAACAGAGTGTGCTGTGATTATTTGTAAGGATATGGGGCCCACGGGGATAACTAGTCATCAAATATCCATATTTGGGAACCAATTGAGAACATGGTTTGTTTTCAGCTTGTGTAAATATTTTTAAAAATCCTAATTGGTGGTTGAAATTGGACCAGAAATCTATAGGTAGTGAGCCTATTCAGTCAGGCTGTTTTGCGGTTTGGGGTGTCCATGCATTTACTAACAAAACTTTAACTATTAGGGCTATAAAGAATAAAGTCACACATGCTTGGAGGAGCTGACAAAATCTGTTCATAGACATGAACATGGTCAGTGATTATGGGAGCATACAAGTTTGAACCAGTGAATGAAGAAGGGCTTCCTAATGCTGTCACTTCTGTGTTGCTTCCGCACCTTGGTGACATCAGTTAAATACCAAGAGCCAAGTACCACTTGCAGGCCATTGCCAGAATCAGGGTTATGCTGGTAGTAAAATCTACTTTCTCAGTAGAATAAATTGTGTTCACAGAACAGCAACTTGGCTGAAGGGAAGGGGCTGGACGGCATACACCACAAAAGTAAAATATTTCAAATTACTCCCTGGGCAAAGAAAAGGATATTGCTCTCTGAATTTGAACTAAAAAAAAAAGAGATCAGTCATCATATTTTAGGACAAGGACATCAAGTCTAAGTATAAACTGCACAATCTAAGCTGTTTTCCCTTTTTCATTTGATTTTTATACTCAGCTCTACATGATTGCTTATCTCTGAGACTCACTGTATGGCACCTCAATTTTGATGAGGGAAGACCCCCAAACTTTAAATTTGGGATCGATTGATTCTGAAGAACTGACCCACGGCCTTTATTCAAATTCAAGAGCTTTAACAGTGGAAACTTACGTACACATACACAGACAAAACAGATGCTCCCAGTGGTAGTGGGGAGAATCCACACCCCTGCCAACGCAGGGTCTCTTTCACAAGGGGTTAAAAATAAGCCCATATGGTGGGGAGTCTTCTAGACCACCAGAAAGAGTGATGCATTCTTAACAGACAAAACCAGGCAGATATCACACCCCGTACCTTCATTAACCCAGTTCCTGGGGCATGATGTTCATCTTTGGGTGGCATTTCCGTTTTTTGAAATACTCAGCCAAGCCTGAGGTTATAGGGTTCAACGGTCATGGGGAGTTCATCAATCAGGGAGAGTTCAGCATCTCCCAAATGCCTTTGCTCCTGGAACCATATTGCATCTCTAAGTTGAGTTCTACCGTACCCAGTTCATAAAAACCATTCTCTAGTTAGCTGGACTTGATTTGGTATAAGGTATAAGATGCCAATCTAAAATTTTATTTCTCCTATATGGAAAAACCTCTTTTTCCCAGAGCCTGAATTTCAATGGACTACCATCAATTCCCAAGGATAACACTGTCTACATGTGGGCAAATGCACACTTTTTATCAGAACAAATGCTTCAGCTCCATATTCCTCGTGGATTAATTAGACAGGGGGTGAACATTAATATCTTCTTCACTTTTATTTATTTATTTTTGTGTAAGATCTGTCTCATGGCCCCATCCTGGCCATATGGTCTTCCAATGGCAGAAGAACCTTTTGAAAATGATGGGCAATTTTCAATATGTCTTAAAATAACTATGGCGTGGGAGAGAGGGCAGAGCAAAAAGAAGTCAAAAAAGGTCTTTAATGAGAAAATGAGTCACAAAGAAAAAATATGTTTTATTCCTGAACCTGTCCTAGCAAGAATTCCACCTACTATATTGACTTTATTTTGTAACCTTGACCACATTGGAGTTCTTTCTACCAGAATGTGTAGCTGATGATGTAAGTGATCCCAGCACTTCTGGAAGGAAAAATGTGTGGTGAACACATTTTCAACCTAAAAATCAGTTGAAAATTATTCAGGGACACATCAACAGTCTTTGCCATAAATTAATAGCTGGTTTAAAACAACTCATATAGGGAACGTAGAGTCTATTTCCTCCGCACAATTCTCCTTCCCTCCAGAGTGCAGGCTGTTGAGTGTCACTTCCAAATTCTTATGCATGAGTAATCTCACTGTACTCAGTAATGTATTCCTCTTATGAGAAAGTAATCAAGTACAATATAACTGATGACTTTCCTGATTCAGTAATCAGTAATTTGTGATCAATTTTACCTGCTGGTGACAGCCTGGTGTATAAGTTAGTGCTAATGTATATTACTGCATTTCATTTCTGGGGAGCCTGTCAGCTGCAGGAAGGAGGGGGACCGCAATGTCGAACTCCTCCCCCTCCATCCGTAAGTGGTGCAGTGCTGGCCTCCTGGTGTTATTAAAGGAAAATTGGAAAAGTTTCCAGAAGATTAAGCAGAAAGCTTACAACTTGCACAAGACTCTCAATTTTCCAGTGGCTCTGACAGAAGAATAAATCTTGAGCTGTTTTAACTAAAATGTAAGCAAACCCAATGTCTAACTACAGTAAACAAAATTTATTATGATTCGGACGTGGCAGCGGTGTTTACATCTAGGTTGACAAAATTGCCAACGTGTGAGACCCTTAGTTAAGAAAAATGTAGCATGCTCTTTCGTATCCATCAGACAAAGAAAAGGGGATGTTTTTGAGTGCTGTGGACATACAAAGTCAAAGTAACTTTGAACAGTTACACTTTGGTTATTTGTGCACATAAAACCTGGTCCAGCTTTAAACAAAAATAGGGTAAATATCTAATTATATAGCATGTGTTATATCCACCTCTCCTCTAAAATAAATGATCATCTAAGATACAACTAATGTATTATTTTCCTCTTTATTTGGTCCTAGAATTACTATCAAGATGTGGTTTATTAAGCCATTATTATCCTTGAAACAGCTTGAAAATAGTTACTCATGTATCCTTTTCTCTCCGGAAAAAAACCTTGAGAAGATGGGTCAAAGGACAGGTTGAAAATAGAGGTTAAAAAATTGCATTCACAATACAAGGTTGTCTGGACCATGCTTCTCCATAGTAAGAAGCCTCTGAAAACTCAGGGAAATCAGTATGAGCAATGATTGAGGTTGATAGGGAGGTTTTCAATTTATTTCATATTTTGACATTTTGACTGATCCTACCTGTAGTATTTGATTAAACTGGAAAAACCTGCTGGGCACACCCAACTAGCGTTCAAGCCTGGTGCCTGATAACATTCATTGAACACTGTTCTTGAACATGGCAGCATGAACCTTCCAGCCAGGTAGACATGTCTGTGGTAGGGCTGTGCCTAGGTGAGCAAGGGGTTGGCTGAGGGTCTGACAGATCTTTGGTGCAGCTCAAATATGATGATTTCATAGACAATGTATTCTGCCCTTCAAATATCAGCTTTCTGATGATGCATGAAATCTTCATAAGGATAATTTTATTCTATAATTAGAAGAAAAAATTAAAATTCCACTTGAGAGCTATACCATAGTGATTTCAAATAACATTTAAGTATATTTTTCTTAATATCAGGAACTTTGCTAAGAGGCATTGGAAGACAGATCCCTATGAGTTCAGAGAAAGAAAGAAAATAAAGAGAAGTAGGTAGAAGAGAGGAAATAGGGAATAGATATTTCATTTGTTCTTACCAGGCCTCAGACAGACACTATTGGGAAATGGTGTATACCTTTTCTCGATTTACTGTTGTTTGGATTGGAATGAGGATTCCCATAAATAAAAAGTTTGGTTCCCAATGGAACTTTATACAGACCTGGCTTCAAGCTCTCATTCCTCAAAAGAAGTTTCTCATCTTGGATTGGAAAGGAAATATGTTTATAGACAATCAAAAGAAGTCCAACCATACACAGCAAAGAGCATATTATTATACCAAAGAGAATATAAAAAAGTGTTCAATTTGCACAATACAGGTAGCATGCTCCAAGAATTCAGTAACATATCAGGGCTGGTACTTTCCATTCCTTTGATTGTTTCCTTTTATTTATTTCAAGGTTTATGTTACCATCCTGGATTACCATAGCCATATATCCAGAGTTGGGTGACTTAGAACATACACATACTTGCCCTAAGTCCAATTGCTCATTCAGCAGCATAGTTTCACTAGAATTTATTTATTCATTAGAAATTTTCATGAGTATCCTATTTTTATTTGGAACAAATTTCTTTCATCCTGTTTTAGATTTGTTTTCTAAAAATCTGTCTTATTCCAACTATATATACACTTCTCTCATTTTTTGCCATAGAGTCGTGGATTCTAACAAATGAATTCTCCACAAATGAATTGTGTGCTGTGTAGATTTATGGGGCTTTTTTTTTTTTTTTTTTTCCATTAAGTTATACTCAATATTTTTCTTCTCTTCCTCTTTCCTTCCTTCCTTTTTCATTTTTAAAAAGCTTTTATTCATCATTTTCAGAGAGGAGGACAGGGAGGGAGAAAGAAAGGGAGAGAAGCATCAATGTATGGTTGCCTTTCACTTGCCTCCAGCTATGGACCTGGCTGGAGACCTGGCTTGCAACCTGGTTATGTGCCCTGACTGGGAATTGAACCAGCAACCTTTGGGTTTTCAGGCTGGCACCTATCCACTGAACCTCCAGACAGGGCTCCTTCCTTCTTTTTTCCCTTCCTTTTCTTCTTTATTTTTTTCTTACCAAGGTTCTATTTTGGTTGTTCTTTCCTTTTATTTATTTATTTTGGTTTTTCACATCCTTTATTTATTTTCATAATTTCTAGACTTGTTCTGATCTCTGCAATTTCTTCTTAATATTTTATGTACTAGTTATTTCAGAGTGGCAATTTTACTTTATTATAGAAATAAAATTTGCTCATTCAAATACCTTTAACAATTAATAATTTTAGCTCACTCCCTTTGACTCATCTTTCCCTCCCTCTCACAAGGGCTTTTTTTTTTCTACTGTCACCTTCATTATTTATGGAGCTTACTTATTGACATTTTAGTTAACTTAAATTTTCTAAAATTTTAGACTTCACATTCTAAAATAGAACATATCCTTTTACCATCTGATAGAACATATCCTTTTACCATCTTGATGGCTTGCAATTACCTACTTTGTTCATTTCCTTTAACTCTTTACCTAGAATATTTTATCCATCTGAGTCTTCACTTAAAGTTTCATGATTTAAAATTAATAATAGCTTAAATATATGTACCAAATACCCTCAATTCTAAGTTACCATTAATCATAAAACACACACTGATTTGATAAAAGCCTTTTTGGGTAAATATAAACATACATGCTATACCTATTTTTCTATGTAAACATTAATGCATAGATACTACATATGTTCATATTCATATGGAAAATAATATATAGTTATCCAACTAAATAATCTCCTCTTCATTATCCCAATAAAATGCTAAGCCTTCTTCACATTCCAGTTCTGAAAATTTTCTAAAGCATTTTTGGCTTGCATTGGTTACATATCAATATCACATGTCAATTTCCCAAACCCTAACTTAAAATCTTATCCTTATTATTACCTTTTCAGGCATATTAAATAATTTAATACACATTTACTATTTACAATATTACATTTTTTACTTTCAATTTTCTCTAATTAAAATAATATTGCTTAAAGTTAAATAGCTGCTCTTAAATATCACTGAAAAATTACTCATTGATAGATAGTTAATACCTCAGGGATAGTTCTTTAAAGTATATTGTCAGTCATGCTAACCTTTCCTAAGTCTGAAAAATCTCTGATGTAAGTCAAGGTATTTGGTTAATTTCTATTGCCTAGAGATGAATTGACTGTCATGTAATATGCAATACTTTTTAATTTTAGTATTACATCATTATACAATTAACAAAATGTAATGTAAACAACTTTATGTAACACAACCATTATACAAAGAGTACTTCACCATATTTTCAACATTAAAATATTTTTTTGCATGTTTTGTATAAAATTGTTTAGATATTTTGGCTGTGTAGTTAGATAGGCCTGGCTAAACTCTAGAGTATTTATCTAACTGACTAAAGTGTTAAGTTATTTTCTCATATGTATAGTAGGGAGAATAAGGAATATTCTACAGGGAATAAGTGAGAAAAATGATATATGCTCTCAGCATGATACTTGGTATAAAATAATTATTCACTGTATAATAGATTTGAAAAATTAATAATGCAAAATATTTCACATTCATCAATACACATACATACATATATATATATATTTAAATATTTTATTTATTATTTTTAAAGTGAAGGACAGGGAAAGAGGAAGAAAGGGAGAGAAACATCAATGTATGGTTGCCTTTTCCCTGCCTCCAGCTGGGGACCTGGCTGGAGACCTGGCTTGCAAGCTGGTTACGTACCTTGACTAGGAATAGAACCAGTGACCTTTGGGTTCGCAGGTTGGCATCTATCCGCTGAGCCACCAACCAGGGCTATATTTATATTTTAAGCTGTGATTTGTTTCCAGGATATTATAATATTTTGTTTCTATAGTAGCCGTGTAAGTTATTCAGGGGAAGACTTGACATCATTGAATAAAGCAGAAACGGATACAGCATTACTGATTTATCCAGGCCTCTAGGGCCGGTATGATGAGAACTAGGAATAGATGCAATGCTATGTCTCTGGCTGAGCTTAATTCTGCCTTGTTGTCTCTCTGGTTAGAAAGTGATATGGGAAGGAGAGCCTTGAGGACCCCAATCACATTCATAAGAATGTAGGACATTTCTCTGGAATCTCCTTACTAAAGGGGAAACATAAGCTGTTTAGAAAGGTTTTATGCCATTTTAGCTGGAGTCCACAAAGAGGAACTGAAATTCATGTCAGTTTTTTTACTGTTTTTAACTTGATAGGGCAGGTGAAGTCATTGTCCATCATGGAGCTAAACACACCTGGTCAGGAGGCAAAGAACTAAAGCTAGATCCAAGGGGAAGACAGAACAGTTTCAAGGCCCCTCTGGAATCCAAATGACTATGAGGGACAAAAATTAAGTGACAGCATGTCTGAGCTACCGGGTGGCTGCTGGCTTACTTTCATCCTGCAAATACAAGGGGGCAAAATCTCTTTGGTAAAAGTAGTTCGGCCTAAACAAGTTGTCATGTTACAAAGCTACCAAATGGGGTTCTAGAAAATGTTCCTCTGATTCATTCTTCCCTTAATTCCACAATTAAGTCGTCTATTTCACGTAAGCTGCTGGACTAGGTAGAAATTACAAATATACAATTGTAACCCTTAATTCAGTCAACAAATATTTGAGTGGTGACGATGTTCCAACATTGCTCAGTGTAACGGGCATACACAGTTCTTTCCCTTTGTACGTGTTACATCAGATAATGTTCAGAGGAGATCGCCATAGTCCAGGTTATAAGACCAAAGCCCTGAAATGGTAAAATAACTTGCCTTAGAACATCCAGCTAGTAGTAGCACTGTCAAAACTTGAATCCAGTTCTGTCCAAGACCAAGGTTAGCATTATCAATATTTATGTGGTATGGTCTTCCTTTAATCACTTATGAACATTTGTGCTTTATCCACTAGTGTCTAAACTTCTCTGAGGCCAATGAATATTTTATACTCTTGCTCCAGTTCCTGCCATACTACAATACATTTCCATCAAATCAGCTTCTTTTGTCCTCCTACCATGAGACATGAATCCATTGGGAACTCTGCTTCTCCCAACATTCTAACAAGCGTTCCTTGAGCCCCTCCTATATGCCTGGCCCTGTTTTGGGTGCTGTGGTAGACATTACACAGGAAATAATTTCTCTTGTCAAGGAACCTTTTGAAATGCTGGAGAGAACGAAGGTAAACAACAGGATTTCTTAGAACCTTTAATATGCTAGTAAACATTTGGGATTCTTTAAAAGGGATATAGTGTACCAGATTTTCTCAAATTGTCTGTTCAAAGGCCACTTTTCATCCGTTAATTATACTCTGCACTGTTAATGCCAGTTTAAAGATATGATTTCTAGAACTATGTATAGAATTCATATCTAAAAATATCTGGCATAGAATATGGTAGGACTTTTACCAATAGGATAGATACCTAAATGGTTCACTCTGATTCATATTTCCAACCTGGTCCTCATGCCTGATAACTGTGTATGTTCATAAAGTGATAACTCCTCTTTCAGATTCTAATACCCCAGAGGTACTTCAGATACTTAGTTTCTCAGCCAGTTGCCCAGTCACTTAACTAATGAAGATAGAGGTATAATACTTCCCACTACCAAAACAAAATGTTTTCTGAAAACCAGAATAAGATACCTTAATAAGTATTGTTGAAGCAATGTACAGATGAGTTCTGCTTCTACTATCACATAAGTAGCTGATTATATGCAAGGCAAGTCTCTGGCAACACTACCCATTGGATCATAGAACAGGAAACAGAAAGATATAGATGGTTCAGCATGATCCCAATGCAACAGCTGAAAAAACATGGGGATAATGTTTTCTGAACCAGAAACATTATAATCATAAGGAGCATCAAAGCTAATGATTAAAAGAAGGCTTTGGAGCCATACCAATAAAACCTTATTAGGAATATGACCTTGGGAAAATTTATGATTTCTCTGAACTACACTAAGTAAGATAATATATATGAGGTATACATGTGCAAAGGATAACCCTTTTCCAAGATATAATGCTGATGATAACCAAGATGAGAGAGATTCAGCTTGAGTATCTATAGCAGGCATTTTGTGTGTGTGTGTGTGTGTGTGTGTGTACTTCATGCAAATTGAGCAATACAATAACATATTTTTCTGGGCAAGCACTGAGATAGTATCCTAACTGTCTTAATGGTTTGTTCTCTTAATCCTCCTGTAGTTTAGCTAGACAGATAGATGATTCAATAGATAGATGATAGATAGATAGACATTGATATATGTGATATAAATAGTATAAGTGTCCCCATTTGGCAGGTGAAGAGACAGAGGCTAACCCAAGTCCCCACGGTGACACACCTAGTAAATAGAAGAACCACAATTGAAAACCAGATTTCTTTCCCTCCAAAGAACATACTTTATATTGTACTCCTCTCATTAACTAACATTAGTGACTCATTTCTCTTCCTTTACCTCAGTTTCTTTTTCTGATAGAGAAGGGGCATCAACTTGATGATTTCTAGTGTCCCTTTCACGCTAATTCTCTTTGAAGATCAATATAATTCCCATTAATCACATCTTCTGTGAGACTGAAAAAATATATTTATATCATCTATCAATTTACTCTCTCCACTTTTATTGTTTTTTGTTATATGCCTAGGCCTCCTGGGTCCAGCATCCCTGCCTAACATGTCAACTTTTCAAGTAAAGCAATGCCTTTCATTACATTTTGGATGCCACACCAGTTTAATCCCATTGATAGAGGGCTATGCAATCAATTTGACAGTTGGATGATGATTTGAATCGTCCCTGACTCATTACTTTGTGAAGGATTTGGCATGCCAATCAATGGGGAATGAGGTGCCGTGCCTTGAAGAATGACAGTAATCCATTTTCCACCAATTGACGTGATGAGTCCTTGACAGAATCACAAGTTATGGGGCTAAAGCCAAACATGACTTGGCACATGCCTCCCAGCACTGCCATTTTGCAGGCCCTTAAGGTATTTATCAAAGCTGTAGCCTCCTCGTCTTCTGTCATCAGCCACACATTCTCGCAGTCCAGCTTTAATGGGCTTTTGCAGGTGAATAATGGGCTGACTTTCTTGACCTCACCTGGTTTACTGACCCAAAGTGTTTCTATGAAGAAATAAATTGGACCTCCTAATTAGTCCCACCCATGCTGACACACCTAAATGTATACATCTGAGTGAGAGCTGTCTTTCAAAGTAGTTGTCATTTTGGGAGTAGAGGCTGTCAGCATTCAAAATGCATTTCAGGGCTAGCATTTTTGAGTTCCACTACTTTTAAACAACACCTTTTCGGGGTCAGAATTATATCCCTAACTTGACCATCTTCCATGTTAATTTAATTTGCCTTTTGTCTATTTCTCAAAATAGTTTATCTTAGGGTATTGAGAATATTCATAAGAAAAACTTTTAGGTCTAAATAAAAATTGAATAGAAGCTTCAAAAAATTTTCTAGTAATATATGGCCATTGTATTGCTCCTAAAGTGGTTAATTTGAAACTTTGATACAACATATTTTAATATACTATACATTCACACACATATATGTATATATATATATATTTTTAAGTAATGGTAACTCATTTCTGATAAAAGATGTTAGCACCATCAAATTACTCAAGTGATTGTGTAAGCTACACACTTTCTCCATGCCATTGCCTTATCTACAGAATACTTCTGGAACATTTTACCTTGTCATGAATTATCAAATTCATTAGCTTTTTCGCCATATTTTCTTTAAAAAGTGACAATTAATCCTATACACCACAAAAAGATTTTAGTGCTGGCTTCTAGATAATATTGACTAGCCCAAGAAAAAAGGATTCCCCATAAGAGAAAGCTTAGATTTGCTGAAGAAGTTTAAAAAAAGAAAGAAAGAAAGGAGGGAGGGAGGAAGGAAGGAAGGAAAGAAGAAAGGAGGGAGGGAGAGAGGAAGGAAGGAAGGGAGGGAGGGAGGGAGAGAAAGAGAGAGAGAAAGAAAGAAAAAGAAAGAAAATAGCAGCATCTGTGACCTAATAGCGTAAAGAGAAGCTTCAAGAGAAGTTCACTTAATCTCAAGTCGTGTCCTGTGAACTAGGCTTTATTTAGTATTTTAGTGACCTGTGCTTAAATATAAACAAATGATTAAGGACTGTTTGACATGTACAGAAAATGGATTTTATTAGTTAAAATTGTGTTTGGCAATATCTCTACAATCCCACTATCCTCATTAGTCTGTAGTATTCTTTTCATGTTATGACTTTGTTGGATTTTGATATCTTTAGTAATTCTTGTGAAGTCACTGCTTTCATTCCTTACATTTGTAATGTTTCATTTTCTGTCATTTCTTCCCCCTGATTGTTCCAGCCAGAGGTTAAATGAAACCAGTTTGGTTTTATTTATTTCTCTATCATTTTTTATTTCATTGCTTTTCACTCTGATCTTTCTTTATTATGCTTACTATGCATTTCATTTGCTCTTCTTTTTCTGTTTTCTTAAAGTGAAAGACCTTTCTTCTTTTCTGATAGAGACATTTATTGCTGCAAATTTCCCCCTAAGTACTGCTTTAGTGGCATTCCACAGATTCCAATATATTTTCATTTTCCATTCAATTCAAAATACTTTCTAATTTCCCTTTTAATTTATTCTTTGAAACATGGGCTATTTAGCATATGCTAATTCATTTTCAAATATTTCAAAAGATTGTCTAGACATATTTCTGTTACACAATCTTAATTTAATTCCACTTTAGCAGAGAACATACGTTGTCGGATTTATAGCCTTTTAAAAATATTAACTAGTGCTCTGGCCAGTGTGGCTCAGTTGGTTGGAGGGCTAGCCCATAACCAAAAGGTTATAGTTTCAGCCCCTGGTCTGGGCTTCTATGGGAAGCAGCCAGTTGATGCTTCTTTCTTACATGGAGATTTCTCTCTCTGCCTTGCTCTCTCTCTTCTCTCTCTAAAAGCAATGAAAGAAATGTCCTTGGGTGAGGATGTAAAAAAGTTACTAACTTGTTTTATAACCTGTTAGGGTCAATTGGTCAAGTGAATTAATTATGTTGTCCAAGTTTTCAATACACTTACTGATCTTCTGTTCACTTGCTCTACTGATTATAACAGAAGGGTTTGAAAGTTTTGACTATGTGCATGGGCATTTATATTTCTCCCTGCCATTGCATTTTTGCTTCATGTATTTGATATTCTGTTCTTAGGTACATAAAAATTTAGGGTTGCTATGTCTTTCTGATGACTTAGCCCTTTATCATAAAATGGCCTTCTAAATCTCTGGTAATATTCTCTATTCTGAAATCTACTTTGGTATTAATATAGCCACTCCCGTTTTCTTTTGATTAGTGTTAGCATGTGTCATTTTCCATCTCTTTACTGTTAATCTATTTGTATCTTTTATTTAGAATGCACTTCTTATAGGCAGCATATAGATGGGGTTTGCCCTTTATCTAATCTTATAATCTCTGACTTCTAATTGAAGTGTTTGGAACATTTTCATGTGATATGATTATTAAACTCTAATCTTGCTTTTTTACTTTCTATTTGTCTAATCCGTTCTTTGCCTTCTTTTTCCTCTCTACTTTCTTTTTCATTAGCTATTTTCTTATGATTTCATTTTATTCCTTTGATGGCTTATTATCCATGATTCTTTGTTTATTATTTTGATGGTTGTATTAGGATTTACAGTAAACATTTTTAACTTACCAAAGTTTATCTTCAAACAATATACTTATTCATATAGAGTATAAGAATATTCCAATAGTTTACTTCTTTTTCTCTTCTTTTGATTTCTGTGCTATACTTATGCATTTTACTTCATGTTATAAATCTGTTTTGTGCTATGGTTGTGCATTTTATGTTATAACTAATTTTTGTTTAAATGTGAAATCACAATAATCTATTTTATTATTTTTTCCAAAGATTTTATTTATTATTTCCAGAGAGAGAAGAAGGGAGAGGGCAGAGAGGGAGAGAAACATCAATGTATGGTTGCCTTTAACCTGCCGCCAGCTACAGATCTGGCTGGAGACCTGGCTTGCAACCTGGTTATATGCCCTGCCTGGTATAATAATTTTTTAAATAAGAAAACTAGTCTTTCACATTAACCCACATAATTATCATTTCTGGTATTATCCATTCCTATATTTACATTTGTATTTCTGTCTAATATTTTTCTTCTGTCTGGAGAAAGCCCTTTAACATTTCTTATAATAAAATTCTGCTAGTTATAAATTCATTAATTTTTTTATGTTTCAAAAATATTCATTTGACCTTTGTTTTTGAAAGATAATTTTACTGAATATAATTCTTCAGGGAAATAGTAAAGGTATTACAGCCAAGAAACAAGGGTAGTATGCTAAAAAAAGAAAGCACCTGGAAATTAATATGAGAATCAAATCTTTAAAACATCATAGGAAGATTGGAAGAATAACTTGAAAAATTTATCAGGATCATCAAAATGCCATGTGAGTGAAACCTAAAAAAAAAAAAAAGAAGGAAATTAAAAAGTCTGTCTAGAATATCTATAATTTGTCTAGTTGGAATTTCTGGAAAAGAAAAAAAAACTGGGGAGAAATTTTCAAACGTTGTTTGGGCTTAGATTGAATGAATGAGGCTATTGAGTACTCATTGTAGTAGATGCAACAGTACCTATGGTAAAAACAAAAGGAAGATTCCAGAAGATTCCAGATATAGGAAGAAAACACAGGGTGGGCAAAAGTAGTTTTACATATGTTCATATGAAAAATAATACAATAATTAATAAATAATAATACAGGAGTTAAACTGTGTTTCAAGTACAATTTTAAACCCACTTTTGCCCACCTCTGTAGTCTTTCATATAAAGCACCAGGAGTCAGAATGGTGCTGGACTATAAACATTCACTTTGAAAGCCAGAGGACAAGTGGGTAATCCCTTTGAAATGCTGCACATAGTCAAATGATCTATTTGGTGTAAGCATAGAGATAAAAAATATTTTAGGCTTTATAGTCCAAACAATCTTATGTGCCATTACCCAATTCTGCCATTATGACAATAGACAATAGGTAAACAGGTAGATATGGCTGCATTGAAATAAAAGTCATTTATACCAATGGAAGGATTTTAGCTGGCCCCTAGAATAAAGATGTTCAGAGAAGCAAAATCATAGAAAAAAGTCTTTATGACTCTTTTCCAAAAAGTTATTGTATAAATATACCCATCCAAATTTGGGTTTACACCAATAAGGAAAAAAAGAAACATTAAAAATAGATAATCTGATTCAAGTGAGAAACAAAAATCCTAGGTTGGTAGTGAAGTAGTATATCAGGATAATTAATAGTGGTAACAACTAAGAGAACAGTCAGTTCAGACTGGAACAGAGAGATGGAAAGCTGTAGGAGGGTTGCATACAAATAAGAAATGAAACTAACAGAATACCTGATATGCTTAAACATATTGAGGCTAGATTTCAATAGAATTCTAAGCAACTGAAAATAATCAGGTAAATATTCTCCTGCAAAGTTCTGTAAGAAAAGAAATCTAATTATACATGAAATGGGTTTATTTGTGAGTAACATTTATATAGTCATAATTATATAAACACTAAATATTGCTTTAATTAAAAATTGTGACAGATTATTGGGAGGATGAGAAAAGCAGAAGTGTGGACTGTTTCTGAATAGGTGAAGAAATGAAGAAGAGAGACAGATTTTTGTCTTCCATAGCAGGAATTCAACACATAACAACAAAAACTGAAAATAGTAAAATAAAATAACCAAGTTATTTAGATGTATGGCTCAGGGTAAGAGGCTCCCACGCACACAAAAATGAAAGAATACAAAGTAATGACTTCCAGAATTGGGGATTTAAAATAGGTGAGGCTAAATTTATTCATTATTCTCATGATTTTGAGAAAATGTTACCTGTTAAAATAACACACACCAACACACACAAATTAAAGTAAGGAGTAAGTTTACATGAAAGAAAAACAACGTGAAACTCTGAGTAGCTAATTTTTTTAAGAGGTGAATATTTAATCTAAAAACTGTTATTCTTTAGCCAATAAAATAATGAAAACCATATATTGATAATAATAACAAACATTTATAAAATTGTTTTGAGTTTTCAATTACACTTGACATTCAATATTACTTTATATTAGTTTCATGTGTAAAGTATAGCTAGTAGTTAAACATTTATATAATTAACTAAGTGATCTTCCCAATAAGTTTAGTACCCACCTGACACTATACATAGTTATTACAATATTATTGGCTATTTTCTCAATGCTATACTTTATGTCCTCATGACTATTTTGACTAACATTTTTGAGCATGTAATAAGTGCTAGAGACTGCTAGGCCCATTACTTACATTACCTTAGGTCAAGTACCATGCTTTTTTATTGTTATTTTTATAGATAATGAGTAAACAGTCTTAGAGAGGATTAATAAATAATAATGATAATTTAAAAAAGAGGTTTATAGAAAGAGCAGAGGCAGGGTTCAAGGCAGGCCTCTCTGGTTCCTTAGTGGGCACTTCAGCCTGTAAGCTAACTGACTTTTAGTTATTGCAGTTATTCATCAAAATTGTCCCAGCTTCTTACAAATCAGTCCATTTTTTCTTTTCTCTCTGCTGATAATGTTTCTTTCAAGTAATTCCACTAAATGGACTACATATTTTCTTTTTAATGTGTGCCAGTTTTTTAAAAAATATTTTTTATCCTCATCTGAGGACTTTTTTTTTTCCATTACTGTTAGAGAGACAGGCAGACAGACAGACAGAGAAACTTCAGTGTGAGAGAGAAACATTCATTGGTTGCCTTCTTGTATGTGCCTCAATTTAGGATCAAACCTGACCAGGAATTGAACCCGCGACCTTTCAGTTTATGGGATAATGCTCCAACCAAGTGAGTCACACCATTATGGGCGAACTTGTGCCATTTTATCACAACCTTTCTCCCAGCTTTGGTTTGAATGTCCTGTTTTAACCTGGAGTTTTCTAAAAGTATTTGGAAGGAAATGCAACTAAGTGGTTAAGCAAAGACATTCATTTTCCTTTTTCAGGATGAGAAAAGCATGAAGGCTAGGGGAGGGTTCAGGGAGAAGTGCCCATTGGGTGGGCAGTGGATAGAAGCATGAATAGAAGTAAGAATCTAGTATGAAGACTCAGAAGTGAGGAGACAAAAATAGCAAACGAAAGACAAAGGTAAAAGCATTAGAGGTGGGTGTCAGATACAAAAAGAGATGGAAAGGGGGCCAAGGGGCTGCACGAATTCCTTCTGATGTCTCAGATATTTTAACTGAAAACAGCTCCAAGTATATGCAGTGTTACTATTGTATGAAACAATGAGATTTGTTTCCCTAACTTGGAGTTGATCCTGCAACTTTGTTTTTGCAGAGTGGTAGAAAGAAAGCCATACCCTGTGACTACACATCTTGAATTGTTCTGCAAAGCAAATATAAGATAACTCTTCCTTATGTCATTTAACTGTTATAAAATTCTTATGAATAGGAAGAATTGGGAATGACAGAAGAACCTACTAAAATCTTTACATAGCCAGTTAACAAGACAAATATCTGTCACTTGTCAAATTTTAGAGATTTATTAGTTCTCCCCCTACCCCATATCTCTCCCCCTCCTTCCCAAGGTCTGAATTGTAAAGACTCATCTGGCACTAGAAACTTCAAGGACAGGAACCGCATAGCTCCATGCCTTTATTAAAAAATTCTGCTGTTATATTTTTAACTGAATTTCATATAGTAGGGATGGGACAGTCAGACTCTTTTATTGCTTTGCTCATCTCTTGCATTATATCTTCTGTGCAAAAAGGCTCTTGTGTCCTAAACTGCTTTTCTTTCAACTCTTTAGACCCAGCATTAGACAACTCAGGATGTCTGATTTTATATAAAAGATAATAAATGGGTGCAAGTAGATTGCAAGGTTATAAACCAATCAGGATTTTAAGATATACTGGGCATGAGTATATTACCAAGGTTTCATGTAATCAGCATGTGGATGGAATCATGAAAGATTTAGCCCATTGAGGATTCACATATTATGTTATTGTCACCATGGAAGTTTCAGGAGATCACATAATTTTATAGAAATACTAGGTGCAGGCTACATAAATATGCCTAGTGTCATCATCCACATGCACGTAATCTGTCCAAGTCTCCAGTTTTGATTCTGGAGACCCGTTTTCATCGCATGATTAATTTGCTAAAACTGTCCTTGAGTTCCCTTTGTTTATAGAAGTAAAACTTCCATGCTTCCCTCATCTCATCCACAGGTTACCCACTTTATTCTTCTCTTTTATGAACCTTGCCTTCCAGGTGAGCTAGAATGTTTACCATCCATCCTCTAAATCTATAAATTTAAAACAGTATCAACAATAACTACCACCAAAAAAACCTGAAACAAAGCCCCTCGATAGTCCTTTATTCTTGCGTGTTTTCAAATTACCATGTCGTTTCACCTGATCTCATGCCCTTGTTACTGAACTCAAAGGTTGCACCACTTGGGGTGCTCTATTCAAGAACCAGAAGAGACGTGATTGTTACAAGGTAGTTTTTTTTTTTTTACAACAGCAAGTAAAAAAGGCAGAGATTTCATATCCAAATCTCTGTCTCTTGTAAGGGAGGCTTGCCGTTGCTTATACACACTACTTGGCCAATTAGACATTGATTTCTTCTTTGCAGTGGGCTATACTTGCTAGGCTGGGTTCCAGTCAATCTCTTCCTATTTAAAGCTCGTCTGCAAAATACTTTGCTACATTTTCACATTTAGCAATAAGAGCGTTTGGTAAGAATGGTCCAGACCTTGACACCCGGGTCCTATCTGACACCCTGACAACAGCTTGAATTAGGGTGTCATCTGATTCATAAGTAAATCTGCTGTAAAATTCACATAAGGGAGTTTCATGACCAATGACATGGCTTGGCCAATTTTCTATGTCATCCAAAGGCCTGTATTTTGAGACTGAAAGAGTGAGATGGGGTCCTAAGGATCTCTATTTCCCACTGGGGAACATCACCCCTATCTTTCTATATGATGCTGAGAACTTCCCCCTCATCCCACTGGCTACAGTCCTCAATAAGATTTCCTTCTCTGACCACTTAGATTGGTTATTTTCAGATCCATGTATTTGATAATGGTCATAAATCATCTTTTGGCTTTTGACAACTTTTTCACTGTGATAGTTGTTGAAGTTTTAGTATTTATATTTCCAACAGGCTTAATTTCAAATTTCCAACTTTGTTTTAAACACCTTGAGGATCTAGGCTATGTTGAAGCATCTGTTTTGGTTTCAGGTTCTTTTTGATGTTCTTAAAAGCAAACATTAAATTACTGAGAGGAAGGGGGTCAATGGTAGAAGGAGGCTTAGGGTTGCCATGAAGGATGATTAATTTCAGAGATATGAGGTTCAAAATGGTATGAGAGGTGGTAGGTGGTAGGGTGTAGGAATGGGATGTGACTCATATATGAGACATGGATCATGAGTACATGCCACTTGCATAGTTAATTAGGTATCAGCATGTTTAGCTTTCTTTATTTGACTCTTTAAATGGAATGCATAAAAACAGTGCCAGTCACAAGGTCCAGCTTTGGAACACACATTAAGCCTTTTGAACTCCTCCAAATGGTTGCTCTTAAACTATGTAGCACATGGAATATTATTGCCTGACTGTAGAACCTTATAGAAGAAGTAATTCTTCTATCACACCCATAGTTAAGGATTTATTACCCTGAGTTAGCTTGAGTTACGCTTGTATCCTGGTTGAATGGTGCCATTGCTCAGCGATGGTTAATGCATTTCAGAACCATTCACACACTGTTCTTAAGCTGCTCTGTGCATACAGGTAACAGTAAATGTGGGAATAATTAAGGAAACCCTCATGGATATAAAGATCTAGGGAGCCAGGTCCTTAAGACACCTTGCGGGAACGGTGCAACTAGGTATACATGATGACAATGCCATATCTCCACAGCTCACGCAGGGTGGTGGGTACATCCTGGCCCCCTCTGTTCCAACTCATTGCTGCAGAGCACTTCTCTGTGAGTTTCTTTCAACCCTGACTCCCACTGCAGTCAGGCCAAGTAAGAGTTGTCTTACTGAAGGATGGAGACACAGCTTTGTTTTGTTGGGTGGCAGTGGGTCTGAGAGCTGGAGAATTGGTCTTTAGGGGATATAAAATTAGTCAGGTTGTTATTGCTAAAGCTTGTAGAAACCAGTGGAATCAGAGATCATTTGAGAGTCAGCATTTAGGAGGCTCTTAGTGGATTTTTAAAATCACTTGCTCTATTAGTGCCCTGTAGATTTGGCCTCTATGTACATGTGGCTGGAAGTAGGTGAGCTTCCCTAAATCTACAAAGGTGTACCTTCCTTCTGCTAGCTGCCCCCTTACATCAGAGGCACAGCTTGGTGAGTCACAATTTATTCTCTTGATTATACCCCGAGTGGCACAGACCCTGTCACAACCACATTAGGGCAACACTATCTGGTTAGTACAATGTTCTAGTCATTAGTGGCAGAACATTGGTAATTTGTTACTGTATACAATATGTGTGACTTGATTTACATAAACAGTTATATTGTTTAGCCACATAAAGTGTGTCTTTTGTTATATGCACCTCCAATCTTCTAGGAATTCCTGTACTAGAGTTATTATTACCAGTCCAGCAAGTGAGAGAGATCACAGAACACAAGGCAGCCTTCAGTGGTTCTATGGGGAAATATCACAATAGCAGACCAAAGGGAAGCCAGAAAAAAAAAAAGCAACTTATTTTATTTTATTATTTTTATTTAGTTATTAAAAATTTTATTTATTATTTCCAGAGAGATAAAGGGAAAGAGGCAGAGAGAGAAAGAGAGAGAAGCATCAATGAATGTATGGTTGCCTTTCACCTGCCTCTCACTGCAGACCTGGCTGGGGACCTGGCTGGAGACCTGGCTTTCAACCTGGTTATGTGCCCTGGCTTGCAACCTGGTTATGTGCCCTGGCTGGGAATGGAACCAGCGACCTTTGGGTTTGCAGGCTGGTACCTTATTCACTGTGCTACCAGCCAGGGCTCCAAAGCAACTTATTTTAAGCTGGACTTATAATGATAATCAAATGGGAATAGACATTGGAGGCATGGTTGCAAATACGTGTCTGCTCAGTATCTAATGTGCATTCCCTCCTTTGAAGAAGGCACTTCTAACACACACAACTTCATGGTACGCTCCATCACATAAGCCATCCAACCAGTGGTTTCTCCATGTTCCAGCAACCAGGTACAATTCAGCAGGGGTGCCCCCAGGAACATCTAGGTGACTACTCAGTGTTGAGCAGTGAGTACCTAGAAGAAGTAGAAAATGGGTCCCTCTCATTGAGTAATTTATGTCTGGTCAGATTCAACAGGACAACACAGATCTTACTGCACTTTATTTTTAAGTTTTATTCTATTCTATTTGACTTTGATTCCAATTTCTCGTTGTTAGAAATTAGGGCTAAGTTTCTGGATACCTGAGAGAGAAGTTGAATGATTACTTGATTTACTTTTACTATTGCTGGGTGCTGAAAAAAGTGCCCTCCTGGCGTTTTCCTTTGGGAATGGAGCCTCAGGAAAGGCCCAATCATGAGGCCCAGGCTGCTCAGTGCCGGCAGCAATAGTAGCTCTCAGCTACCAGTCCAGGTGGCAAAGGGCTACCAGAGGCCAATGAAAGACGGGAAGCTAACTTTTCCTTGAGAGAGAGGGTGTGTGTGTGTGTTTATTATGTAGTGGAAATATTGGATTTTAGGAGCTGGAAGGTACAATAGAAACGGTCACATCTTAAACCATCACTTTAGAGACAAGGACACAAAGACCTTGGATGGCTAACCGATTTGCCCAAGGTCACACACTTCAGCCTTCAACTGATGGAAATTATGGTTACTTTCGGTAATGCAGAACTCAGCACTGTCCCAAGGGGCCAGGACTCTGCCCCCACCTTGTTTCCTTCTTGGGACTCATCAGAATCTGCCACTCTTGGCCGCGGTGCCGCAGGAGGAAGTGAGGGAGACTTAAAAACCATCCAGCTCTCTAGATTCAATTGGCAGGTTAATCGAAAACAAATTTTTTATTGCACAATAAAGGGCCTGGGTACAGTGGAACATTAATATTTGTTTCCCAAAGAGTGGACCCTGAGAGAATAAAGCTGCATGCAGCTGAATTACAGTACCCGGAGTGTGGGGACGCATTTGGTGTGGCTTCATTTTACACCACCATTAATCAGGCAGCGGAAAGCAGAGGCTGCCCGGGCGCCCCGAGAGAGGTGTCGCCCCCAATCCGGGAAGGCAGTCCGCTTTCCTAAGTACCTTATGTGATTACAATATACTTTTCATGAGGCATTCTTAATAAAACAAAAGGTGGCCCTCTGACAAAAATATCATCTGGTTTTTATTATGTAAAATACAGCAATTTTATCAGCATTAACACTGATTGACTGCCATTAGCCCCTTGCCTTCTAATAAAATTTATGATACCTTTCAGGAGGCCAATTTGATAGAAAGTGAAGTGATTGCACCCTGCTTAGATATCTCTCTGGCATCTATTCCAACAATAATGCGGTAATTTTATGCATGAAATAGCACAATTGGCATAAATAGTTATAATACTGAGTGCTGTCTAAGGAAACTGGCTGGTGGAAAATTAGAAAGTGCTTCACACTTTTGAAACAGGTAATTAGGATTTTTCCTCGTGCTCATACAAGGCAGGCTGGAGTTTCATTTTATTTTTCATGTTTCATTAAAATATAGGTGTTAAAAATAAATGTTGAATTGAAAACTGCATAGATTATGAAATTAAAGGTATAGTGCAGGGTAGGGGGTGCAAAGTTCAATGGGACATTGGAATGTTTTATTTAGTTGCTGTAGGAATTTTTTTTTTTTTTTTTAATGCTTTAGAAAGGTAATGTAGTCTTATTTCAAGTATGTTACTTTGGGAAAAAAAATGATTTAGAAATAGATTGCATTCAATCTTTAGGCCTTGAGCCCAAAAAGCAATGTGCTCCCGTGATTTAAACTCTTAACTGAGGATGATCTCCTTTGTTTAATTGGCAGGTGAAGGCAGGTGTTGGGTCTGTGGGATTCGCTGAGCAGTGTTGAACTTTGCATTGGGCTCAGCAGCTCCCTGTCTGTTCCACGTTGCCATCCTGACCTTGGCTGCCCATTCAGCCCTGAGCCAAGCCCCGGTGGAAACTTTTTGATTCTCTTGAACTGTGTTGTGGTGTTGGGAGGAGGGCAAAGGGCTATAATGACACCATTGTATTAACCTCTACTTATGACCCAGCGGAGGGCAGCTTTTAAGTTTCCCCAGCTGTCTCATTCAGTTGGTTGCCCTGGCCCCACTGACATGACACCATCACAATCCCAGCCGCAGACTAATGACCACAGTTGTGAAGGCGGCATGTTACAGGATAGAGTGCAGAGGGCTAAGAGGCCAGAAAGCTGGATTTCTCTTGTTTCCTCATTACTAGCTGTGTAGAATTAGGAAGGACATTGCACTTTTGTATGCCTCAGTTTTCTCGCCGTTAAAATGGCAGTTGTATGCTTATTCCCATTGTTCTTGAGAACACAGATCACAAACCAAGTTGAAAAAGAGACAAAACAAATTGCAGCTCTCCACTGATGCACAGAGTATTGCTATGTTCTAATGAAAAAGTGCGGGCGAAATGAAAAGAATAGTATTTTTGTATTATAAAAATATTTTTTCTGAGATGTTTGGAGATAGGAGAACAAGCTGTGTCAGTGATTTAGAGAGATATTACAAACTGCTCTCGTAATTTAAGATGTACAAGCATAATACCTTAGAAAGAGCAACAGCATTTATTGTGACTAAGTAAAATTGCAAAGTCCTTGGCAGCTACTCTGGTTTTCAATAGGAAATCATAAAGTAGGGAAGGAAAGCAGCATTGCTAATAATCTCACTGTAAATTCTGTTTATTATTTCTATCATATTTTCTAGTGATTGCTATGTAAAACTGCAGTTTGTTACTGTAATAATGTATTCACATTCTCAAGCCATTCTAGGAAAAATATCTAGTCCACCAGAAAGGTGATCTTGCAAAGGAAATTTGGGGGGCAAATGCTATTTTCATGAATCTATCAATGACACTGAGTTCTACACAGAAGTCACTTTATGTTAGAGTTGTTGTGCATATATAATTAACACAACTTGCCCAAAGATTTTTAAGAGGATCTTTCACAACAGCCATTGAAACTAACATGTTTCTCTTCATTTTAATATTGGTTCTGCCAATAGGATAATCTTTCTAATTCACAATGATCATAATGATTTTTCCGTGTTGTAGAGAGAAATTATATTACCTAGGAAAGACTGTCATGGCAGAAACATCATCCTTTTTCTCCACATTCTTTACTTATGCCTTCAGGTGGAGGAAGGAGATGGACGAGACTTAGACAAGAGTCTGTATGTCAGCCCATTCTCTTTCCCATTTTCAGGTCTGACTAGCTGAATGATGGACATAGTCTTATGAACTTCTATTTCCCTTTAGCGAAAAACTTTGAGTAGAATTACTTTGTTTAGTTTACCATACTAATTATAACATCAAGAACCTGACACATAGGAGGTGCAGCCAATATTTATTGAATAAATGAATAAATGCACCAGTGTGTGGGCAGTGATCCTGGGTAAGTACATCAAAGCAGAAGATATAGATTCTCCTTGAGGTAGGTTTTCTTGAGATCTAGACCAAGAAAGAAAGTAATGGGAATCTTATTATGGCCATCCATCTGGGCCACATTTTTGGATACAGTTTTGTCAGATATAAGGTGAATACTTGCCCTGGCTGGTGGCCCAGTGGATAAGGCACCGGCCTGCAAACCCAAAGGTCACTGGTTTGATTCCCAGCTAGGGCACACGGAACCAAGTGGCAAGCCAGGTCTCCAACCAGCTCCATTATAGCTGGAGACAGGTGAAAGGTAACCATACATTGATGTCTCTCTCCCTCTCTGCCTCTCCCTTCCCCTGGCTGGAGACCTGGCTTGCAACCTGACTTTCCCCCCATGACTGGGAATTGAACCAGCAACCTTTGGGTTTGCAAGTCCGCACCTATCCATTGAGCCACCAGCTAGGGCAAAATGTATTGGTTTAAAAGACAGAACCTATTTATTCCATCTAGATACATTCATCACACAGATTCACTTTGAAAATTAGCAGTGTTGTGAAGAAAAAGTTAGCCTTATGTTCTAAGGAAGAGAAATTGATCAGTAAAGAAAGGAATTTCCATAGACAAGGATCAGTAATTCTTGCCACATAAATTTCAGAGAGAACTGGCAACAGAGGGTTTTGCTTAAGAATCACTTTTGTGCTGAGAAGTAAAGTTCCCATATATAAGGCTGATGAGCTAACACAAAACTGATTTTAGCCTCCTAAAGTTCAATTATTCATTAGTTCACTTATTTAATAAATGCTTGTTGGGAAGAACAGTGGGAGCATGAAAAACGTGCAGGCTGTGATGTGAAACAAACAGATTTGAGCATTTGTTGTGTTAATGTATCATTTCATCAATTATTTACCCTTTTCAGGACTCAGTTTCCCCATTTTGTAAGCCAAGGATAATAATAATGACTTTATCAGGTTATTGTGAAGATTGACTAATATATAATCAAGTACAGTGAACACTGAAAATTATTCCTTTTTCTCTGGTTTCCTCACTCAACTCTTCCTCATTTCCTTATTCTAAATGCTGGGGAAATGGAAACGACCCAGATATTTCATTGCTCTCAAGAGTGGACGGTTTAGTGGAGGAGCCAGGTATTGACTTTGAGAAAGAAAATACTTACCAAGAAAGGCTTCTAGTGGCTAATTGAACTCAAAGTTAAAACACAGCCCAGCAGCCATTGTTAAATAAGAGCCTCTCCCACAGCTGCACTTCAGGGAGAATCCTGCACTAAACTACCTGCTGCCTGTACTAAACTGCCTGCCTGCACTGTGTTCCTGCCATTTGAACTGACCTTTATAAAGGAGTTCCTGGAATCCTATTTCAACAAACAGAACTGAGACTTCCCTCTTCCAATTGGAGCTGTGTAGCTATATCCTCATTAGCAATTTCACACTCCAGCCTGTTCCTTTCCAACGAATCAGGGTGGTGCTTTTTGGACCAATCAAATTGTAAGGATTTGGGGTCCTCATTTGCATGAAAATGGACCAATCTGAGGCTTTGGATGGGGATTTATCTTCTCTCCAGGTAAGCCAGCTCTCCTCCCATTCAGGAAACGTGTTGTCCCTTTTCACTGAAGGCTGTTTCCGGCACTGGAACTGTTGAGGACATCTGGGCAGACCAGGGTGGACCTGTCCTGTTTCAGAAAGCTAGAATGGAGCAGAGTCCTCTCAGCAGGCCTGAGCAGATCTAGAACGAGAACTGCCAAGTAGAGGGGTGCCAGGCTGAAAAACTGCCAAGCCGCCTTGCCCCAGTTGCTGCACAGCCATGCTGATCCACAGCTGTGTGGTCTTGTAATTAAGCTGTAACACCACCGAGCTGTTCCATGGCTGTGCTGCATCACAAGTCAACAGTTTGCACAAAACAGTCTTCTCCTTCACTGCATCCTATATTAGATATTACTGTTGGCATTGACTTGGCACCAGCAAACACCTGTTGACACAGGTAATTCGGGAACAAAATCATTAGTGTGATAAGTGCAATGTACTCCATTCTATATGAAAATCTAACTCTGCCTGAGGCTTCCAGAGAAGATTTTGTACAGAAAGTGTTGAAGAAGCAATGGTGGACATAAAGACACAGGACAGACAGAGCATGCTAAAGTCAAGATACTGTAAGTGAGCTAATGTAACTAGAGAACAAGGTATTCATGAAAGAGTGGCAGGAGATGGAGCTGAGCAGATAGACTGGAGCCTAGTCATGTGATGACCTAGAATGCCATGCTAGGAGCTGGGGAGCTTTTCTCTGTGGAAGGTAGGGACTCACAAAACCTTTAAGCAGCAAGTAGCTGGGTCAATATCTTTTAAGAAAGACCACTCTTGTGACCATGTGTAGCGTAGTATAAACACTGATTAGGAATAAATTGAATTTGTTCGGGAAATTTTATTAACAAAAAAAAAATGCAGATAAGGGAAAACAGATTTGAAATATATTTAAAAGGTATAAGAAAAGTTATATTGAATTAGAAATATTATGAGGGGACACATAAAATATACTTTCCCCGAGGCAAAAACATATGGAGGTTTGAGGACTGGATCTAACTGGTAGAATTCATTAACATTGTACTTCAGTCCTCCCACCTGCCAAGAATTACCAAAGTCACAAGGGAGACATACGTACTTCTGTGATGGTATTATTATTCACAGCTTTATAGGTGACTTCTCTGAGAAATGTCGTCAAACAAACCATAATAATTTAAATGAGGGGTATGCAAAAAAGGGCTTTCATGACTGATCCCTGGCAGTATATGGTAGCAACAGATCCAAACATTCGTGTACCAGAGAAAGTAGAGTTTGTACATGACTTGTTTTCTTCTGCTAAATGTTCTTAATCTTTACTGGCATCTGGATAATTAATTATTTTACTCACTTACATCTTCCTTGATAATCTCCAGGAGAATTTGCTGCTTGACACATATACACTGACATAAACAATGGTGATCCCTCTCCTCCTATGATTGGACCCCCCTTCCCCCACTTCATTCCTTCTCTTCTTGATCCTTGCCCCTAGGTTATTAGACCTCCCTTCCTCCCTTTCCTGGAGACTGGTTGAAAGGATGCACTCAATATATCAACGAGACTCTGAAATATTAGCTATGCAGAACAGATTTTTTTCCTCCCCTTAGAACAAGTCCCAGTTGTTATTTTCTACAATCTCCAATGTTAAATCCATATATTTTTTTAATATCAGAATTCAATATCCTGGAAGTACTAATGAATCATGCAAATGCTCTTATTTAATGTTGCACTTCACTTAATCTTCTTTCCTTATCAGAATAATTTTTGTAGCATTGCCATCTTTAGTGCTTTTTATGGCCTCCAGGTGCATAAGCTTTGCCCCAGAACCAAATAAATGGAAAGCTATTTCAGATAGTATTAGAGTGTTTCTAACTCTGGGATCAGAAATAATCGGAAGAAGCCCTTAGTGCTTTAGAAGCACTGTCCTTTAGTTTTAAAGTTCAGAACACAATGTAAGAAACTAAGAGAGATAGGGAAGTAGACATGGTCTCTGCCCTCAAAGGATTTTATCATTTAGATGGAAAAAAAAAAAAAAATATATATATATATATATATATATATATATATGAATATGTGAGCATATAAATAACAACATACATCACTGTATGATCAGCTGCCAGGTTAGGTGTATGTATATATCCTAAATAAAATTTTGTAGAGTGAAAATGAATACCCCTCAAGCAATTATATAATAGCATTGTGTTAAAATAAAACTTGCAAAACAAAACTATTCAGAGGTGAAAGGAAATTTTTTACTCACTCATCATGAAAACCTATATTTATTACCACATGACAGACACTGTTGTAAGCACTGAGATACAGTGGTGAGTAAACTAGAAAAAGTTTTAGACCTAATGGGATTTGTAGGCCAGAAAGAATGAAATAAACAAATAATTATGTAATATCCTTTGGGAGAGGGATGTGAGATAAATAAGCAAATAAAAATGACCCTTAGTTTTGGCACTAACTGACATGTGGGTCCATGAGTGAAGCAGAGAGATGACCAGGTTTGGACAGGAGTATGAAATGGTAGAAATGTTCCTCAAGAGTTATCTATTCAATTACATTGAGTTTGAGTTTTATCAATCATTTGGTTCTAGGGTTAAAGAGGAAGGGCTGAGCTGAAGAAATAAATACGGAGGTATTAGTAGACAGATGATGCTCAAAGCTATGGACTGGATGGATGCTCTAAGGCAGGGAGTAGTTATGGAGAAGAGAAGAGAGGAGTCTAGTTACAGATTGGGAAAATGAGGACGGACTAGCCAAGGTAACTGAGAAAGCAGCCAATCAGGTATGTAAAAACCAGGACAAGGTGCCCCAGAAGCCAATTGAATAAAATGTTTGGGGGATGAGGGAGTGATTAACTGTGCCAATGCTTTTACAGAATAGAGGAATATTAGAATTCCTGGCTGACTCATGTTTTAGCAACAAGGAAATATTTGGTGACTAGACTAGAATCTCGTCATTGGAGTAAATGGATGAAAGCTCAATTGGCTTCCAGATAGAACTGGAATTGAAGAAATGAAAAGAATGAGTATAAATAAATTGTCCATGAATTTTCCTGTGTAGAGGAAGAGAACGTGTATGCTGGGTATAGGAGGTCATGGAAGTTGTTAAAATAAGAGGCATTACAACCAGTAAAAAGACTGATCAACATAGAGTTTCAGGCAAGAGAGAAGTAAGATTGCAGAAACAAAGCCCTTTGAGTACTTTAGAGAGGATAAGATCCAGGGTGCAAGGAAAATATTTGACCTTCAAGATAAACATGAAAAGTTTATCCACTGCAAAGGAAGAAAAAACATTGTAAAATGAGAGTTTACAGGTATATTGGTGATTTTGGAGATGGAAAATGAGAATGTTGTTCTCTCATAAGTTTTGTTTTCCCACTAAAATGAAAAGTAAAATCATCAACTGGGTGAGGAAGATGAGGAGATGTTAAAAGTTTGAGGAGAAAGGGCAAATGGTGACAATATCCTCAAGGAAATTCTTGATGGTGAAGGAAGTAGGGAAATATAGAGAGACTGAAGGGACATTCTGAGAACCCACAGGAGATGGATGGTTATAAACTTAAAGTGAAATCAATATGCATTACCATGGTTTTCCCCAAATCACATTCTGTAGCTTTCTTTAGTGTACATGTGGGATAGGTAAGGAAATATGTTTCACCAAGGGGAGAGAAAAATGCAAATGAAATGAGGGTATGCAAGGCAATGAGTGATTATCCTCAACTCTGCTAGGGAATGAGGGAATAGAAAATACAGAATGGGTTTTAGACAATGAAAAAGTTATGGGTTATGGGTTGGAGAACAGTGTCAATGAATTGCTAGCTTGAAGGTAGTGGCGTAAGTGTATTGGGAATTTATGAAGTGGGCTTACAGCTAAAATTTTGGAGGGAATGAAGTTACTGGTAGGGCAAAGTGAAAGATGTGATATGAGGTCCGTATGACCGTGTGTGCTTTTAGAATGGTATTATTTGGAAAGGCAGATGTGAATAAACACAGGAACCAATTGATTAAGGCTAAGTATTTATTTGAAAAGGGAATATAAGTGAAGACAATTGAATGTGACCTTGTACCCAAGTAATAACATTGGCAAACAAGTCTTGCTATTCTTAATCTCTTATTAAAATAAACAAAAGCATCTGTCATCCGGAAAAAATATAAGCCCCCTGAAATATATCCTAAAGAATTGCTATTTTCTTCTGGATTTTCTAGTCTGATACTATTTTTTTTTTAAGAATTAGAAGCATTTAGTTTGCTATAATTATTGTAAGTGAATCCATGCTGGTCTCTAGTTCCATCTTATCTTCAAGTGCTATGGCTCCTGCAAAATTATGAATAAAAATAATTATGTAGCTTGGAAGAAGATACAGTCAAGCCCTTCCTGAATTTAAAAGAAAAATGTGGACAAAGGGAAAGTAACTGAAAATGGTTCAGGAATTATCAAGAAAGATAACACTTTTTTACCCAATTTCTTATTTCTTTAAACTATATTTAAATGTTGACTAATTTAGTTATATTATTGAACAGTTCTTACTCAAGAGAGAATTTTTATATAAAAATATTTTTTCTCTCTTTTATTTGTTTCCACTTTAAAAACTGAGGCTCTGTGACTCCAACCATAGACCCTCCCCTCTATCATCAGTGGCTGTGGTAGGGAAGAACTCCAGAATGTCAGACCTATCTTCATGAAGTATAAAGTGAGGACAGGTAAAGTCACCCAGATGTGGAACCTCTACTCGCCATGCTTCTGATGATAATTTTACCTCAATAAGCCATAAGCACACTGCCATCAAAACAAGAACATGTGCTTGAGATAAAATGATATGTCATTTTAATGGAAAAAATGATTAATCCAATTAATGAGTCAAGCACTATAGCCAAATAAGGGTTCTTAATATATCATTTTTCTATTTACTTACAAAATTAATTTTAGTTGTTTAAGAAACCCTAATAAGCCTAAAATAGCTAGTTTGGCCACTGAGATAGGTACTGAATTATCCTGTTTTGTCAGGTGTCTTCTGAACAGAATTACTGTAGCAAATTGAGAAATGATACTTTGAGCTCAAAGGTGATGGTGGTCCATGTGAGGACATTTGATTATCTTTGTCTACATTCCAGAAACTTTTGACTTTGCACAATTAAACTAGCCTACTTATGGAATTAACCTCCCAGGAGCATCTCTTTTTAAATGAAGCAGCATCTTGTTTCAAGAAAAGGGAGATGTACCTGAGACTAGCCCCTTAGCCCTCTGCTCAGTTCCTGGTTCTAAACAGAATTGTAAGACAAACAGAACTGTAACTGCACTAAATACTTACATATATCTGAATTTATCTATCAGAAGCCGAGGGTTTTGTTTTTGCAGAAAAGTGCTATTTAAGGGAAAAAAAGGGAGAGGTAAATTATTTTTTTTTAAAACACAGTCCATGTGCCAGTCGCTCATAGACTGTGTTCACACATTATCTCATTTAGGTCCCTGCTTCATATTTACTTTGTGCTGGAACTCAACAGAAATATTGGTCTCAATCTGCTTCTCTCCCATTCACTGCAGAATTCATAGTTTTGACAGGATATAAGACAAATAAATTGCCTTGAACACAGTGTAATAGAGTTAATCAAGTATAAGACTCCAATATGTGCTGTAGGTTAGATATGTATGGCAAATATAATTGGGTTGGAATTGGTACCTGAAAAAAAATGACTAGGCTTAAACTAGGGAAACTGATATAAATTAAAGGAGTTATTGGTGGGTACATAGAGGAGAAACAACCACACACAGAAGCACACTTATAATTAGGGTTTGAATGTGGGGATTAAGAAATTCAGTCTTTTAAACTTCTGGGAAGTTCAGAAGAGCACCTTAACATGTAGTCCTCTGATCAAAAGAGGTTAAAATTGTTCTAGAATAATACACAACGTGGTTAATAATATGGGTCTTATACATAAGTAACGTTTTACCTGCCAGGATAATATTCCATTATTTAATGGAATATTAATATTCCATTTGTGTGTGTGTTTAGTTTTTTTTCTTTTTTCTTTTCTTTTCTTTTTTTTTTTTTGCTATTGTTGTTAATACAAATAACTTTGGGAGGAGGATCAATTATGTCTGTACTCTCACAGTAAACTAGTTTCTAAAATCACTTTCCTTCCAGGCAAAACAAATAGCTGCGTGAATGAGTTTGGGCACATGTGGTACATGGAAGCCATAGACTCAGATGGACCTGCCTGGCTTTGCATCTTGGCTCTGTCTCTTATGTAGATCTGTGTCTCTGGGAAAATTCCCCAACCACGTTAAGCCTAGTTTATTTGACTCTTTGAAGTCTTGACAAAATAACCAGTTTCAGTTGTAATTGTGAGGATCAAAGTGGTAACCTATGGAAAGTATTTAGTATATATAGCTCCTGGTATATAAGAAACAATCTGTAAATATTAGCTATTATTATTTTTTTTTATCCTGTGCACTGATAGAGAGCAAGAGAAAGAATAGTGAGGGGTATAAGGACTTTGGCATCAGAAATGTCCCAATGATGCTGAGGAAACCAAAAACAAAAAGGAAAAGGAAAGAACACCTTACCTAACTTTGTAGTTTTTCATTGGAATGCACTTCAGAGTGACTCAGAAGTGTTCTATGACTTCCTATCAGTATATTCTTTTACAATTTGGTTGCCATAATGCCTTAAACCTGTGGTATTCTGGAAAGCATCCTGGCCATGTTGGCTCTTTGAGGGTCTTCAGGGAGTAGTGTGTCCAGGGCTTACTCTTACAGACCTGAAGCCATCACAGCCCTGCAATCAAGGCTCTGGTGCTCTGGGCTCGGGGACAGAGTGGCCACAGGTTGCTGACCATCTGAATGATACTTGTTCAGTTATTTCCCCACATGAAATCATCTGTCACTGGCAAGCAGATGGCCCAGCTCTGCCAGGAGAAGTCGCACCAATGTACGAGCAGAAATAAGGAAGCTAGAGCAAAGCTGATGGTACTAGCATGGTGCAACTATGTCAAGAATTCCAATGTACTGTGGTTAGTGCAGTGTGGCCAGGGCAGGTTTTTGAGGCAGGCTCCTTCATTGGTCTTACTAGACAAGGTGAGACTACAAAACATCCCGCTCTTCACCCCAGTTTCTCTGGTCCAGGCAGCAGGATGCTGTTTGGCATTGCAGGTATGTGGAAAATGCTGGAGGTTATTTTTTCCCTCCATGGAATGAGAATTCAAACCAGCTTGAAATAGTTATTTAAAAAAAAAAAATAGCATTTCATTTTAAGGCCGTTGTTTCATAATGTTTCCATTCACTTAAAATGTAAAAATCTTGTAAAATCTCCTAATAACTGTCAGGTCCTAGCACTACACCTTGCTGTTGACCATACCATTTGTCAGGGTACATGGCCTCTGGTGCCCAACCAGCAAGTCCTGATATCAGAGAGGCCTCTAGTCTAGTGACAAACATGGACTTATGCAGAGCCGTTAGGAGATTTGGCATACTTTATTGAAAACAGCCAGCTAACAACCACACGGCTAGGTGTTGGCTAGAACATGGGCGGTTTCTCTGCTCTCCCTCAACAGTGGTGCATGCCTAAGTTACAGTAAGGGCATCTTACATGCACATTGAAACAAAGAAGTCTCTATACACATTAGAACAAAGAGGGTGTACACCCCAAGATGACATCAGTGGCTAAGTTGGTTACCCTTGGGGCTCAGTGTTCCAGGACTCTGGGAACAAGATTAGCTTCAAGGCTGTCTCCTTGGCTGACTCAGAGGGAAGGTCCAGCCATGCGTAGACAGACAGATTCCTTGGGCCTGACAATAATGCTACTAAAAGATCTCATTTTTTTTTTTTTTTTTTAGCAGAAAACAATATTAAAACATTAAAGATCCTTTTAGGGCTATCATTTTGAATATAATAGTGTGGATGAGTGATTTGATCTCTCATGAGTTTGTTCGCCCTTAAAAATAATGCTCAATCTATATTAATTAGTCTGTCCACATTTTAAGTTAAGTCAGGTTCTAGGAAGTCCCCTGGTATTAATGGGTTTGCAAACAGGTTAGAGAGAAAAGAATGACAACAACAACAGAAACAATTAGTGAATAGAAGAGGAAAACTGTAATCTACTGCCAATTTGTGTAATACTGAGGGTAATTAGGCTGGGAGGATTCAGGTGGGAGGGATTAATGTCAATTGAGCAGCTAGCTACGGTTTCACAGAGGGTGAGAAATTAAACTGGACTTTGCCAGATGGATCCAATATAGATTAATGTGAAGAACATAGGAGGGCTATAAATGTGGAGATAATAGCGTAAGCAAAGATGCAGGGTTGGGAATGATCATAATAATATTAATAATGGTATTCACATATGCCATTAAGCAATATGGCTGAGACAACATTCAGACCAGGAGAACGTTTCATTGATCATAGTTTTTAATATTCTTCATGGGCTTTGCAAAATACTTTAAAAATGTAAGGAATTGGTATGGGCCAAAACAGCGGTAAAACTGGAGTCACATGATCCTGGGCTTAAATTTTAGTTCTGCCACTTCTTAGCTGAGTGATCTTGGCCAAAGTGTTTAAATATCTCTCTATGAGTTTACGGATTTCTAAGATGGCAATAACAATGTACCTATCGCACAGGAATTTTGTGGACAGTGAAAAAAATAATGAATGTAAGTGAGTCATAGTGCTTGCTTTGAAGGAGACCCATGAGTGGTTGTCGGTATTATGATTGCCCTTGCTGTTATAATTTTTAGCAGCAGCGGTAGTATTTTGACCTTTCCAAACTGATTAGATTGATTTTAAGTAGCATGGGATTATGTTTACATGCATGCAGAAAGCAAGGCAGGGAGTTTATATCTAAGGTGACCGTATGCCCCTGTTTACCTAAGGTAATCTTTATTTTACACATTTGGTCCTGGCATAAATATTAAAAGTGCTTTTTTCACTCTCAAATATATCTTGGTTTACCCAACAAATTATGTGGTCATGTCTCTTATAACCAACTTAGGACAATAAAGAGCAAGATAGCTTTTTAGGCAGGAGGAATGGGAGGATGGAAGAGGTATTTCAGGAAGATTTCTGTGGTCATGGCATTCAAGTTCTAAAATGACATTCGGCCCTTTGAAGCAACCTCGAGGCTGATGTGGCCCCTGGGTGAAAATGAGTTTGACACCCTTGGTCTAAGTCAAGTGGCATAAACAACTCAGAACTATGTAAGAAATGATCCTTCTGCAGTGATTTTCTGACTCTCAAGGTTTGTGATAATTATCCTCTCTCTGTGGTGCTCTGAACATTTACATAGCATGACCAAGTGTCATGCCCCAAACTTAGGCCTGTTGCATTTGACATTTCAGAGTATGCCAGTCTCAAAACAGGGTAAAGGTGGGAGAGTTTGAGACCAAAACTCCTTTATTATATAAAAGAGAAAGGGCAGCAGGCACAAGGAGGGATTCTGGTAGCTGGAGAGCTCTGTCTTAGCTGAGCATGGTGATGGGTGATAGTAGGGAGGAAGCAGCTTGGTTGGACGGAACAGACTTATCTGTATGATTTAGGTGGAGGCCATAGAGACAACTCCAAGAAGATGGAGGCCAGAGACCGGAGCCTTGGCACTGTGTTGGAGAGGGCAGACAGGAGAGGGCCTGTGATGTTGGAGAGGGACCTTAGGGAAGATATATCTCTGTCTGGGTGTCTTTGTGGTTGTGTGCTATCAGGTGTGCACTGAAAAACCTTCCATCTCTCAAAGGTAGTGACTAGAGTAGAAAGCATTCCCCATTGCTTTCTGATGCTTTTAGTGCCTGCACATTTTCTGGGCACTGTGGGAAGAGCTGGGACTTGTGGCTAAGAGAGGCCAACTAGGACTTGAGGTGAGCCTGCTCAGATCAGGTACAACAGACCTGGGGCTATACGTGTACATACCAGACTGAGATGAAACCTGGATCAGGAGAGGACTAGAAGGGGGGAATGCTGCTTTCGGGGTATTACATTCCAAGAATTTTGTGTGCACATTTTTAACCAATGAAGTCTGAAGGAGGACCATCCAGTCCGAATTAGGTGTTTCTTTGGGAGCATTTTCCTGAAAGACCCATACTAATTAAGCTTATAAACTTTTCAAATGCTGCAGAACAGCTCTTAATGGAAAGACAAGCTAAAGTGAACCCTCTGGCAAAGCATGGAATCCTTTTGTAATGCAAATAACCCCTCCCCTGTGCCATCATGTGAGCTTGTAAGTTTCTGAGTTGGGAAAACGCTGGGTCCACCTGTACTCCATTCACAGCTCACCGAGAAAGAGGAACATAATAAATGGTGAGCCCTAGGAATATTTCAACCCTAGCAGCATGGTTCACTGTTGTCTATGACACGTTGTTAAATTATTGATACCCAGCCAGGTTTGGGGATATAGGCTTTGTTGTTCTGCACTAACAAAGCCACCTGAGAGAAAGCCATAATAAGAGAGTGGGGACTTAGCTGTGGTGGGCTGAGCTTCTGGGCAGTGAATTCTGCCCATAACAGGAGAGGGCTACAAATTATCTGGACTGACAACTCTTGCAAAAAGGAAGAGAAAATAGGTGCATTAATGAAATTCCTACAACAGATGGCAAACTGTCCTTGGATGCTCTGGTGGGGAGAAAGGGGAAAAAAACACATGCACATAACTTTCAAAGAATATTTTATGGGTGTATATCACACAGACTCCACTTACGCCGAGGACTCACAGAGAGCTAAGAGACATTCAGATAAATTATTTAACAGAAAATGACAGAAAAGAATTAGAGAAAGAAATTTCCCCGTCTCAAGTTAAAACAACAATCCGCTCTCTATCCACGGGCAAATCTCTGGGTCCAGATGGTTGCCCAACAGAATTTTCGCAAACATTTGGAGAGATAATCAGGCCTGTAACAGTAGATAATTACTTACTTATATATGGCTCAGTGCCCCTCATCTACATTAGTTTCTATAGCAGGGTTTTTGCCAAAAGAAAGGAAGCAGACCCCTGCTCTATTTTCTCATTTGTAATAATCTCTTGCTTCACCCTGTGCAGATGCCAGGAAGCATCCTTTTTATTTCAGTGTCCTTATGAAGACCTTTGAGCACAATAGGAAGGTGAGAGGACATTAACTATTGCTGAAATGGGATGTGAATACAGCCACTAGAAAGTCCTCCAGGAAAATAGGTAAAGGTCCATTTTAGTTGTTAAGAAACAGAACCCAATTAATATGTTTGGGGGAGGGAGCTCCCATGGACACTTGTTCCCACTCCCCTCCCTCATTTTCCCATGAGAAGGAGTAAACATTGGCACTTTAGGAGCGTAGAGGATTGAATGACTGGCCACCCAGAGCATCAAGAGCAAAGGTCAGAGATGATTTCGACAGTAACTAGTTCACAGCGTTTTTTTTTGCCAGGGGTTTAATGGAGGCTGATGAGTTTAGCTACAATCTGTGCTCTAAGGCTGAGAAGCAAGAGTGAGGCTCCAAACTACAGGCTTCACTGACCAGAGCAGCTATAAATGTCTCTCCAAATTATGGCTGCTTTCAGGAGACCATAATCCTTATCTCCTGTAGGCGTTTTTTCCTGTCTGTGCAGCATTTTACAAAGATGAGCTAATTAATCCTCTCACCAACCCAATGATTTCAGACAAAGTGATCTTGCCCATTCTATAGATGGAGAAACTGAGTGCCAGGAGTCTTGCCTTGGAGTTGCCACCATTTTGAAGGAGAAACAAATTTGAAACAGTAATTACTAAGTGAATTCAACCATAGGACAATCTTTCTGCCAGTTTTCTAACTAGATTGTGACATGAGTGCACAGCAAGCACACTAATGTTTATTGATCAATGCAATGGTAATAGTTATCATTTATTGAGTGATCGATATGGACTGCATTGTACATATGCTGGATTGTTTAGTCTTTACCATCCTTGAGAAGAAGCAGTTTCTCATCCTTGGCTGTGTATCACACTAGGGTTGGGACAGTTGGGGGTGGGGTTAAAATTCACAATGTTCACTTTCTAGATCAATAAAATCAGAATATCTAGAGGCTGGATACCGGGCATTAGCATTTCTTAAAATTCCCCAAGCGGTTTCAGTGTGCAACCAAAGTGAATAACATTTTGATTAGGAAACCTCTAAGAGAAATAGAGAAATGGAAAGATTACCAGAGTTAATAAAATGGTATCTTTTTCCTTTTTCTTTTTCTTTTTTGGTGAAAGAGGCTTGAGTTAGCGGATGACTAGAAAGAAATATAGGAGAAGGGATCATTCATAAAACAAGTTTCCAAAGGAAAATAAGAAAAGGAGGATGAGCCATTTGATGTCTTTTTTGTGCATTTACATACTTCCATGGTAGCATGGTAGCATCTATTACCCTAATTTTTTGTTTATTTACATGTCTTTTTTCTAAACTATAAATTGTTTGAGATGTGAAGCACTGGCTTAGTCATTTCTTATGTCTAGCACTTTTAGTAATGCCTGGGATATAATAGGCTCTCAGATACAGGATGAATGAAAGAATTTATTTGGGAAATTTGAAATTCTTTCCTTTATGGGAAAGACTGTCCAACTCTCACACAGTTCTTGAAGATCATACCATTAATCAGTCTTTTAGACTAAAGCTGTAATAAACTGAGTTAAGAATTGGTTGCAAGGACATTACAATGCATTGTCATTCATTTATGCCTCTGTATAAATCGTTGTGACTGATTAGCCTCTCAGTCACCAAACGGGAACCAAAGGGAATAAGAATCCAGACAGGCTGTCAACATTTGGTGGGGTTAAGCATAGGATGGTAGAGCCTACAGCCAGGATGACCAAGCCACATGTACATGTGAGGGGGTGGGGGTCAGTTAGGGAGTCAACTGCACCCACACACAGGTGTCGCAAAGGCTGCCCTGGAGCCAGACCCACACATCATGCTATCACTTAGCCTCATCTGTACTCCCCAGTTTTCTGAGTATAGGCTCCTCAGGAAACTGATGAATAATGGAACGTGCCACTTTTCATTCAGATGCGATGATTCATCCCAGAGGAAACATTTTTGGTGAAATGTGGGACATTTTTATAAATACAGAAAAATGCCCCATATAATGCTCTAGTTGACGACTGATGCCCTCACCCAGTGCTCATCTGGGCCCCTCACCCATCTTGCTCCTGGCTCACAGTGATCATTCTGTGGAAGTATTCTGTATTGCCTTACCTAGACTTTAAGCTGAACCCATTCTTTTCTCTCTGGAATGTCTGCTCTATATAATAAGAATATTTTTTCATAGTCTCGAATACTTTCTTAACTATTCTTTCCAGCTTCTTACCTTAATAGTGAAACAATTTCACTTTTAAGATTGCTATTCAAAGTAACTGATCTCTAGCTTCAACTTTCCTTCTTTCTAGTTAGGTTAGTTGTTTCTTCAAGTCACCCTAATGTGGATTTTCAGGCCTTTACTTTGATCCTTATTTATTCACTTATTTGTTTGTCTGTTTATTTAATTTTGTGATTCATGAGCTTTTAACCTGCTTTCACTCTCCTTCCTATTTAGATTTGCTTGTTTGACCTATCATTACAATTAAGCCTTACACCAGTAATAAATTCTGCTTCTGCTCTGTCCATTGTTGCTCTCATCTGGGACAAACTCAAGTCTTGGATGAAACTATTATGGGGAAATAACATGTTTTGTTGGGAAAAAATGACATATAGCAGAATAGTGTGATTCCACTGAGTGTGTGAGGCACACACTATCTCTAGTGTCCCTGAAGTAGCTCCCTATGGAGCAACTGGCCCCAGTACCTGCTGGCCTGGTCCCCAACTCTCCTCTAACAAGGAGGTGGGGGCCCCTAGGGGTGTGGCTCCAAATGGCTATAGCTGGAATTCTGTTTTCAAAAGTCATGCAAATTTTACATTCTTCCCAATAACATAGACTGACTTCTCAACTGAGTCCAAATAATGGTACTACCCAATAATTCTGTTATCAGGTTAATTTTCTTTTCAATTTCTAAATTGCCTATTTCATGACTCTTCCATTTTTATTAGTCTTCTGGCTGCTCTCATCTGCTCCTGTCCATTTTCATGAAATAATTGTATTCTTCACTTAAAGTGAAAAATTGAAACTATCAGATGGGATCACCTTTGTCTTTCCATCTCCACCTATTCTTTTCTCTTCATGTCAATTCTTTCCTGAATATTTAGGAACAGTATATTCTTGGTCATATGTTCCCTCTTTTGGAAACTTTATAGTCACTTTTATAGATTATTTCAATTAGCAGTTAAATAAACATTAGTTTCCCATAAATAAAATTTTACTTTCAACTCCACTTTTATTTCACAATACTATGCCATTCATCTCCTTAATTTAAAACTAAAATGTTCCAGAGATTCTCATGTTATTTTAACTTCCTTATTTCCCATGAACTCTTGAGCTTGTTTTGATTAGGCTTCAGCAAAATCCCTGATACTCCACCAAATTCCCTGGCCACCAAAGTCCAGCATGTTGCGGAATCAATTTAACTTTTTTTTTTAATTTTTTTTTTTAAGATTTCATTTATTATTTTCAGAGAGAGGGGGAGGGAGAGAGGCAGAGGAGGAGAGAAACATCAATGTATGGTTGTCTTTCACCTGCCTCCAGCTACAGACCTGGCTGGAGACCTGGCTTGCAACCTGGTTATGTGCCCTGGCTGGGGAATCGAATCAAACCAGCGACCTTTGGGTTTGTAGGCTGGCACCTTATCCACTGTGCCACCAGCCAGGGCTCAATTTAACTTTTGCTTCCTATTTCATGTGTATGTATGTTCTTGACTTCTCAATAAAATCACACCTGGGGTGAGAAGACCTATAGTTTTAGCATCTTTCTTCCTTTTGTACTTCTGTTCCGTTTCTGATCTATGGGAATAATTTATTTTATTTTTACCTAAGCTCCATATTTTTTGCTTTTCTCATGATAAGTTTTGTCCAAAATTACTAAGTGGCAGAGGAGAGGTGGTGATCAGAGCACAAACTCACAGAGCCAGCTGAAACCAGAAGCACCAGGAATTCCTGGAATGTCCTGCCTGTGCAAAGGGCACTATCATCTACCCAACTGAGCAAACCAGACAACTGAGAATTGTTCTCAACATCTCCATTGTCCTTGGCTTCCATGTGTCATTAAGCACAGATTTTATTGGTTCTTACTTTGCAATTGCCTCTCAAATGCTTCCATGCTTTCCCACCTCCTGCTTCCACTTTGGTCCAAGCACCTGTCATCTCTCACCAGATCTCTGCAGCAGCTTCCTAAGTGGCCTGCCCTACTTCCCTTCCCCTCTTCCCACTTAACCCCTTCCTCACAATGTAATATGATTTTACATCTATCTATCTATCTGGTCCCCAACTCTATATAGATAGATAGATATGTGTTTATTTGTGTATGTATATATATAATTATTTTATTGCTTTAACTATTCTGTGGCTTCCACTGACCTTAGTTTATAAAGAAATAAAGCATGTATAGCTCTGTCTGTTGTCTACCTGATAAACCTTTTGTTGATTCCCTGTCCCCACTCTCTGTGTTCTGTTCACACCAATCACCTCTCAGTTAGTGCTTTGTAGGTGTTAGTCTTTTTGCTTGAATGTTTTTTCTTCTCTCTTGCCAAACTCACTTGCATATATAATTTCTCCTGGAACTCAGTAGGTGACCTTTGCTGACTCCCCATACTTCTTTTTTTTAAAAAGATTTTATTTCATTATTTTTAGAAAGAGGGGAAGGGAGAGAGGCAGAGAGGGAGAGAGACATCAATATATGGTTGCTTTTCATCTGCCTCCAGCTACGGACCTGACTGGAGACCTGGCTTGCAACCTGGTTATGTGCCTTGGCTGGGGAATCGAACCTGCGACATTTGAGTTCGCAGGCAGGCACTTTATCCACTGTGCTACCAACCAGGGCCTGACTCCCCATACTTCTTTAGGTCCTAATTGCATGCTCTCATTATACTTTATACTTACAGCAACTTTTAAATCTATCGTTGAGTTAAATCTATTTTAAAATCTATTGTCTACCTTTGTCTACTGTGGCTTTCTTTGCCATAGTGATAAGCAAAGAAAGCAAGGTAGAAATTATAGTTACAGTTATAGAGGCTTTAAAACTTGACAATACTATGTTCTTACTAAATACGTTTGTGTAAATGAATAAACAGCTACAAAAACACTTTATCTTTTAGAAGAGTCATTTAACTGGTACGATTTGTTGGATGCCAACTGCCTTCCTATCTTTTAATATCTCACCTACCGATCTCTGAAAGTATATCAATCTTTGCTGCTTTTGATTAACCGCTGCCGGGTCCAGACTTCTCTTTTAAAAGGCAACTCCTTCTAGTAAAGCTAATGCATGATGTTCTTCACACCTTAGTGTGATGAGATGATTAGATTGCTTTCACTCCTGAGGGACAGACTGTCAGATGGCATAGATAACATTACAGGAAAATTTCCAGGTTAAGCTCTTACAAAATTGGGGTGGTAAGATAAAAGTGAAACTATACTGCCTACTTTTTTCCCTAATGCATGTGGTAGTTTTTATTGTGATAGCTTCATTCACGCCTTAGACTAGTCAGCATAATCTATTATAGTTGAGCTGATTGGCAATGTGGTCTCTCTAGGCTTATGCATGAGCCTGCAGGTTCAGAGTGAGTTAATCTCATCAGTTCAAATGCCTTTATAGATCCTAAAATTGTTTCCTTTGACTTGGAGTTGGGTCATATATTTGGCATCTGTGACCCCAATAATTAAACTTATTACTTGGAAGAGAATTCTATCCTGCTAGCAAGGACTTTTGAATAACTAGCAAGATTGTTTTACAGCATTTATAATGACTTTAAAACTTTTGTTTATTTTTGCTTTAAGCAGATTTGGAACAAGGGACTTCTGAAAATGGTTAGAATGCTGTAACAAAGGGACTCTTCCTATTGAGGGAGTTGCAGAATCTTGTGATAAGGGAAAATGTTAATAAGTGTAGATTTTTATTAATACCTAACATTAGCTGAGTATAGAATATGTGCTATGTACTATACATCACTTTTTATGTTGTTGTTGGATTACTATACTTAAACCTCAGCTGTGTCAGCCAGCTGCTATTATTACCTCTATTTCTTTTTTAAGAAAAATATGATTTATTTCACAGAATCTATTTCAAATGGAAAAGTTAACATCTTTGTAAAGGAAAACAAATGAATATACTTACTCTTGAAGAAAATAAATTTTACTAAGAATAGAATCCAGTATTATTTGTATCCTTATTCTTCATGATATCAATGATTTCATAATTAATACTCCAAGTTACTCTGTAACTCAAGACGAAACTTAAATGGTTGTACAAAGGTAGTGTCTTGAGGTGAATGAGATTAGGCATTTAGGGAAGTAGAATTTTTCACACTCTTGGAGTCAGCCAAGTTGTCATTTAGGTCACACCATGCCCCACTGTAGTGCTTTCTTTCACGTTCTTCATACTGTGTTGGGATGAAATGAGATGTTCTGAGAAAGAATTTCAAAGTCATAATCTTCAAGTGCTTAGCTTCATGAGATGCCTGTATTTAATACAAAAGATTTTTTTTTTTTTTTTTTTTTTTAAGAGAGGTTCCTGCTGGGTTATATAACAATACACATCAATGTGACTCATGTTTAGAATTTTAAGTCAACTCCAAACAGAGTAAGGTTGGTTTTGTCACAGAGCATCCATCGTATAGATGTTGCACAAATTTATACCTTGTTTTAAAATGGCATGTAGGTTCACAAATAATGTTGTATACAAGGGCCCCCACAACCCCCCAAACAAAATTATCTTATGGAAGGAGGGCCCATTGTAGTACAGGTTTCTCCTGCTAGGTGAGTGTTCTGGGCACCCACCTGTATCAGTGCACCCGCTGGTGTTGCTGTGAGAATATGTGTCCAGTTTCAGTGAATATTTTTTGAAGACTCAATGTGTTTACCCATTTCACCATCATCACCAAGGATGATTTATGAGAATACTTGCCCATGCCATGATGAGTGTTGAGCAGTTTTTGACAAAAAACAGCATGACCCTCACATCCCACTCTCCCTATTCACCAATCTTGCCCCTTGCAACTTTGTTTTGTTGTTGTTCTCCCAGTTGAAAAACAGCCTCAAAGGGAAATGTTTTACTGATGTAAAAGAGGTGAAACAAACAAAAGAAAAATGGCAGGAGCATTAGAAGGTATCAAATTCAACAAGTTCAAGAACTGTTTGGAGCAGTGGAAAAAGACATCTCAATAGGTATATTGCATCAAGTGGAGAGTACTTTGAAAGTCACTGAAGTTTAAACATGTAAGAATAAATACACATTAAAAAAAAATAAGTTCTGTTTTTTTTGTCCCTCTCAAGTATAATATCATGGGATTGTGTATGAATGCTTTGGATGACTTCTTATGAGTCCAAATTAGAAGGCTGGAGCTAATGCAAAAAGGTTTTGATTTGTTGAGCCCCCTCTGGGAAGTTAGAAAATGCTATCAGCAGGGACATATATGACATTGGGCATTCCCAAGACACCATTCTTCTGTTTTATAGATGAGGGAATTGAATCCCAGAAAAGTTAAATAACTTATCCAAAGTCAACTTGCAAGTCAGGATTGAAACTACAGAGTGATCTCCTCCCTGGGTACAGACCATGGTCCCAAGGGGCGTAGTATGTGCCATCACAGATGATCCTGATGTGGCTGGTTGCCAGAATCATGCCTTCTGGGAAAGAAATTATTGGAGAAAAACAAAGTCAACACAGCCACAGATATGAGTCAAGCGCATGATAGAACAAAGGAAGCAAAGTGGCCTAAAAACTTGGGATGAACCATTTTTTTGCTGCACCTCTTCACACATAGCTGTGTACTCCAGAGAGCAGAGGTCAGGTCAGAGTTCTGGATCCTGGTTTGAGCTCCACATGGCGGGAATGAAAAACTATCTTCTGAAACAGTCTAGATGTCTTGAAAGTAAGTTTAATATTGCAAAAAAGTATGTATTTAAAAATTCAGATTTAACCCAAGAACTAACCTTATGCCTCTGAGCATGAGCTCAGGGACTTAGATGCCAACAAGGCCCCCTCAACTTTTCTAATGCCACGCACCTGGAGGTTTGCTTCTCAGGCTTTATTTTTTCAGTTTTACACTAGAATCTCTGTTAAAATATAAATTTTTCTTCAGAAGCTTCCCTTATGCAACAAGTGATTCTCAGGTTTTTTTGGTTTTGTTTGGTTTTTTAACCTAGCACATCTGAAAATACGTCACAGCCTTATCAGAAATGGCAGTTCACTATGGCAATGATTTTCACATGTCCCCACAACTTCTGAGTACAGGGGATATCTAAATTTCAGGGGAAGCTGATGGAGAAGGAATAGAAAGCGACACCCACCATCAGAAGAGTACTAAATGTGCATTTATGTATGTATGGGGAGAGGGGAGAAACCATGACATTGGCACAGAGCAGAAGGCAAAGGAAAAGGGTGGAAATCTTCTCAACAAGCCTTTCTGGCTTACAATTTACCTAAGTCAAGTTGTCTAGATAGAGCAAAGGAACCATAATTTATAATTTTACTTAGTAGCATCTCTTGTCATCAAGGCCACTTGAAATACCACTTTGAGGTGCTAAGCATTGCTCTTATTAAGGAGGCTGGCTGGTAAGTGGGAAAGAAGGTGGAGTTTGGGAGAAAAGATTCAAATCAGTCTCTGCATCATCATGGATTGGTTCATCAGTCTGGGGTATATTATTGAACTTCTCTGATAATGTTTCTACTATAAGATTATGTATGGATAATGATATTTATGTTGTGGAATTTTTGCGATAATCAAATGAGATACACACTGCAGAGAATGCTAAGGAGAATGCTCAGAGTTCACATTCCCCTTGCTCCCTCCTGGCCTTACGACCCACTTCTTCTTTCCTTCTCACATCTCCCTGCTGCTGCATTCTGGTTCTCTGAGGGCATGCTATTGAGAGAACCACACATCTGAGACCATGTTTTATGCATTGGCTGAGCTTTCTAGCATCACACTCTCATATCAAGGACGGTCCTGGGTACATAAATTCATACCAGCATATTGGTAACTAAAACCTAGCTAATGTTATTCTTCAATACATAGCTGAATTTTAATAAAAGGCAGCAAATTAAGAGTTGGAGTTTTAAGAACAAGAGAAAAGATGAATGTCAGTCATCCGTGACTGGTTGACTGATGGTGAGTATAGGCTGTGTAACTCCCAAATTTTGGCCACTGTGATTTTAGACCAGAAGGCTGATTTCAGCTTGAGTTGTAGGATGCTTAAAGAAAAATTTTAGATACACAAAGCTGATGGTTAAGTGCAGAGTGCTAGACAGTCAGGCACTTAAAAGTCAGGAGATGGGTAAGGGGCCTGAAAAGGAGCAAGACTGGAGTAAAAGTAAGATATTGATCTACAGGTTACTCCACATGCATGTTCCTACTTGCTCAGCTCAAAACTGCCCTCAGGCTTGCAGAAAGAAGGGAAATAGGCTCCAAATTGTTATATGTTCTTACTTTTCTTCATCACAATGAAAAAAAAAAAAAATATCTCTGGGCTACAGATCTGGCTGGAGTCCTGACTTGCAACCTGGTTATGTTGGTTGCCCTGGCTGGGAATCGAACTAGTGACCTTTGAGTTTGCAGGCCAATGCCTTATCCATTGTGTCACCAGACAGGGCTTCCCTGCATCATCTCTTATTACTATGAGTCACCTTATTAATCCTCCCATAGTTTTCCAGCTTTGAATTGCAATAAACTAAGTGATTTCATTTAGTTTAAGCTGAAGTCAAAGATACTGCTATAATACTTTTGAACTTGTTTTCATGTTCCATTAAGAATTCCTAACCCATCTTCATAGGTTAATAGTTAAAGGTTGGGGTTTGAAATCAGACAGGTGTGAGGTTTAATTCCACTTTCATCACAGACTATGTATTATTTCACCCAAAGATGAAACTACTATTTCCAAATTCCCCAAGATGACCCCTCATATATCTCTCTTCTCTAAGACACCAGCAGAGATGCCCACAGAGTGGTCTCTCATACAGGTGTGGGGCAAGCATCTGGAGTGGGGAGAAGCTGGGGTGTCCCAGGAGGTCAGAGATTGTATAGCATAGACTGATGGCAGTTACTTTGTACTTTCAATGTCATCAGGGGAAAAAAATGTAATCCTCTGGAGGGAGAACTAACATTTCTAAGAAGCCAAGCTCTCCATGGGTTGTAATTATGCTTTCTGAAAAAGCTATTCAAGATGTTAATGTGAAGTGTCAAGACCAAGTTGTCTACATAGCTGAGAATATTAATTGGCCAGGAGAGGAGGCAACTTCAAGGAAATCTAAAACTACCCTACTCACTTGGAGAGCTATTGTGTGGAGAAGGGAGAAGGGCAGCATAGTTGGTATCAATGGAAAAAATAACCATCTTTTATAGTATGAGTTATTAAACAATGGAACAGGCTACCCTATGAACTGAAACTGAAATTTTATTGCCAAGGGAAAATTCTGAAATCATGTTAGTTCCTCTTTTTAATTGACCTGTGAGCTGTCCAAGACCAAGTTGAGGTTAATGGCTTTCACAGAGCCACACAGGAGGGATATAGATTGGAAAACCTCAGGAGAGCTAGTGCTCCACAGTTCTCTAGCTATAATCTTATACTTACGCTGCTTTGGGTGGTCCAGAGAGAAGTTAAGGGTTTCAAGGAATGAGATCTGAGCCTTTTTCCCTTCATCAAAGGTGTGGCTAGAAAACCTGGGAGAAGCCACCAGAGCAAGGAATGCTTTTACAGCATAAGTATATTAGTTTTATTGGTTCACCTGTAGTAAAAGCAAAATATGTAAGTAGAAGTAATATTAACTTCTCATATATACCACCTCTCAAGTAGCTCCTCATCAATAGAGAAAGTCAAGCTTTGTCCTCCCCGTATCAAAAACCAAGTGAAGAATAACTTTGATATTTATACTGAGGGGAGACTAAGGAAAGCGTTAGATGCAGAAATAGATTTAGGCCTCCAACATTTCTGCGCCATGTTCTGAGGAGCAGGGGAGGAGCCCAAGGCAAGGACAGTGTTAGAAGGGAGAGGGCTGCAGAATGTGCAGGCCAGTGGGAAAGGCTTGGTCCTGGAGGAAGTAAAGGTTAAGGCTAAACCCAGAGGCCTGGAGAGCATCCACTCAACCTTCCTGAGATCTAGGCAGTCAAATTGCTCTCTTTTGAATAAGACCAAAAAATAAAGTCATTTCAGCAGGAACATAATACCATCATTTACTCAAACTTGTGTGGTTTGAACTGACACAAATATGTGGACATACATGTTCTGAAATCGTCTTTGGAGCAAACTTCCCTACTTCCTGTCAAAGAAACAGGGACAGTCCCCTTCTGCTTGGTTAACAATGGCCATCAGGTTCAGTGTGGACAGCAAGGCAGAAAGGACTATTTATCCATGTGCTGGCAGTAGCAGAGGAGAGTAGTAGAGTCAGGGTGTTTTTCTTTTGTGCCGCCTTATCCTACCCTTAAATCCAAAGGGTAGAGTGAGAGAAACCATCAGGGATGGAAAGTCACAAAACTTAGGAGCTAACTTTTTTCCTATTTAGGAAATTAATATCATGACCACAAGTTATTATTATTTTTTATTATTTTAGACTCACATTAGATAATGTGCAGAAATGCCATGATAACTTAGAGCCATCCAGGGGGTTATCCACATTGGAAGCAGCACAAACACTGGACTAGCTGTCTCTCAGACACAGGATAGGAATTCTTGTCTGAGATTGGACGTGACAGTCACATGTTTCAAGTTGTGCTTGAAACAGAGCATCTCATATTTAAAACACGTTTTAAAGGATGGAATAAGGAGAAGCACTGCTGGAAAGAATCCAGGATTTGTCATTTAATGGTCTATTTTTTTTTCCATGTTTATTTTCTCATTGTTATTTTGGTGATTTCGTCTTCCTAAATCTCAGGTGATGTTACACTTTCACGTGATTGAGGAAGAAATAAGCTGGTGGGCTTGAAGGGGTTTTTGCTAACTATAAAATGATACACCACTGTCTTCAGAGCAAGGAAGGGGACTTAGAAAGCATCTATTAACTTACAGTGTCATTGTTGTAAAAAAGCTTATCCATGGAATGTCAAAGGTGGATGCAGGAAGAGGAGCTCCTCAATTATCTCAACGGAGGCAGACTCACCGAGGGATGAATAAATATTAAATTCGTGTTTCAGTTCTATAGCTAATGGGTCAGGGAGAGAGTTTCATTTTACTGCTCTCCTTCCTGCAAAGGTCAAGTTTACACCTAAATACTTGTTATAACAACATGACCCCAAAAAAGTTTGCTATGCTAGGACCTATTTGGCTTGGATATGAAAGTGGGAGGAAAGCTGTACTCCAATGAGGGCCCCTTTCAGACACTTCAGATTTCCAGGACAACTCCACTGATCCCTCACTCTCGATTCAGTGCACGGCTCTCTGAGGTGTTGGCTGCATCAGCTGCTCTTAGCCATGAACCAGAGCATCTCAGAGAGAATCTGCTAAGAGCCTCCTGGGCCTGTAGCATGGAAAACATGTCTGCAAAGTTAATAGAGGGCTTCTGCTCTGGAGTTTGAGAGATTTCAATCACTTGTATTGTCAGTGAGTGAGGCTGATTAAGGCCATGGCGTGTCCTTGTCTGGAAAAAAGAGCATATGCTTCTTTAAAAAAGGAACGGAATAACCTTGCTTCAGTGTAGCCAGGTCCAGTTGTGAGCTGGTGCAGGGTGTGAGCTGAGGAGCCGGACAGATTTCCTCCCACAGAGGGGAGCCCTCCTGCAGGGCCCTAGTGCTCACTACAGCTCCACAGCTCGGAAACAGGAGGTTCATTTACCCAAGGGCTTGATGAGAGCATTGGAAGATGAACGCATTTTTAACAGAAAGTAGCACAGAAGTGGAGGAACTTGTAAAGTTCAGCAGCTATGGAAAGTGATGTGTGTGTGTGTGCATGTGTGTGTGTGTGTGTGTGTGTGTGTTTAGGGGGTACTGTGGAAAGGGGGAAAAGCTTTCATTTCGTATCCAGGACTTGAGAATTTTAAGACTTATATGGTAAAGAAATAATTGTCTTCAATTCCTAGGATCATTTTTATTGACTTCCTATCAAGCTTGGCAGTTAGTCGTTGAAAATAAATATTTGCAGAAACATTGAATGAAGAGAAAAATAAATGAATTTTGTTGTCATTGCCATGGTTTCGTGGGAGCAGTTTGTAAACCATGCTCTGAGAAACGTAAAACTTTGATAGGGCTATGTCAGGAAATGCCATAACATTGTTGGACACCTTTCTTGGATGAGCGCATGGCTCTTTGAAGCAGTGCTACAGCAGGGCTTAATGTCAAACTGAAGTCTAACTGAGGCAAACTTTAGCATAGCTATCAGAGCCCAAGGTCATAGGGAAAGCCAGTAGCTGAATTAAGGATTAAGTCGAGACCTTCTGACTTGAACTCCAGTGCTCTTTCCAATTCACCATGTTTGAGGCTGAATAAGCATCAGAAGAATGAATCAAAAGTACATTTGATGTTCGTAAAAAATTGTCAGTACCTTGGAAAGGTGACAGGCCTTAAGAAGGAAAAATGAGAATTCAGTCAAATTTTCTGGCAAGTGAATGTCTAGAAATGAGGAATTGGACATTATCATTGAAGAAAGGGCAAAAGAAAACAGAGTAGAAATGCACATGTATAGCATTGGCATGATGACATCTTAAAAGTTACAAATTCTGCTCTTTTCATTTGGGCTACTATTCTTTGAGGTAAATAATATCAAATTAAAGGAGAGGAAACCAAGGCTCAGAAGGATGAAGTAACTCGATTAAAGTCACATTGCTAGAAAATGGTACATTGTAGATTCAAACTGCCAAACCCCAATGTCCTCATTGTCACTAAGTGGAATAAATGAGCACGATCTAGAGGTAATTAATAAAGTTCCAAAACAAATGGGCAAAGTAATCAGAAAATTTAAGATTTATCTTCATGCTGACAGATACTAAGGTGACAAATGAGAACTGAATCTCCACATATAGCCTGGGCACTGACAATGAAACCCACACATTACCTTCTGTACTAACATGACTGTGCCATTCTTCTGTCTTTGTTAACATGTCTTTGCTATTACTCGGTCTTCATTAGTATGACCTAATTCTTCCCAAAGTGTCCTGCCTAGGCAAATTGTTTTCATGATTTATTACAAGATTTTCCTGAGAGACTCAACTGTTCAATGGCAAACAGCAACAGTCTATGCTTTAAAATTATTTGACCCTCTTGACTCAAAATATTCACCTTCCTCTTTCCATCAGCCCTGAACTATTGTATCAAAATCCTTATCTAATGCCAATTGAATCACAATTTTAAAAGTCCTGCCTGAATTACCTTATCTTCTCCCCCAAGTTACTGCCCAAGTTTTTGTAGGTGAAGTTCCTAACAGTAAGCAATCCATTCAGGTATGTTTTATCAAGAAATTTTGTGTATAGCATTTGCAGATCTAGCTTTTGACACAACATTAGCTTTGAAAGATATTCAAATATTAAAACCTGTTTACCCTTCCTTTCTTGATAAAAAGTGAAGTGGGAAATCCAGACATAGAGAACAGAGCTTACAGAAAGAAATTCCACTACTCTGCCAAGAAATTTAAGTTCTGAACAAAGGAAAGGCCCAGTGTTCTGTCTTCTTTACTACCTTCTGTTCTAAACATAATGCATCCTTTTGCTGTTATATTTGAAGCCAGTGATGTTGGGGAGGGAGGAAGAGATTATGTCACCTGGAGGGATAAAGGCAAAAGGCAGATGGAGGTTGGCTCCTTGTGCCAGAACTAGAAAGATAAGAAAGTCTCATGGTATAGATGTGCTGCTCCCCAAGGCTTCCTTAGAATACTGTAATGGTAGAGAGGGAGAGATGGATGCAGAAGTCAATTTCTGGGCCAAAGACAGAGGATACAAGATACCTTTCCACCTAATCATTTCATACTTTAAAATTCTATACCAACCTAATTTATAGAAGTCAACTTTCATCTTTAAAGGCATGATTATTGATCTGTCTTCAGAGGCAAAGGTAAGAAAAAGGAAAAGTCTAAAAATGTAAAGACCAATACTTGAGTTCTACATGATGGGTGGGAGGCTGCTATCTGTCTCCCTGTCATTTAGTGCTCAGGGCCCTGAACACAGGTAAAATCACAAAACATACCTGATGGTGCTGCAATAGAAATTTCAGTGGATTATAGGTCAAGTTGCCAAAATTCTTTCCAGGTTAACACATTGGTGACCTGCAATTTTATGCAAAAGCTATCCCATGTCACTGACTAGTTTTTTATAATTAAATATGAAAATGAAACAATCTAAATTTATCATAATACTAAAATTGTGATAAAACTCAGAATAGCTAGAAAATATTTTTAATAAAATGAACACAAACACTTTTGAAATTCTACATTATTCTCGGTTTTAAAGATTGTATGAGCTTAATGTAAGTGCAGACACAAGTTAACTTGTTATTGGTCAACAACATGTGGGCTTGAAAATAGGAGTTTTTTGGTGACTGGTCAACAATGTGTCAATTGGCTTAATTTATTTATTTTAACCAACTGAGCATGGTTGATCCTTCACAGTAGGTGGGACTCTGGAAGTGGCTGAGTACAGTGTGAGATGAATAGTCCATGGGCCTGTTTCACTGAACAAATATTTAAAAGGAGTCACAACAGGCAAAGACTACTACAGTTGCTATGAGAAATGCCAAAATATTGGAGTGAGAAATCCAAAGAGGGGTCAAACATTCAGGCAAGTCTACTTTGATCAGGGGAAACTAGGTAAGGGGACAGCGGGAAGCTCATCCATGCTCAGGCTTTCTTTGCATCTGGAACTTCTTTAGCTTCTGTAGAAACAAAAGTAAAAGCTCTCTTCTTGCCCTTCCTCTCTCTATGTTCTCTCAAACCAGGGGTAGAGGTGTGCTCTATGCTTTGGGGTCAGCCATATCTCCTCTGTTGGCTTTCACCTTCTAGAAATTTAGAGGTATTTCTTTTAAACTGGTGATTCTACTCACATGATGTTTGCTCTTCGTTGTTTACATTTGGTGCTGTTCTTTAATGGCTTTTCATTTTTAATGTTAGAGGGATGTTGAGGAGAGGGATTGAGCAAAGGAGACAAGTGTGAGTATTGATCCATCACCTTCAACTGGAAGGCCTTGCTTATAAGAGCCGAATTTTAAAATTTGAATGATGTTCAGCTTATCAATGTTTTGTGTTATAGTTGACACTTTCAGTGTTGCCTTAAGAAGCTGTTACTATGGCATTGTCCTTTAAGCCTTTGCCTGACTATCTATAGGATACCCTAAGCGATGTATAAGAAATTTCAAGTTCTAGAAGAGGTCAGGGGAGGGAGATATCACTTAGAAGTAGATAGTTCTACAATGGTTTTTAACAATTTTCCAACAAGCTGCTGCTGACTCCTGAATTTTCTAAGTATTGAGATATATTATTGATGCTTCAAGATTTGGCTTGAGCACATAATATTGATGAAGTGTATGTACCTGTGGCCATTGAGCCCTAACCAAAGTTGTTAGTAACGTAACGAGCTGCACATGCTCCTAAGCTCTCAAGCTCTGCCCAGCTCCCCCAACCCTTGCCAACCATATATCCTTTTATTTCATGTGAGTTTCGTTAAAGTTTCAGTGGATGATTTGGGTTTTAGATATGTTATTCTGTGATTTACAAGGAATAAATGATCCATTTAGTTAACTTATTGCTGTGGTCCTCTTTGCTACACTGAGATATTTGATTCCCTTTATTTCAAACTTATATTTGAGGGACTGATGCCTTGTCTAACTTTTAAAAATCTACATATTTTCTTAGCAAATGCCCTCATATGTACTTCAAGGTCTCATTGTTGGCACTGTCAGGATTCAGCATATAGTAGGTACTCAATAAATCACTGGTGAAAAGAAAACTAAGTGATTGATTTGCACAAATCAAAAGAGTTGAACAAAACTTTTAATTTGTACCTTTATGTCTTTTCACATCAATACACATATAAACATTAAACCAAAGGTATTACAGATAATTCTAAGGTTGAAAGAAACTTGTCTTCTCCCCGATGCTTGAGAGGGAAAAATCTAAAATTTTTTCCAGTTGTAAAATGAAAGGCAATTTTTTTTTTCTTTCAGTTACAATTACATCAGCTTTATTAGAAATGCTGCTTTGTTCAGCTATTCTCATGAGGCTAATGAGAAATCTAGGTGTGGTAAAGGAAAAGGAACCCTGCATTTACTGCCACGGTGCCCATTGGAGCTCCATCCTTGCCTCCTGAGGGTCAGTCACTTTTTATAGTCTTGGGGGGAACACAGAGCTGTCACCCACTCTTTTACCCCCATCCTCCTGCAGTGCTTATAACTAGCATATGCTCTAACTGAATGACCTGCTCCATTCACAACTAAATCACTACTAAAGCAGTTTGAATGATAGATAGCAGCTTATCAATAATTGAAAAGAAAGGCTCAGAGATGTCCCATTATCTGAATAATTAATGCTCCACTTGGGCTTTGTAATTCCTTAATAAAACTGACTGATTGATTTGCTTAATTAATTCCTCCTTTGACAGGCTTATTGCTTTCTTTGGAGACATGGATGGGCAAAAAGAAAGAAAGAAAAAAAAATAATAAAAAGATAATCCAAGCCAAGAGAAAAGATTTAAAATCTTCATAAACCTTAGCTCTCCTCAGAGTATTGTGGAAACAAGTTTCCCATCAAAACTTCTCCCCCAATCTCTGTTTTGTTGTAAAAGAACCCCATACCTGGTGAGCAAAAGCCAAGAGTGTATTTGGCATTGCAACTGATGAAACATTATGTTGGATTGCAAGGGACCCAACCACATCTGTAGTAATAAACTCAATTCAGCCTTAAACACTTTTGAATGAATCGATCTGAATGAATGTTTAAAGCTGACTTCCACTGAAAGCAATGGTCTCTGGGCAAGGCCATGGCAGTCATCACCATGTTGGGTGAGCTGATGGCTTCACCCTCTGGCCTCGGGGTACCTGCTCTGGCTGAAGAACCGGGCCTGTCACTAGAATCTGGTCTCATCCAACTCTGCTGCCATCCTTCCTGTGATGACTGGAGTTAACCAGAGAAGGGATCCAATTAAATGAAGAAATGGGAAAAAACAAGGCATATACAGTAAGGGCTGGAAGGTAGAGATTAAGAAAAAGAAAACTGTGAATTTAGTGACTGAATGTGAAGTAATATGTGGCAGAGGAAAGAGAATAAAGTATAAAGACCATTTCTCGTAATTTTAGATTTCCTACAATTTGTGGTTAGAGAAATAATATAATCATTCTCAGGAGGAGGTTACATAAGGATAAAAATAGATGATAAATTATTCAGCTGGAAAGAGAATCCAAGCCTTATTAACAGAAATTCCAATGATTGTGTCAAGTTAAATAGCTAAGATACACAATAGAAGTTTTAGTGCTGGGTTCTATTTCAGTCATCAGTAAGCCCATGGCATTGATCCCCACGGTTTTCTAAAGACTTTGTCTTAGTCACCTTGGGCCACTATTACAAAACAACATAGACAGGGTGGACTAAACAACAGACATTTATTTCTTAACAGCTCTGGAGGCTTCAAAGCCCAAGATGAAGGTGGTGGCCTATTTGGTTTTGTGAAGGCTCAGTTCCTAGTTTTCAGAAGGCCGGCTGCCTTCTTCCTGTGTCCGCATACGGGAGCAGGGTTTGGGAAAAGGAAGAGAAAGGGAAAGCTTTTTGGTTGGAAAGGTACTAACCCCATCATGAGGACCTCGCCATCTCACATAAACAAAGACCGCACTTCCTAATACTGTCACACTGTGGTGAGGTAGCGGTGAGGGGGGTGAGGGGGGAGTTGGGGCTCAGCATTTGATTGTAGGGGATGCAAACATTCAGTTGATAGCAAACTTAGTTAAGGAGACTTAGTGAAGAAGGTAGACTGGTTGTCCTGACCGGAGGTTTCTGTGCAAGAGCCCTGGGAAGTATCTGTGGAGTAGTAAGAACAGGTTTCTTTCACTCAAATTTAATAAAAACAGTAGATACATTTAAGTAAATGAAATAGATATTATGGAATGACATCACCCATCCTCATCAACAAAGGCTGTTTGTGGTCTGCCTCCTCACAAGGCAAGATGTAAAGGACATAAATGATACCTGACACAAAAAAGTGTACCTTTGGATAAGTTATGGATATTAACATTGTTGCTAATACTTAGATGCTGGGGAATTTGCCTGTGAGGAAAATAAGAATGCCCCACCAAGATTTAAATGACAAAATCCATACACTGTGGACTAAATCAGAGATCATAAGTCTTCCTGAAAGAGACAGACTCTTTTCTTAGCTTGTAACCATTTCCTGTGATTGTAAAGAACATAGAACTTGTAAAGAATAGGGTCAGCCATGGAGGAATAAGGTTAAAAAACAAGAACTGCATAGACATATATTGGCAATGCTTTTCAAGACACTGCTCAGAGGGAGAAAGAACTTTAGATAAAAAGGCTTTGGGTTTTCTGATGCTTTTGGAAAGTCAGTCCTATGGAGATGGATCCCAAAGGTGTCCCTCAATAGGTTATATGAGTTCTGGTCCTATTGACAAGCCCATTTTGATCTCAGACTGATAGTAATTCCATTTTTTCCTAAATTGAATACTCACCAATTGACTATTATCTGGTTTTCTACATATACCTCCTCCCTAAAAGAATTGGTCTTACAGACTTTGGCATATTTCATTTCCTATGAGGTGGATTTTATTCTCCCAATAGGTATTGTTTCCCATAAACAAATAAGCTGACATCCCAGATTTATTATTCAGTATCAAGTTTGGTTAAAGTGAGTATGTTTGAGAAAGATGGATACAGTCACAATGAGCTGACAAAGCAGGTTACTGGGGATGCAAGGGTAAGGGCCACAGGATGAGCTATTATGGGAAGTTCACCAAGAGATTAACTGCCACCCTGTGAGGTATCTTGGAAGAGACAGTTTCCTAGAGGTCACATGCATGCATCCTCAATATCACCTGGGACTATCTTACTTGAATTACTATCAATATTCATTCTGTATACTTTGGTTGAATCTCTACCATGTTCCTCGCATTTTATTAGACTAAAAGGTGTCTTGCATATGGTATCTGCTTCCAAAGACTTTTAGACCACTTGTCAGCAAAGACATTCTGGAAATGAATGGCTACTGTAAAGAACTTCACATATTCAGAACATTAAAAAAATAGTTTTGAAAAAAAAAAAAATAGTTTTGAAGCAGAAAATGGTATGTTCTATTCCCTGGAAAGCTCAACTCCCCCTGAGCTTTTCAACACCAAATAGTCTAAATATAAGATGTGAAATTTTTCTTCTCTTGCTTCCCCCAAATTAATACCTACCATATGTCTTAAATATGTATGTAGAACAATTATTATTTCAAATGCTCTAAAATAATTGGATCAATCTTGATTTTAAATAACCAGGTTCCTTATTCCAATAAACTATTAAAGTGCCCCAGAAATTATTACATTTCAAAAAATCATGTCAAACCCCTAGGCAGAACTAAAAAAAATATTTTCAGACTATGATTTGATTTTGTGCCTTAAAACAAAGTCACCTAATTCATACTGCCTACCACAATGTCAGCTATCTAATAGATGTTCAAATTGAAAATGACTGGGTTGATTTTTAATGTAGCGTGCTACTTGAAGATAATGTCTCATTAAAGACATGGAAGAATATTGGACTCTTATCATATTTATTCTGGGTCTCAACTATGTTATTGTCATCTGGGCATGACCATCACAGACCTACCTTCTCATCTGCATTTTGGAGGTAAAGTCAGAAACTACATTTCCCAGAACCCCCTTTTCCATATAGCTCCAGATTTAGAGGGTAAGAGAGAACAGAGAACATTATTTGTTAGAAGTCATAAAAGCCCAATGGAGTGGCTTCTCAGACTCATCTATGAGCCCACTCTGATGACGTAGATTGGGACTGTAGTAGACTCTTTTTGTGAACTTGGGACTTGAGGCAGTTTTCAATCCACCATTCACTTCAGTACTTCAGGCTGAAGTCATCAACAGTTTTGCCATCCTTGTGACTACAGCCATTCTGACCTTTTATTCTTCCTATTCTTCTTATGTGTGTGTAATCCCCAATTCCTAAAATAATTCTTTTATCCCTGGAATTCTTAGAGAGGCTCTGATTCCATGGCCAAACATAGACTAATAGGGAATTACCAACATGACTCAAATGCCTTTTCAGCTACTCAAATGAAGGCAGCATGGGGATTTTATTCCATTCTGATAGTCAGGTGTACACCAACCAGGCAACTCCCTCTGATGAAATCTTTCTTTGGAAATCTTAGGAAAAGCTAATATGCAAACACTTTTTGAACAGGCCTTTTGTTAGAGAGGCTGAGGTCCAAGAAAACCCAAAGAAAGCCTAAGCAGGTTGGCTGTGAAATACCTATTTCATGGATAAGTTATAATAAGTCCCAAGTATTATATTTTTTCAGTGCTTCTGAAAGAACTAAATTGCATAGGAAAGAACTTTATCCCCAGAATTAAAAATTAACTTAGATGTCAAAATAAAACCTTAGAATTTAATTTATCATAAAAGCTATATTCTCGAATAGAATCTAATGGACCAAAACAGATAAAGCAATTAAATGGGAAATGCTATGAATTAATCTTATTTAAAGAGGCAGTTGAGATGAAATTCATATTTTTAAAGATACAATAACCAGGAAAAAAAAACTTTAGCTCAGCTAGTAGTGCTATAATTTAAAATAATAAAGCATTATAAGTACCCAATTTATTAATTTTCTGCAGGTGCTATTTGTTAGTTTTGACATTCCCCTCAGTTCTGATTGCTGGTAACTTTCCTCTCTTTGGGCTTTACTTTTTCTGTTACTTACTAAATATTAGTGGTAACTGTGTGCATGCTATGTAAAGTGGAAGAGTGTTGATGCCCCCAAAAATGGTCAAGCTTAAATCCAGAGCTTCTAGATTATTTTCTCAAATAATATCTCTGTGCCTTAGTTTCTCCTATCAGGTGATGAGAACCTTATACAATAATACAGTGGTAAAAGCATTCTTTAAAAGATTCTGGCATCTTGATTGTCACTGGTAGGTTATTAATTAATAGAGTGACTATGTTTTATTATCTTTCCTTTTATAGAAATTGTATATCATTAAGGTGTACAACTTGGTGTTTTTATATGTGTACATTGTGAAATAATTACCACAACCAAGCTAATTAACACATCTATCACCTCATATAAGTTACCTTTTTTTATGGTGAGAACAATACAGTTTTGTTAACTGTACTTTTAAAGGCCTGATATACATGTAGCAGAGTAACTATGTTCTGAGGTTTGGTATTAGATTTCCTTTGTTATTGCTTTTTTGGACACTTTGCCTGGTGAGTTCATAGGCAGACTGCCCAGGTTCTCATCCTGATCCTTTCAGGCTGTAGCTCTGAAATTTTCTACAAATTTATTCTCTCTGTAGCTTTTTTTTCAACCACAGTCCCTGCTTTGTAGGGGTGTTCATGCTGATTAAAAATATTTTACAGAGAAGTAACAGAATATTAGCTGGTACATGGTAAAAATTCAGTAAAGGTTAACTATTATGTTATTATCATTTTACATAATGTTTCTTTGACTTAATCCTAAATATATATTATTTCAAAGAATTATTTGTAACTTTTTATCATTTTCCTTCATGCTTATATAGAGCAAACTAACAAAAATAAACAAGAAAAACTAAAAACATCTTCTTACCAGTACATCTTAACATAAAACAAAACCCCACCAACCCTAATGTTTATGAAATCTCATGATAAATAGTACAATTTAAAACAAATCGTCAGACAGCATGCTCTGCTCCTCCCCATCCTCACGGCAGGAAGCTGCTGTGCCCTCCTATACTTACTTCACTCCACAGGAAAGTCCTGGTTATGAGGACACAAGCTGTATTCATTTTAGTTATACTTGTTCTCCCTTTTTGTTCCTATGGTCTTTCTCCCTCCAGAACATTTTGCATGTTGTCACTAGATTTGTCTTCCTAAAATGCTCCTTCCACAGTGGGACTTCCACTGCTCACATACAGAGTCTCGCCTTCAAAGCCAGCCCCAAACCACCTGTACCACCAATTGACTGTATCTGAGTCACTGCTACTCTCTTCAGTATCAGTCCAATCCTTCCTATCAGCTCAGTGTTCTTCTGATAACCTCCACTCACCTATGTCAAGGGCCCACTGGGTTGCTGGGCTCCCTACTACTTAGACTTTCTGCTCCTCACACTTATCCAGCCCTGTCCACCTTTTGATGGCACCCAATTACCTAGTACTTAACAAAGCTTCTGTGCCTGATTCAGAGGTTTCTTTTGTGAACCCTGTAGTGATTATGAAGCATGGCCATCTTACATTATTTCATCTCCCCAACTATGTTTTAGGGCCTTTGGGGTCAATTATATGATTCAAATACCTAAGAACACAAACTTACTGACTGATTTTTATTTTTACTGCATTAAATTGTTAATGGTGATTTTTGTTTTTCTTTTTTATTACTTGAACTCTTCCCCGTTCCTTCTTCTCTGTATCTCCTCTTTAATTATATATTTTGGCTGATGATAATGGGGTCTCCTGTCACAGCAAAACTTTGTATTTATTGAAATTAGCTCTTACACATTTTTACTATCAGCATATATTTTCTTAATAGTTACTCCTTAGAGTCATATTAAGTTAATGGAATTTCAAAAGTAACACTATGGATAAATAGCTAAAGTCAAGTTCATTTATGTAACAAGTTTGGCTTTATAATCAGATTTTATGATGCTATACAATTTAAAATAGTTTTTTAATGATGAAGAATAAAATAAGTACATTGATTATACTAAGAAAGCATTGACTCCATTTTTTCCCCCAGAAAATGGACAGAAGTTTAGAAGATTCTATGAGGAATGAAGAACCATTAGCCATTCATTGAAAAGACATTTTTGAGGTAAGGAGAAAGTAGTAGAACTGCTTAGAATGATGAATGCTACCTGAGAATGACTGATGGATGTTTACCTGAGGAACAAAGAAAAAATTAACATGAAGTTTTTGGTTAGATTGTTAGGGAATGTAATCTGAGTAGATTTGCCTGAGTTGAGCCATAGAAGACCCAACTCTGGATTAATTAGACAATTATGGAAAAGAAGGCTTGTGGGAATAAAAACAATTAGTTTTAAAAACCTCACAGCTGGCTATAAACAGATATAAGATTAAAAGGAGGAAGTATAGTCAAATCTATAAAAGCTTGATCAAATGAAGGAGAAACATATTTTATGAGGTAGTAACAATACAGAAAGAATCACTTTATTTGCAACATACTCGGATTCCTAATTATGACAAAATTTTGTTTGGTTTACGTGTGTACCTGGTAGCCACTTTAACACTGGGCATTTGGAGAGTGTGGGTGGGAGGCAAAAGAGTTTTAAATCAGCAGTGTAGAGGAGACAGTATGACTGAGATTGCCACATGAGCACATTTAATAGAAGGACATGACAGATTACAGGATTGGGATTTTAATGCATGGGAACCTGAAAGATTCAAACATAGATGAGAGTTTTCTGTACAATAATTCTGGACAAAATCAACAGAAAATAAACAAAAGGGTAATATTAAATGTAGCTGTACAGAATCTATAAAAGAAACATTTTTTAAAAGTATTTTCTTTTTATTGTGGTAAAATATACATAAAATTAAATATTTTAACTATACAAATCAGTGACATTTAATATATTCATAATGTTGTGAAATGATTGCCACTATCAATTTCCAGAACTTTTTATCATGCCAAACTTAAAACCCATTAAATAATAACTCCTCATTCCCTTATTCTCCCAACCCCTAGTAACCTTTATTTTGCTTTCTGTCTATATAAGTTTGACCATGCTAGCTACCTCACAAAAGTGAAATCATAAAATATTAGCCTTTTTGTGTCTGTCTTATTTCACTTACCATGTTTTTAAGATTCAACTATTTTATAGTGTATATCATAATTTTATTCATTTTTAACATCAATATTCCATTGCATGTATATACCACACTTTATTTGTTAGTTTATTGATGGATAGGTGAGTTGTTCCCATCTTTTGGTCAATATGAATAATGTGCTGTATCTGTCTATACTAGTGTAGTCATTACTATAGCCACACTTGAGGAGTTGTCATTTCCTGCAATTAAGTAATCAGTTAATCTTCATGCTATTTGTTAGTAAATGCCTACCATGTGTCTCTTTGTGTACACAATTCAAAAGAAGTATATTATCTGTGTATGGGTAGAATTCAGTCAGTGAATGCAAAGTTGATATAGCATATTATGACAACATATAATTAGATGTTGGGATAATATGGTACAAAGTATAAATAAGTGCTGAAGAAATTTCATAAAGGAAGATAAATATATATGTGAGAAAAGCTTCAATGCAAAGGGAACCTTGAAAGATGAGAAAGGTTTCTTTCACTGGAAGAGGAAAAGATGAGCTTTCTGGTCATGATGAAAACCATGAACAAAGACATAAAATGGTGATATGTGAAGACGGTGTTTGCAGAACTTAACTTAGAAGATTAAGTTTAACAGAACTAATGTTACTGAGAAGCAGTGGAAAATACATAATAGCATTATGGGAAATTAGTTTATGCAGATCCTTTATTACTTTGAATGATGTAGCAGTAAATAAGACATTTTAGCTGGTGGAACATTGGGGTATGACAGCCCCAGTTTGCTTAGAATGATGACACTCAAAAGACCAGACTCCTGTCTATTTTGTTCCTTGTAGGATGAGTCAATGAAACTATTATTTACCTGGAAGTAAAAATTATCTGATAAGAACAATGGATAGGGTATTTATGGGCTATGCTTCTTGGTTGAAGAGTGGAGGTGGGAGTTGTCCATTCTGAGTTCTGAACATAGAGCTTTGTTTCTCCCTCATCCTGTCATTTAGAATATTTTGAATGTACGTTACCATTAACCAGTAAATGGAATCTTATTCTAGAACCCAAAAGCTCATGGAAGATGTATGCAATAATGGTCAGCTTTTTCTCTTCATGAAAGAACAACCACTTTAGATGCAGATTTAGGGAAAAATCAGTTTTCTAGAATTTCAGAAATACTTTCATTCACCTAAGAGGGGAATGATGAACTCTGATCCTGGGGGTCAAGAAACTAGAAGATACGGGCTGCTTTGCTTTTTCTGTAGTCATTTTATATGACAATAATGATGTAATTTGAGGAATGCTCTAAAGAAACTCTATTACAGAAAACCTAATTCTTGGGAGAAGAAATAGCACAATGCAGACTCTACTGCACACAAACATGCCCTCCTTCCTACACACCTCAGCTGGTGAAAGGTGAGCTGACAGTGAGAACACACATCAGTCAGCCCTTCCCCTTAGAATGTGAGAGGAGAATTCTGATAACAGTCAGTACCCAGACATACATGTATTAGAAGTAATACTCCAGATATAGAAGAGGAAACTTGTAAGTGTATTTATTACAGTACATGTTGATGTTAGATTGCCAGGCACCCCCTGATGACAAATTCATGTCTTCATAATTTGGATATGGATCCAAATAAATAAATAAATATTTTTATTTTATACATAAATATGCAGCATTGCATGTATACTTCTGTATGACAAAAATGAATTCTATCTTAAATAACAATTGATTATGCTATACTCCTTCTGCAATTTTTCCCACTTACAAATACATTGTATACAACTATTTTAAATAAAGCAAACCAACAATACCAAATGTATTAAGAAGAGACTTCCAGGTCAGTAAATTAGAAGATCTCTGATTATTTTAACAGCCGCCTCGTATTTCATCATGTAGTTTGTATTATGACATGTTTGTCTTCATCATTTGCTATTACAAATGCTGCAGCTAATGTACTTAGGCTTATTTGTGTGAATTTTCTATCAGATAAATGTTAGAAGAGGGACTACTAGATACAGATACATTTCCATAATTTGATGGATTCAGTGATCACTCTCCAAATAGATTTTAATCATCTACAATCTAGCAAAGAATATATAATAGTGATTATTTTCCCACACACCTACAAAACTGGGTTGTTATTAAATAAAATTTGCCAATTTGGTTAAAACAATTTGTTAATTTAATTTAATTAATTTAATTAAATTGTTAATTTAATTGCAACTTTCTCTTTACTTTCTCATGAAGCTGGAGTGATACTACCCTGCTGTACCCAGTTCTACCTTAGGGTCTTTGCTGTTGCTAAACTCTTGGACTAAAATGAGCTTCCCCAAACTTTATATGTCTGATTCCTAGATATTTCTCCTTGAAAAGTTTTTAGCATCAACCTATTAAAATTCCCCACCATTCCTACCCTGGAGCACATTCTACACTCTTTTAGTTTCTTTTATTTTCTTAGAAATGACTGAAATTATCTTGTTTGTCAGTTTGTCTTTTCCCATTAAGATGTATGCTCCTAGAATAGGGCCTAGATTTAACTTTACATTTTTCAAATATATAATTATCTTCCTCAACATCATTCATTGAATAATCCATCATTTCTCCTCTTACTTGAGTTGCTAACTTTTTCATTTACTGAATTTTCTTAAACTCCTGAGGCAGGTTCTTAATTTACTCCTCTTTCCCACTGGTCAGATTCATAATCCACAACAGAATCACATTTTTCAATTTATTGCACTTTTCAATAACTTTTGATATGTGATGAGGAAAACCTTCCATCATATTTTTTTTTACAAAATAGCTTTCACAAACCTCATGTATTTATATATTATTTAAATAAGTTTGAATAATCATTATCAACAAGCAAATTGGTAATAGAGAAAAATGCAGGTTCTTTTTTAACACTTAAAACAATTATAAGTATAATTTAAAATTACATTTTTACTTCCCAAATTATGATAGTCAGGATATGGGAGGTAAGAAATAATTCATAATAATTCATTTAGCCAAAGATAGAAAATCAAGACCATCTGAAGGATGTACATAAATAAGCACAAAGAATAACAGTAGAAGACTAATGGAAACTAAACATAACCATTTGGCCAATATAACTAATAAGGCATTAATCTAATTTGTTAGATTAAAGCTTTACTATAGTAAAAATAAAAAATGTAAAACTTTGGTAGGCTACATACTGAAATAAGGAGCTTCAAAAGGTACCAAAAGATAAGCACAATAGCACAGTGGATAAGGCTCTGGCCTGCGAACCCACAGGTTGCTTGTTTGATTCCCCAGCCAGGGCACATAACCAGATTGCAAGTCAAGTCCCCACCTAGGTCCGTGGCTGGAGGCAGGTAAAAGGCACCATACATTGATGTTTCTCTCCCTTTCTGCCTCTCTCCCTTTCCCTCTCTCTAAAAAGAATAAATAAAATCTTTAAAAAAAAAAAGATAAGCATGAGTAAAGGAAGGAAGGAAGGAAGAAAAAAAAGTAATGTTCTTTATTTAAATATATTATTAGAGACCCAGGAGATTCATCTTGTGAGACAAAGAAGGTCATCCTTATGGAGTGAAGTGTACAAAATACCTTGCAACTATCTTTCTACTATAAAAATAAAGTATATAAGGCAAAAATTACTCTAGTGAAATATTATAATGCAACCCCTTCAGTCTTTAACAGATTAAAGAGATAAAATTATAAACTGATTTAATTATCTGCCTAACTCTCTGTTTTTGAGTAGAATAGAAAAAGCAAGAAATTGTCTGGGCTAAGATCTTCAAAAAACATAATTCAAAACAAAAACAGTGTGAAAACTTGTAATTGAATGAAAACTTATAAAATATCTTTGTATAGTCCTTGAATCAAATGATGCCCATTTGAGTTTTGAGGAAGAAGTAAAAATGAAGCTAAAAATAAAAGTATAAATAAGTCAGAAGGTAGAAAAGGAGTAGAATTAATGTTAGTTTAGTTTCCTTGAAAAATTAAATAACAAAGAGGTAAAACATTTACTAACAAGCAATAAAAAAGAATATAAATATTTAATTTACCAAATAAATAGATTACATACACATATGTGAAATGGCAATAATAATGAGACAATTATATATAATTATATTTGAATAGATAAAATTGAATTTTGAGAAAGATATGACTGTAACAGGCTCATGAGAAATATAAAATCTTAGTAGTTGAAATTTATTTTAAATATTTAAGAACTGTCAAATTATTTTTAAGATATTACCTGACCTACTAAATGTTTTGTTAAGTTCTTTCTAACTTTCACTAAAAGATTACTTCTTTGTGATACTGGAAGTTGAAACATCTCTTAATTCATTTTAAGATGCTAATATAATACTGACATAACCAGATAAATGCAAGATAAAAAAAAGAAAACTATAAAAAATTATCTTCTAAATATAGATACAGATAATAAATAATCTAAGTTTAATATTAGCCACAAAATGCTTAGTAAAATAAAAATAAACTATTTTCTAAATATGATACAGAATATTTATTTCAAGCCAATGCTAAAACATACATAATGGTAGCTGCTGTTAACACCATTAAAAAAGTATTCTTTGAAATGAGTACATTAAAAGTGGAAAAACAAAAGGAAAATAATGAAAAGTTGGAAAGATGATGTTATTGTTTATTTAGAAAATTTAAGAAAACCAACTTTAGAACTATTAAAAATAGCAAACATACAAAAATATATGCCTTTCTTTTATATTATATTATGTAATTAGGAAGTATAATAAGCAGGATAGCTTGCTCAGTGCCCCACATTCACCTGCCCTCTGTCAAATGCTGGACTAGCCTTCCTAAGAGCTTTGGTGCCCATCACTTCCCTGGAGTGTTACTTCTCACTCCATTCATTTCTGCTCATTCCTAAGATGTCAGCCTAAGCAACACATCCTTCAAGAGTCTCTTCCTGTCTGTTCTATATAAAGTAGGCATTCTCATACTTTCTATCATGCTGTCTTATTTATTTACTTTTTATTGCATTTTGTATTTCTTTCTTTATTTGCTTGTGTACTTGTCTTCTCTGTAGCTACATGAGGTATAGTAAGTACTTAGAAGGAACCAGCAAAGTCTCGTCGTGGCAAGACAGGCTTTACTTTTGCTGCAGATGCTGCTGGATACGGGTGTCCACTCATTGGAGGACATCCTGCCTTACTGAACAGTCTGCCAGAGATGACCCATGACCTCCTTTGATCCAGGGGGAACCTGGTGGGCCCTCCCTAATATTAGATGTGATGAGGGTCAGCATCCATTCTCTGTGGGAAACTATTTGATCCCCAACTCACTTCTTCCACCATTCTCTGACCATTATCTTTTAGAAACATTCTTTCTTCTCATACTGTTAAACTTTATTTGAGGCCTGTGCTCTGAAAAACAGAAAAGGTTAAGAAATGCCCCCATTCTTCTGTACTCTGGAAACAATTTACTGCAAGGAACCACTCTTCCCCATGTGACAGTGATTATATGACTCCTGGATATCACCCTTATTTACCAATGACAATGCCACAGAAGACCCTCAAAATTCCTATTCTTTGCCTCATAAATGGTTATCTAAACTGTCTTGTCCCCACTGATCCATATAATGCTGGTTAACCAAACCCTGATAAGAGTCTCTCCATGCCCCCCAATCCCTGAACTTGAACTCATCCAATCCTCGACTTGAGCCAGACTGCAGCCCAGCCTTAACTATTCCAACTGAGAATAGGCTGGCTTTGGGACAAAATGTTACCTGATTTACTGTCCTATCACAGGACGTTTTTTCATCCCTCTTTCCCACTCTTGGGTTCTTTGTAGCCTTATGTACTCCTCCTTATAAAATAAAAACGAGCCCTGGCTGGTGGCACAAAGGGTAAGGCGCTGGCCTGTGAACCCAAAGGTTGCTGGTTTGATTCCCAGCCAGGGCACATAACTAGGTTGCAAGCCAGGTCTCCAGCCAGGTCTGTAGCTGGAGGCAGGTGAAAGGCAAACCATACACTGATGTTTCTCTCCCTCTTTCCCTTCTCCTCTCTCTGAAAAATAATAAATAAAATCTTAAATAAATAAATAAAATTAAAACTTTTGGCCCAACCTTAGAGATTCTCACATATCTTATGGTGAGAGAAGGCTCCCAGTTGCTGGAGTCCCACTCTCCTTACCAAAATAGCATCCTTCCCCACCTTGTGATAACACTGCCAAAGTCTCTCCACCAAATCTAGGTTGTAGTTTGTTCCTTCTTGACACTCCCTCTTCCTCCCTCAGGGCAATTGCTTCCTTTGGCCTTCTCCTTATAGCCTTTTCTTTTCTTACTCCTTCACCATAGATTTCACTGTTCCTTTGAACCTAGATCCCAAGTCAATAGCAATTCCTATTGCAAAGAAATAGTGATATCATCGTCTACCCCTGCAATATGAAAAAAAGTAAAGAAAGTATGTCCAGTTAATTCTTCTGGAAGAACAATAAGTGATAAGAAAAAAAAGTAATGTTTTTAAATTTTGTTTTTGTTTTTATTAAAATATGAGTCCGTATATGTCCCCTAGCTCACATGCATGTATCTAAAGCTTTCAACATATATTTCCCTTTGATCCAATGATTCTGGGTATGAAAATTATTCTCAGGAAATAATATGATATAACCAAAACTGTATGCATACACTTGTAATGTCATTTACAGCAAGAAAAACTGAGGAAAAGAAACAAAACTAAAATCCAGCAACTACAAAAAAACAAAACAGAAAACAAACAAAAAAACCTGGTGCATTCATAGAATAAAACAATCTTTAATGGTTTATTTGAAAAGAGTATTTTTATGACAAGAAAAATGTCTGCGATATACCAATAATATATAAATATATTCAGAATATAACTAGTAAAATCTTAATTAAAATTATTACATATATAATTTTAATTTTTAATATTCACCCATATAAAAGGCAACCGTACATTGATGTCTCCTCCCTCTCTGCCTCTCTCTCTTCCCCTCTCTCTGAAAATAATAAAATCTTTTTAAAAAAAGAAATAGTTTTAAAAAATTGAGCCATATATTTTACATTTTTTAAATAAACATACATTTTTTTTCTACATTTAAAAACCCTTTTTTGTTTTTGCTAACTTCTGGTTCACATGTTAGAGTTTAGGTCATCCTCTCAAAAAACATTCATCTGCCTGCCAATCACAGAGCTTTTTACCTTGTTTCACACATAGGAAAAGTCATTTTCTCTCTGTCTCCAGCCCCCTACTAGCTGTGAGAGTATCGTTCAAAACAATGATAATGAGTAATAAGGAACCATTAAAGATTCTTGAAATTATGTGAGAGAAGTGTTAGGTTCCTTGTCATATGGATATAAGAGGTAGGGGCACAAAATGCCTTACAGGTCACATTTGGATTTATATAAATTTAAACCCATTTGGCTGATCCTGGAGTTGTTAAATCCTCTTCTCTGAAAAAGAGAAAGTGAGCCTCTTGATACCTTTATTTTTCAGTTAAAGCTACTAAGCAGTTCTGTCTTCTTGTCATGGTAGTTCCAGAACAGGAATTTTGGATATATTAAAAAGGTAGATACAATATAGTACTAAACAAACAAACAAAACTCAACAAAACAAACTAAACCAAAAGATGACATGTTTCTTTGTAAACTATTGAGGAGGCTGACACATTAATAGTAAGATAAGATTAAGATAATCCAATATGAAATATCAACTGTTCTGTAGTGCTGCTGTCCAATAAAAATATAATGTAAGCCACATGTATAATTTTAATTATTCTAGTAGTCACATTAAAAATGTAAAAAGAAACAAGTTAAAGTAATTCTAATATATTTTACCTAACCCAATATTTTTAAAAGTGTTCTAAATATTAATGTAATCAACATAAAATTATTAATGAGATATTTTACACTTAAATAATCCCTGTACCATGTATTTTATACTTGTAGTACATACTCAATTTGAACTAGTCATAATATAAGTGTTCCATTAGCAACATGTGACTAGTGGCTACTCTACTAGACAGATGGGTTTATAGCATGGTTACAACTAAAACATAATAGAATAAAAGAGGTGGAAAGGGTCTTTTTGAAGTTGGAGACCCTGGAAAATTCTCTTAGGGGGCATAGTATTTTAGCAGTGACTGTGTGAGTGCTGTCACCTGATAGGATAGACATGAAAGGGAGTGGGCTTAGCATAGAAGATAGAGAAGAGAGAGCAATGCAGGATGTTGACTGTGCTGGGGGGGCAGTTTGTGGGGTCTAGAGAGGATTGTGGATAGTAAAAGTGGTTGTAGAATTTAAATAAAAACCGATGAGTCATGATTGTATCATATACATTGTCATTTTGCTGAGGGTGTTTTTGAATTGAATTAGACCTTTGACTATAGTGTGTAGCATGGACAGAAACGGACATAAACCAGCAGCGGGAAGGTGGTGAGTGACATCATCAGCAGTGCCTGTCAGTGGAAATGAGGGTCTTGGTACAGGTGTTCCTCCCAGATGAGAATGGAGACAGCAGTTGTGGGAGCATCGTGGACATGGACTTGGCAAAATGTACTTCATGACCAGGTAGAATGGGAAGAAGTGCCTGGTGTCCCTAAGTCAAGGACTGAGCCACAGAGCAGAGAGTGAGTCTCTTCCCAAGAGAGAGAACATGGGCAGAGAAACAGGGTGAAGGAGAAGCTGAGAAGTTAGCTCTTAAATGCAATGAGTTTCAGGTATATATCCAAAGAAATCTAAGGTTTTATTTAGTAAGGCCACAAAGGACCCTGGAAAAAATTAGTCCACACTCCTACTTAACATGAGAAAATTTAAACCAATATATTAGTTTGACAGTTTGGAAAAGCAACCAAACTCACAGTCAAAGGTCCTGCATTTGAGTTTAAATTTATCACAGTAGGACGGCTTCCTATAAATTTATCCTCTAGGCTCTTGCACAGTGAGGACATCATATAAAATCAGGTCCTGACACTCCAAGTCCCTGAAACACATCTGTTTATTTCGGGAAATGGGTGGCAGCTAAAGTGTAGAATCTTCCTTCCTTCCTTCTTCATTCCATCTTTTCCTTCCTCCCCTTCCTCCTTTTCTGAGTTTTGTTGTCCCCTTTTCTAGCTTCTTCCAACCCTTCTTCCTTATCTGAAGAACAACCCCCCCACCCCCCACCCCCAAATAGAGACAGTCCCTGGCTGACTCTCTGCCTTTTGAGTTTTCACCAGCTGCCTATGACCTAGTTAACCACTGATTTCTCATTGAGGCAGGTTTAGTGAAAGTCCCGCAGGACCCCTCAGAGGGAAGCTCGCTTTCAGTTTGTGGTGTCGGAAGAGCTGTAAGAAGGTGCCCAGGGTCTGGGCAGCCGCCTCAGCATGGGTAATTTATGAGTTCCCAGCAAGTCAGCCAGGAGAGGAGAGATCCCGGGTAGGGGACCCTGCTAATTGGCCCTTTCAGTTCCTGGCAGGCACGACTGGTAAGAAGTTCCCTGGGCTCAGACTTCTTACCTCCTTTCAAAGAGCAGAGAAACAGCTTAGCTTGACAAATTAAGAAAGAAAACAAGTAGGAACCCCCCTCCCCCCCTCTAGGAAGAGACTGTCACTGGCTTCAGCCAGCTACATGGCCATCTCCTGACTATGGAGGAGCTGTGCACCTGATACAGGCTTTTGTTTTGTGCAAGGAGGAGAAACACAGAGAGAGAGGAGTCACCTCTCTCTGATTGATTGAGACTCACCTGTATTCCCAAGGTCAGCAGCTATCTGGAGCTCAGGTGCAGCATGGGGCAGCCCAGAAAGGTAGTTGCCAGGCCACAATTCAACTCCGTCTGCAGTTTGGGGGTCCATGTGAGAAGCCCAAATTAAGGATACTGAGATCACTATAGGGAACTTCATGAGGAGGCAGCAAGATTTGCAGAAGACTAGTATCACCTTGTAGCTCTGTGCCTTCTGCAGCAGCATCTCCTGGTAAATAATGAAAATGACCTTTACCCTAACCTTGTGGCTAATCTCCATGTTCTTGCCCACCTTATAGGAACACCCCATTATCTACGGGGTTGTTTATTTGACCTGGTTTTACTCACACAAAAATGGTGCCTAACCTGGAAGGTGAGGGAATGCTTTTTCCTGGGAGTGGCCTTCAGCTCAGGGAGCCATGGGAAGAGCTGTGTGTTTGAGTAGAAACCAAAGGCTTACTGCACTAGTGGTCTCTCCCAGAGTTTGCAAAAGAGAAGTCAAAGAGACACAATTATGGTCATGACAAGAGGTGAAAATACTTGAATTTCCTTCAAAGACTTTGAAATTTACCTTGTCTCATGAAGATAAGAAAGTATAGCAGAGATCCCTATCAATTGGGCTTGTGAAACATACTCAGGTTAAAATTGGTTTGGGCCAGAAGGTAAGTCCCTTCACAGAAGGGATCAATTATTTTCTTTCTTATGGCATCATGATCAAGCAATGCTGGATGCCATGTTGGTGAGGAATCAAGGACTATTGTATTTGAACATAATACTGGATGTTAATCTCTTAACTTTGCCTGCCATTACTATTAGCATATATTGTTTTCTTAAATCTTTTTCTCTAGTAATGTTTTCATAACAAATATGAGAGAAAATAATATTAATAACTATAATACCTAACATTTATTGTGTGACTATAGTGTGACAAGCTCAGTGCTGACAAATTCATATCCATCTTTTACCTGTAAAAGCCCTAAGTCTAATAGGTAGTAACACACTATAATTCTGGCATTCCTTGTGAAAGAAAGTTTTAAAATGGGTGTGAAAAGACTTGGAATCTTGGCTCAAGCCTTAACTCACTTAAGCATCTGTGTGACTCTGGACTGGCCACTTAATAGTTCTAGGCCTCATTGTTGTCCTCATACACAATCCATAGTTCCATGAGCACTCAGAGCCTAGTGTAAGCTTTCACATGTGCTGTGGCAATTTCTCGCCCCAACTATGTGAGACAGTGTTCATTTACAGATGAGGAAATTGAGGCCCAGGGAGGATAAAAAACCTGTTCAAGACCACAGAGCCAGTAAATCTGTATACCTGAACTTAAACTTCAGGCTTATGACAGCAGATGCTTTGGAATTTCCCTCCTCTTCCTCTTGCCTTGATTGGTGTTACCTCAAAAACTAGCAAGTTTGGATTCCACCTATATGATGTTTGGTGACAGGAGGAATAATTCGCAATTTTGGCAGGGCCACACGTAGTGAGGCAGTTTGATTTCAATGAGCACGGTCTTCAGGGTTCTTCCCTGGGTTGAAAACTCAAGCTTCTGTGTTCCTGGCTGAGGCCAGTAACCTGGGCCCTCTAAAGCCTCCTGCATGGGATTGTGAGGAGGATTCCATCTGAGATCCTAGCTCAGTGTCTGGTGTTATTAGAGCACTCAATCACTAGTTACTATTCTTATGGTATGACGAAGGTCCTATCTACCTAGCCACATGAAGCCCACCTGCTTTGTAAATGTGACTCATCACTCACATAAGACCAGGGAAAAGAGCTAAAGGTGCTACCAAGGCCATAGTTCCAGAGGAGGAAAAATCCATCTTTTCCCTCTGTATTCAACTTGTTTCTCTCCCTTAACTAAACACCCTTGCTTTGCAACACATATTCTATAACCCAGCTGAAGGTTTACCAGCAGAAGGTTGAGGTGTTGGTCAAGTTAAATTAAATTATGCCATTGCAGTATTAAGAAGCAGCAAAAAATATTTAATCACATTCCCTCATGACAGAGAAACTGCCAAGATGTCCATAAGGTACTCTGGCTGTGTGGGCTTATGTAACATTCACATATTGATTGTTTTCTCCTAAATTATTGACCGGGTGTCTCCAGCACATTGTAAAACGTCTACTCTTGTGCAGTGACATGGTGGGGGTCATTCTTTAAATCTTCTTAAACACTGGTCACATTCTTCCTGTCATTGTACATGCAGAGCTGTAATTTTAATAACAGCAAGAAAAAAAAAAAAAGCCAGACACAGCCCGAGAACAAGATTCTCTTGCAATCTCCTTTGGAATTTCTCAAAGTCCAAAATGCAATTAATCACTCTTGTGAGAAAATTTGGAATCAATCAATACATTTCATCATTACTTTAATTATCCTTAAAGTTGTTTGAGGAAAAAAGTTTGCTTCTTTTGGAAAGTAAATGAATAAATGGAGTATTCAGTAAGGCTCCATTCATTCTTCCTTTCATCCAAGGTAGTGCTACGAACAAAGATAGAGTATAGATAACGAATATTTTTTCTTTTTCCCTCTCCCTCCTCTCCAACATTCCTTCTTTCCTCCCCACCACCCCTCCCTTCTACCCACCTCCCTTCTAATGAGGAAAGTAGCAAGGGGTTCCCTTAAGGCTCCTTAAGTAGTAAGTGACAGGGAATTGAGCATAGAGACTAATTCTTAAATTCAGTGAGTAGAAAGTGAAAAGAGGGAGATGGTTGAGGTGATGAGGCAGTGGTTTAAATTCCAAAATTCACCCAATTCATCATTCAATACATTCATGGGGGATTTAGAGAAAAACACACAAGGCAGATGACACTGGGCAGACAATGCAGCAGTGGACACTGAGATTTTGAAGTGTAGATCCTCTGTGTGGGAACCAAAGCTTTTGTTTCCTTATTTTATTGTTTAAGAGAAAACAGATATAACAATATATCTGCTATATTGCTATATATATTATACACACACACACACACACACACACATACACACACACTCATATAAAATATATGACTGACTTAGTTACAATAAGGCAATAGGCAATAATCCTGACTCAACACACAGGTTATGAAATAAAACTTTGCCACCTATCCTATAAGCCCTTCTGTGGGTTAAGTCCCAATACAACCTCTCCCTTCAAGGTGATACTATTCATGACTTTCTTGTGTCATGGGCAGAGCTGAACAACTGTACATTGGCAATTATATCATGATGCAAATTATATATGCTTATATATTATGTGGTGGATTATTTACATACTCAATATACCCATACATGTGTATATACACATATATAGTATATATTTTCAAATTACTTGCTTCCTCTTTTATTTTTCTGGCTTTCTTCCCTCTGGAATTCCCATGCCTTCTTTTTGTCTTTGGATTCCTGAAACTTCTTAAGAGTATTAATTTAATCTTACTCTGGCTTTCTAGATAACTCCTTGTAGGAAATAAATTTTAGTGCTGCCACACCACCAGACACATTTCAAAACTTACCTGCCCTGACTTTTTTTTTTAGAGTTGGTTTTCCACAGTGGCAATTATTTATGATTTATGTAGTGGTTATATGTTTAAATAGTACTTTTTAATGTACTTTTTAATTATATATATATATATATATATATATATATATATATGTATATATATGTGTGTGTGTGTGTGTGTGTGTGTGTGTATTCCTGCTGAGAACACTGCCTAGATTTATTACTAGAAGTTCCAGGAACTGATGAAGACAAAGAAAGACATTCTGGGGCTTTTCCCTGTTTTCAAACCACACAGCATAGGTAACCATCCATGCTACGCTGATTCTGCAGAGAAACAAAATAGCTTGGCAGTTAAGAGAGCAGCCCCTGGAACTGCACTGCTTAGACTGCCATTCTACTTTGGTCATCACTAACTGCTATTGGACATGCATCCTGAGTCTCCACTCCCCGACTCTGTACCATGGACTATCTACATTAATAACATTGTTTTTCTGTGTTGAGGACTACTTAAGATTAATACATGAAAACCCTTAGAACTGAGATTGGCAGAGCAAGTATTCAATAAACGTGAGCAGTTTTTGTTTTGTAAGCAATCCTTTTATTAAGTCTCACCCTACATCACAAAACTAGTGTGCTTCATACCCAAAGCACAGTAGAATCCTATGAAAAGCAACTTCTGAGGTGTGATCCTTGGTCCCCTACAACCCATATTATTCACTATGATAGATGTCCAAAATTAACTTCAATGGCGATCTTTGATTAAACCACCAATCTCCTCCAGCCACTGGGAAACCCATCAGTGGTTCGCCTAAGGGCTGTTATGGGAGAGAGATCAATGGACTGCTGCCAAGTTCTGGTTGTCATTAACAAAGTGGGCAACTGTGGACCAAACATTTCACCCACCCTAGACTTCAGGCTTTCCATCAGGAAAATGAGGAAGTTGGATAAAAGACTCTTGAATTCTTTCAGATTGGCCTCTCTGTGTTTTTATCTTTAGACTAATTTTAGGGGATTCAGGAAAAAATCTAGCAAAATGAGTTGTTTATCAAATGCCTTCCTTGAGTGGAAGTATAAGCATATATACATGCATGTCATGGAGCATGTTTTCTTGGTTACACCCCTTGTTACAGGAAATTGGAGTTGTTTCCTGATCTTTCTCTGTTACTGTCAGGTGGCACTGATTGTACAATTTTTGGTACACAGACTTTCTGATCTCTTTGGCTTTTCATTTTAAATTAATGCAAGTAGGCATGAGAGCAGATTACATTTGTCATATTTCTTCTTGTATATATTCCTGATCTGGAGGGACAACCGTAGGGCAAGAAATATGCAGAATAATTTTCTATCCCTCAGGAACCATACTTAAAAGGCTGTGAGGTAAGACATACATAACACTTTTATAAATAGGATAAACATACATGAAACCTAAAGCCAATAATAGATAAAACCAAACTGAGAACTTATCCCAAACATTATCTAAATAACTGCAGGAGGGAGCAAATACCACCCCTTCTGTCTCTGATATCACAAAGACTTATGGGCTGCAGGTAATTGAGTCCTCCCAGCATTCATTCCCACCTGAGACATTCATTCAGGCCTAGAGTTTGGCAAATGCTATCTCTACCTAACAGTAGAATGGGTTATATCAGTGTTGGGTCTCTTCATTTTGAGTTATTTCTTTAAGAATCTTGATTTAAACTGAAACCATGATAGAGTCATTGACCTTCAGCTAAAGACAGAGTCATGACCCCAGCCAACTTTATGAACCTCTATCTTTGCTGTTCTTTCCAGCTCTACTTCTGATCCCCAAAATTCCAAAATACCTCATTCCCTGTAACCCAAAACTGCTTTTTAGAAGGTTTTTCTTTATCCTTGACTGAAATAAGACTCCATATAATTTCAGACACTAGAACTGAACAGAGCAAGACCATTTTTTCTTTTATATGATGCGATCTCATATATTTGAAGCAGAACAACCTGGAGTTCTTGACTTTTCTTGATGTTAACTTTGAGGAGTCCCATTGAGCAGGCTTAAAGAGAGCTTCTGTCATGTAGGGGCAGGTTAGGAGTTAGAGAGGGGACCAAACCCAGAATGGGCTAGACACAAAGAAGAATAATCCATATCTCATGAAATGGACAACTTAGTTCATGAAAATATCATTTACTTGCTGTTTCTTATTGCAGATTCCTTATATGTACTTGTGTTAATTGAATAGTTTTCCTTCTCTGTTTTGGTGTAGAGTATGAAGAAAGGTGATATGTAATTTTGGGGATAGAAAAGAACAAACGTTAGATGACATTGACTTTGCCTTAGTTTTCCAGGCAGCTTTAGAGAAAAGGGAATGTCAGTGGGCACATTGCAGGAGGTGCAGATCACGTATCTCTCACGACTACGAGGAGCTGTTTCTGGTGCCAGCACCTTAGTTTATGACTTTTCTTTCTTTATAATTACACAATATTTTTTCAAAAGGTAGTCTGGTGAAGGAGATAAAATCTCCATCTGTCCAATGAATTAGCCAAATAAAAAATTCTGGGCACTCACTATGGCAAGATTTTCAAGCAGGGATGTTCAAGATATAGCTACACACATAAACACATGCACACACAGTGGAGACATGAGAGGTTTCTTTACATCATTAAGTTTCCAACCTACTCATTAGAAGGTAAGTTCACATATGTTATCTTTCTCCTTTTAGTAAAAATCTTCCTCATGTTTTCTTGCCTAGCAATAGGCTCATATCAGGAGTAACCCAAAAGAGATAGAGCAAATGAGTTTGAGGGGAGCTTGACAGATGAATACCAAATCAAATTTCTATTGATTGCCTTTTGAGGAGTCCAGGGCCAGTTCTGTGTACTGCACAAGAGAAGATGCCTCTTAAATTTTGGATTTTCAAATCTGTCCCCATTTTTCTCTCTCATTACATAGCATTGCCTTACCAAAGAGTGATGTATAACAAGAAGGTAATATTTGCAAGTGTATATAACTCTGAGATATATAAATGTGTGTAGGATATCAGGGTGGCTGGCGGAAGGCTTTGGAATCTGGGCAAGAGGGTGTCTTGGGTGTACTCAGGTGAAGCCCTGGCTCTGGCTCTGGCCCTGGCAGGGCCCCTTGTCACCCAAGAGAAGAAGCCAAATGAGACTTCTGCCATATTCCCTTGTGCATTGCCTTCTTTCTACCAGACAAGGAGCACAAAGATTCCAGGACTCTTGCAGGTGACTGAGGAGAAGAAACAATCTGTAAGCATTTTACTTGAACACATCCATTCCCTTCTGTTTACATCTGCATATATCTTCCCATTGATGTGGCAGCTTAAATGCTTTATTTACTTTTTAAAGCTCTACAATTGGCTTTTAAGTTTTGGTTACAGCTCCTGTCCTTTTCCAGATGCGATCCAATTGTACACAAACACATAAACAATTAAAATAGCGAGATGAGGTGGGGAGAAGGGCAATAAAAATGGTCAGAGTCAATTAAACCAGTGGAATTTAAAAAATTAAACCATGGAGTGGTGTACACAATAACCCGTATTTTATTATTTTCCCCTTACAACATTGTAAAAATACATAAGCCCTTGATGTATGTACATTTCCTTGAGAAAGGTGCTCAATGGCTCAGAGGCGGATTGGCGGCATGTGATGTGGGCATCTGTAAGGTAACAACATGTTTTCCCATAAAAAGCAGAGGAAATAGGCACATAAATTCCATATAAACTGTCAGTGTGTCAGCTATGCTAACACTAGGGAGGCTAGCGCCCTGGAGCTACACTCACTTATGCACTTTCATTTTTCAAACACATTCTTCTTGAATTCACAAGGCTAAGCTATAGTCAAGCTACTTGTTTTCTCCTTCTCCTCCTCCTCCTCCTGCTTCATCTTTTTCTTCTCCCATCCAGCAGTTGTCCCTTCCCCCACTCTTCAGACACCTCTTGCTTGAAGAAAGCAAAGGCAGAAGGGAGCATAGAAAAGGGAAAGAGGTGTCAAGATGTGATCCTTACTCATGGTCACCATCTTGGGAGCACCTGGCACTTCCTGGGTCCTTGGTGTTAGCCACCAAACCCCACAGAGTTCAATCCAAAGAGTATCATGATGCAAGGCCTGTGGCTGAGAGGTCAGCAACACAGAGGGGACTAGGAGGCATTCTTCCTCCTTCCCTTACTCCTTCTTTTTTGTTTTTCTGTTTATCAGGTTTCTGGGGATGCCTTCTAGCATATAAAATAAACTTAGAATTTATTTGAAAATAGCACCTAAGAGATAAAAAACACTTTTCTCTTGCTTGTAACTATGTATAAAGGTATTGACACTTAACATCACAAATCTGAATTCAGGGTCACAAGCCAAATCTTCTGCCACTTCTCGGGTATGGTCCAGGTTCTCCAGTGTATGTGGGTATATGTGTGTTTGAAAGATGTGGTAGTGAATCTGGGGTCTGAATTTTTGAATCCTATATTTGTATTTCTTTATTTGAAATATGTTGATAGCTATGTTGTGAAAATATAGCACAGACTAATTATCCAAACTCAAAATTTCCCTTATATCATGACAGCTAAGTGTGTTTAATTCAGCAATGCAGAGTCTCAGTGTTGAAGATCTGTACCTTCTATGTAAACAAGTTTCCTGAGCAACTTGGGCTTTAACTTTGTTGTCAGCTCTCAGGGACTCAGCATCTCTACCTTATAGCATCATAAGGCTATTGCGATTACCAACTGGAATACTAAATGTGAACAGTACATAAGAAAAAGGTGTCATGGGATTTTCAGGTGTGAAGAATTTTTGAGTCTGCCAAATATTGAACTCAGGAATTTGAAAGCATACATAGACTAATAACTTGAATCAAAATATACCTGTTCTTAAACAGAAACAGACTGATAGTTGCCAGATGGGAGGGGGCTTGGGGGCCTGGGTGAAGAGGTGAAGGGATAGAGAAGTACAGATTGGTAGTTACAGAATGGTCATGGAGATGGAAAGTACAACATGGAGAGTACAGTCAATAATATTGTAATAAGTATATATGGTGCCAGCTGGGTGCTAAAATATTGAGGAGGAATGCTTTGTAAATTATATGATTGTCTAACTACTATGCTGTACACCTGAAACTAATACAAAATAATATTGAATATAAAAGTAATTGAAAAATTGAAATGTAAAAAAAATGAAGTGCAATAGTTCCTGGCTTTTGTGAACCTTATTGCTTAAAGGAGAAGCTAGATCTTAAACTAATAATTACTAGTTTTTCTTTGAGGAATAAATTTTATATATATATATATATGTATAATGTATATATATTTGTGGAATAAGTAAATATATATTTGTTCTTTTATTCTTAACTATGAAGTTCTAGGTTCCCACAATTTAAAATATGTCCAACACAGTTTGTCAATTAGGCAAGGTTAAAATGATAGCAAAAAAAGAAAAAATTAAAAATAAAACAAAAGATAAAATAACTTCAAAAGAATAAATAGAATACAATAAATAAGATGAGCCCACAGTCATTATTTTTGTACATCAGCAATACAGTGGTTTTCAACTATGTCTATTACATTAATATCTAAACATCTATAATCATGTTCTGAGCATTGATTTAGTCCATATCCATTCCTGTTATGATTTGGCCATTAAAATGCTATGATTCTTATTTTTTCTTTTATAGTAGTTGTCAGAATCAATCTCAGACAGCAATGGACTTCTAAGAAATACATATCTAAGACTGCCAGCAAAATCATTTAGATATAAGACCTAATCATTTGTTAATTAATCACTCTGCATTATAATATCATGATTAACATTTGCTTCATTACCATGCATACTGACAAACTGATACACAAAGATATTATTGGATTCTTCATGGGTATCTGGAAGAAGTAACTGCAATAGAATTTAAACTTTAATTTCAAAGTATGGATAATTCTGTCTATAGTTCATTTTGGTGAGACTCTCCAAAGTCTTTTATACATCTAAGTTGTTTGTTAATAATTCTAAAAAAAGATTAAATTAAGAGGGAAGCAATGTGTTTACCATCATAATTTAGAATGAAATGATCATCTTTGGAGTTGGACAATAAAGCTGGGAGAGGATGATTAGTGGTTGGCCTTACTTACCTCTTTACCTTGTCCAACTCTCCACTTCAATCTATTTGTGTAACTGGAAAGCCAACTTTGTCCTCGAAGTCAACTTTGCATAAGGGGCCTCTTGTGTTCCCAGCAGGCATATCTTGCACTGCTGTTGGACCAAAATGGTTTAAGTTTAATTATCTAGATACATTGTTCTCTGCAGCAACCTCACTATTGTTCTCACTGTAGTCTACCACATTATTAATGCCAGATTTTTCCTATTAGCTTTTAAACTGTTCTTTTACTCTGAACATTTTGCCACCAAATTGTTACCAATAAAAATCCCCAAATGCCTAAAGGTTATTTTAAACACAGTGTGAGCATCGCTAGTTTCATTTCACCGTTTATTTTGTTGAGTCATTATCGGTATGCATTGTGTGAACTTATTGTATGCATTTTTTATGCTGCTGGAATGGCAGTATATTTTTAACACCCCATTTTAATACATCTGCCCTAAAAAAAATCATTAAACCCAGGGTTTAACAAGGACTGTGCTAACTTCACCTATCATCTCCCCTGTGTCAAATATTGTTGAGTGATAACTTTGGAAAACCAATATATTTGGAAATTGTGGCTTCCATTTCTTTTAAAGCTATAATGCATACTAAAGGATGCTATAAAAGAACATTTTCCTTGCAGTAAGTGCTCTCTGCATCATATTCTCTAGTAGTCAGATAACCAAAGAGCTCAGATGTGGAATAACCTGCTTTATAAATGTCAAAAAAATTTAGGCACATGGTACACATTTTAAGAAAACTTTTAAGTCATTGAAAATCGGATTCAAATCCTATCTTAAAAGCCAAAGTTCATATTTTTAGTATTATTGTTTCTTATGAATATATACTCTGGCCTAGGATTATGTCACTTTTAGCTAAATCTCAACAGGTTTTACAAGTTAAAATTGAACTGGGATGAAGACTTTTAATGGAAAAACAGAACAGTGAGAACTGGGGTAAGGAAACATATGGTTGAATGTCACCTAGATGCTGTGTTAATATAAACTCACTTTTCTGGAAGATAAAGGTGAGCTAAAGAAGGACTTGATATTTCACCTAAGTTGACTAAAACTCTCCTCGTTCTTAGATTTACCTATAGGTGTTTGGTCCAGGGTTCCTGAAAAATAAACAGGCTTGGTGTGGTATAACAGAACCCTAATTCTTAAGGGGTTTAGAGTTGTTACTCTTATCTTCAAAACAATGTGTGTATGGTGGAGAGAAAAGAACAGGGTAGTCCAGCCAATAGGCATGTCATTCATTCATTTATTTGTTCATCCATTCAGCCACCCAACATCGATCCAAGTGAACTAAATACTTACTGAACACTTACTATATGCCATGCTCCATAAGTAGCTTTCAGGTTATACTGGTAAATAAGACAGATGGTCTCTATACACAGGAAAGCTGGTTTGCAAAGTAAATTTTTCTATACTTGATGGTTAACATAATTAGGCATAAACATACCAAGGTTACAAGAATTCTTTCAGTCATGACATGATCACTGAATTTCATAGTTAGAGGTATGAAAACTAGAATCTCTTATGATTCAGTTCTCCAACTTGATAAGAAAATTGCAGCCCAATCAAGACCAGCTTTCCCTTATGGTTTTGATGGGCTGTGTGAGAGGAAATGCTCTATTTAGAGGGGCTACCGAGAGATATGAAAGCATACTTATACTAGCTATACAGCTAGTATTTCTGGAATGACCTCAGTCAGTACAAGAGGACGAGGAGTAAGTTGGAAGAGTGATAAAATGGGATTTAAGATGCTCTTACCATGGGTACCAGTTTAACCAATGTATGGTAGTGGGAGCAGAGGGAGTCACAAAGGGGTTATGGTGGAGGTAAGACCACAGCTCTAAGTTCTTCCATAGAAATCCAGATGCTATGCCTATTTGTAGGAAGAAATGATTGAATCTCACTTTTGACTGTACTTAGCTGACCAATTTCTCTTTCACAACACTAATGTGAAACCTGGGTGGTTTGGGTCCACTGAAGGTGCGTCGGGTTGATACAGTTCATATAAAGAACAAAGACAGCAAGACGAGGCTTCAGCAGAACACTAGTTATTTTTGCATCTTCACCATTTCAGAGATGGCTCTCAAGTCTATCAGAGTTTGAATCATAGCAGCAGTAAGAGTTATTTAGAGAATGACTATAGTGGAGTGTCCAGACTTGGTTTGAATTCCAGCTCCAATACTATGTGACCATGAGGCTTTGGTGAAAGTTACTTAATCTCACTAAGCCCTACCCTCCTTATTTAAAAAAGAAAATCTGAGATAATTTTTAATTTATATGGCTGCTGAGATTCTTAAATTAAAAGATTTTTTCCTAAAGTGCTTGGAACCAAGTAAATGTAACTCTTATTAAGACTCTCTCCCTTTCATTAACAATAAAGTGCATTCTGTAGGTCAGTGCTATGCAAAAATTAGTCCAATAAATTATTGATGAATTAAATGATTATGCTCATCTCTTTGCTTTTATATACTTTTACCAGCATACACAAATACAGTTACACTTCTGGTTGGCTGACAGGTGATAGAGACATACAAGTATAATTCAACCACCTTGAAGGAGACTGTATTTTGATGATACTGGGAACAAGTGTCCTCTGGCAGAGCATGCACCACCAGTTTGTAAATAAATCATCAGAGAATGAAACAGGATAAAAGTTTGATGGGATTTTCATGGCATTTTCATATAGATTACAAGATAAAAAAGAGTTTGACTACATCTGGAACAGTGTTTCAGGGCTTACATAATGAATTAAAATAAAAAAGCAGTCTTAGATCTGAATCCTTTCACCAATATTCGTCTGTATCAAAGAGACCTGCTGTACCTTGTTAATGGTATTAATGGTGGAAGAATATCTAGGATCCAGAAATCGTAAAGAAAAATCTTATCTTTTTTAAGGACAGATAAATGGAAGGGGCTCAGTTACTCAGCTTTCTCTCAGTGCTTTAAAATCTCAGACAGCTCAGGTAAACTCTCTAGATAGGTCATTGGCCAGATTGTGGAATTAAAAAAAAAAGTGTTGATTCATTACAGTCCTAAACACTTTCTTTTAAAAATGCCTCACTTCCCAAATACTCATAGGGTATTGTTGTGAATCTTTCTCAATCCCCACTATAGAATTCCAAATAAAATCTTTCCATCCCAGCTATATCTTTGCTAATCCTTATTCTTGTTAAAACTTCTTTAATTTATAAAATAAATCTAACTATAGGTTTTGTGTCAACCAATAATTGAAGATGCTGATGCACTTGGATGTCATTCTACAGGGAGGGTATTTGCATTTGAATGTGTGTCTTATGCAGGGATGACTAATGCAAGCATTTCTGACTGCAGAGCACTACACTTTTGCAAATCATTTAGGGATGCAAATATACCTCGAATTCCCCACACAATAGTACACAGTGAACTTCTCATCCAATATATAGAGGTAGGCCTAGGTATGAGACAGGACATGAGTAGGTAGGAACTCCTACCTATCTATCTATCTATCTACACATATGGAGGAGGTGGCCAGGATTGGTCTCTTTATCTCTTCACTGGTGGGATGCTTTCTTTGGTAAAGTACACACTTCATCATGAGAACAAGGATGACATTTCTGCCTTAATGCAGGACAAGTTGGCTTACTCAAGCACATGCGATGCTTATACTTGTTGAGGTTAGAGATGCCCCAACCTGTAATGAATTTTGATAAGTTTATTTGCACCAAAGTGACCACATACTCTGGGGGGCAAAATCTCAAATGTGCCAGAGGATAATAGTTTTGCCGTTTCTCTTATGCATTTGAAATTAAGGAGGGGGCATAAGGAAGATTATAAACAGATGTGAGAAAGGAAGATAGGGATTGGATTACAAGATAGTTAAAAAAGATTTTGTGCTCTTTTGAGAGTGGTTAGAGCTTGTTTCAAAGGTGTGTTAACTTAGATGAACAGAAGCAATGGACAGGGCTTGCTTAAGGCAAAGATAAACATTTTACTGAAAAGATACATGCCTGGGGCAGGACTATTAATTTATGATCAAATCACCCTCTGAGGTTACTTGCCATAAGACCCCTTTTTTCATCCATACACCTTAGATCCAGGAAGGGGTAGTTTCAAACAAAATGATTACATTGAACCTGAATGGGAAATCAGAAGCAGAAATTAGTACTATTCAAAGTCCATGCATAGCTATCTAATAGATCCAAATGTCACTAAGATGTCTCTTAATAAATTTTAAAAATATGGATGCTGGAAAAAGAAGTTAGGGAGGGAAGAGAACAATAAAGAGGACTTCTACCTGAGGCCATAAGTTTGGCTTCATTGAATACAATTGTTCTTAATGTAGGGTGTGGTTCCTAAATCACAGGGGTAGAACTGGGTCATCTCTTTCACTTCCAGGAATCTTTTCCTTTGACCTGATGATGGTTATAGTTGGTACCTAATTGAAAATTTAACATTCTCATTACTTATACACCACGTGGATGTATAATTTTTCAAAAGTGATTTTGTGATATTGTAATATATTGGTAAGAAACACTCAGTACCTGATTCACAAATAAATTTGCATTGCTTATACGTTGAACATTTTGGCATTCCTAACAGGTATATAGAAACTTGCCTTTACACTGGGGAGGTAATTTGTTAAACGGGTTGAATTATTTAATATTTTCTGAGCAATTACTTGCTGCATACTCATGTATTTCCTATATTTTCACTAGTAAACTGTTATTGCTTTTTTAGTTTTAATACAGCTTTCAAATGATTAACTCTAATATATGTAAAAATATTTTAAGTATTTTGAAAGGAAGGCATACTTATAAACTTGTTGTATCTACAAGGCACCAAATTGGTTCTTTTTCTTTTTCTTTTTTTAAATTTAATTTTATTGTTGTTGTATTACATCCATCCCCTTTTTCCTCCCCTCTGTCCCCTTCCCCACCCACACACTCCCCTGCAAAGTCAATCCTACTTGTTGTCCATGTCCATGGTTCTTCCATGCTAGTTCCTTGGCTAAAGGGCTCCCTTTCTTTGCCTCCTCATCCCCTTTCCCCCTCCCGCCTCCCCTCTGCCCACTGAAGATCTATTCATTGTATTCATGTATCTGGTTCTGTTTTGCTTCTTTGTTTGGTTGGTTCATTATTGTCCAGTAATGGATGAGATCATATAGTATTTGTCTTTCAGTGATTGGCTTATTTCATTAAGTATAATACTTTCCACTTCCATCCATGTTGTTGCAAAGGATAGGAGTTCCTTCTTTCTGTTTGCTGTGAATATGTTGGTGCTCAATAGATATTTGTTGCAAATAACCAGTACTTAACATATAATTGTTCAGTGAGTGTACAGAAAAAGAGGAACTTGGGTTCAAATCTTGCCTCCAGCATCAAAATTGATCAATGCAGTCTAGCCCATGAATAGAACCAATCATGGCTCCTGATTTAATTTTTAATTAGTTCAGTAGATGGATTCATAACTGAATTCTATTTGTCCTTTCATTAAAATTTTATTGAACAATGTCTATTATATTATTAGCTCTTTATAGGAACCTATATACAAAAATAAAGTTACAGTGAAAAATACATTCTTTATGATGTTGGTAGGTTTCATATTCTGCTCCTTCTCAAATGGCCCTCTATAGCTTCCAAAATACAATTCAGTCTTCACTTCTGGTGTTTGCGGACCTTCTATAACTGATCCAAATCAATGTATTCAAATTTAACTCACTTCCCATCATATACATATACTCAGTCCAGCCACCATGAAGTCCTTAGCATTCTTTAGACACAGGTTTGCTTCCATTGCCATATTATTGATCACATAGGAGCAGTGTGGCGTTTTGAAACAGCACTGACTTGAAAGCAAGATGAATCAATCTCAAGGTGTGTCACATGTTTGGTAACCTAGGTTGATGAATATCGAGTTTCAGGATTGTGATGAAGATCAGAGATAAGATACAATATGTAGAGCATAGCATCCAAACAAAATGTAGCCTCATAAATGGGAATCTAGCAGGTGAAATAAGGTCATTGCAAGATAATTTAGATGTGTGGCTACCTAAGCTGAAGGCAATGATTGAACGTATAGACTTTCCCTCCTTTTTTCCTCACACAATGTCTTTCCAATTCAGCCCAAATTCCAAATCTTCTGAGCCCAATGGCTGGCATTGTGCATGCTTATATTATTTTGTTCTAACTACTCAACAGAAGCTCAAAAATAGTAATTTGTTCTTCATAAATGTTTTTATTTGAATATTGACAAGAAAGATGATCTTGGAACACTTAGGCTGTTCCAAGATTCTAATTCACATATTTTCTATAAAAAGGGAGTTTATCAAATGGCATAAATCAGGAAAACAAAAGGATAAAAGGGAACAAAATCAAGGGCTCATTTTGAGACATTAGTAATTATAATTCTGTTTATCGAGCATCTAGTGTTTGTCAGATTTTCCTCCTGCTGAGATTCAGATCTTGGTTTCCCAAATAAAATAAGAAGGTTGTGATCTGATCCATTTTAGCAAAGCAGAATGGAGCCCTAAGGTAATTTTCAGGTAAGTTTCAGCGAGAAATAAAAAGCAAAACTCTCTAAAGTGTATATAACCCTCTAAATAAATCATTTTAGGGTCTAAAGTCTCTAGGTGATGCCCCCAATTCCCAACTAGACTGTGTGTAGAGGCTCATTGTGAGCACGGGAATTCTAAAGAAGAAAATGAGGCTGTGTAACTCCTGACCTGCACCTCATTCCTTTCCCTTTTAGAGATGGTGCTGAGACTCCTCCTATAGACTCTGGCCCAGATGAGAAAGAACAATCGATGTCCTGACTACAGGAGGTTTCTCTGGGGTTAATATTACTAGTTATTGCAAGCCACCCAGGACGATTGCCCTTCACTCTTTTCTTAAAGGAGAGAGGAGTCCACATCTTGCCATTGTCTTGGAAAACAAACTGTATGCAGTCAGTCACAGTGCCATTTCACTGCCACCAAAGTTTAGGGAGTCAGTGGGGTATCGAGAGGAGCAAGCAGGCGACCAAAATGTAAGGTGGTCAGGTCTCATGTTGGAACACTTTGTGGTAAAATGATAGGTCATATTACTCAGACCTCTTACTTGCCTTACTGTCACCCTATACTTTTCTCCCCTTTAAATGCATTTTTCAATGTTTTAATAAATAATGGAAAACCTGTTAATTATTCATCTGCAATCCAGATTTTTATATAGATGGGCTTCAATTAACAACCAAGACAGGACTACAAATGTCAATGTAATGCACATTATCGATTTTATTGCTTTTTATTTTAATAATATCTTATGTTTGGTGAATAAAATAGATTTTATAAAGGAAAAAAGAACCCAGGTAGACACATGTCTGTAATCAAAAGCATTCAAGAAAAGCATAATTCCAAACCCGTTCTTTAAGGGTATACAGTATTGTCCTACTCGTCAGCCAGGTCATCTGGCTGTGAAGTCAAAGACAGAAATATTTAATTACTATCAGCAAACAGAAACCCAGTGAAGAGTATTTGTGTCAGTTAGATGCCAATGAAACTAAGCCTTTGTGAGATGGAGAGAATCGATTTAATTTTTTTCTCTTCTCCAGATTTTTGCTATGACAGAATGACACACTCTTCATTCAGCCACTCAAGCAAAAGAATGACTGATGATCCAATGAAGGTCAAATAGTTTTCCAGCCAGCTGACACTGTTTCAGGCAGACTTAACCCTCTTCAACTAAATGGCTGGACCAAATGGTTGGCTCTGACGACCCTATGAGTTACCCTTTCAGAGACAACATCCCTGTAATTCCTCTGTCTCCAAAATACACACTTCCTGAGAACTTCGCTGTGGGTGGTTTTACTTTTTCGCAGGGATCCACCCTTCCCTTTGTGCGCATTTGAAATATCTTGTGGCTCTCATTCCACTTCGCTGGCATTTTCTTGGTCTCACACCACTGTTAGGCTCTGGCTTTATTCCTCATCAATGTCAGTGAACCCTAGGGAATTCGATTTTTCTCTTTCCCTAAATGAACAAATGCTTTCTTCTAAATGAAACCTGGAAATATATGGCCTTTCTAACAAAGTCATGAGAGAGGACTTTCCAGGAGGTGAGAAGATTTACATAAAACAAAATCTCAATGGGACTAGGGAGTGCTACATTTCAGAGCTCTCTTAGCAGGCCAGAAGAGATTTTGCCTCTGAACTCTGATTCTTTAAATTGCACATTTTCTTTTTCTTTTTCTTTTTTTCAGTATAGCATCTCATTCTAGTTTGCTAGACTGAAGGAAGAAAGTCAGGGAGGAGTCTAACAAATATTATCCAATATGCAAAACTGTAACAAAGACTGGCAGACAGGTGAGTATAGTGGATCTTCACATTTTGGAGTATATAATCCTAGACATTATTAGTTGAAGTTAGTGGGTTCTTGAAGTCTTATTTTTGTTGTCTTGGAAATTCAGTGCCTGCTAGAGCCTGCCTGCCTCAGCACAAATCTCCCTTCTTTATTTGACACCACCCCCCCCGCCCCCTCCCGCCAGCCCCTCTCTAGCCTCTAATTCCTCTACCAGCCTCTTGGAAGCTATATCTCCTATTTTCACCCTCTTACTTACTGATTTTTACACTTTAGTAGATTGTTTTTAAATGTCTGTCCAGGTAAAGCAAAGTAATGTGTTTTATATTTAGTGAAAGCCCAGACATTAAGTCATTTAAGCCTTTGTTTTGTGCAGATAAGAACATTTCTTATAATTGATAGATGAGGGAAAAGAAGCCCTGAATGGTTGCATTGTTTGTATACCTTCAACATATAAGTCACTGATAAATCAACAGTGTGGACAGAGTTTCTTAACTCCTTGAATGGGATTTCTTCTATAATGTGGTGGTTTTGCATCTGTTTTCAAGTTTAGTTAAGCAGCACTGATTGAAGAAGTCACTCTTCATGTCAGTGGTTCTTAAATCCAATTATACCCCTACTTATGAATAAAGAGACTCAGGAAGGAAACGACAGGTGTACTAGACATAAGCCACCAATGGCAGAAATTCGGTAATTAGTAAATAGTAACTCCACCACTTTAAAAAGCAATGTAGCATTTGGTAACTGAGCTTACCAAATAACTTGAGTTTTCCTAGTAAGTTGGAATTGATTGAATAGCAATAATACAATATATCCCCAAAATGAAAGAAAAGTTGAGTTTGAAAGGAGGTAATTGTATCAGTTGATTTGGTTTTTGGTGAATGTGCTACACATGTCAATAAACCTGGAGTGTGCAACTGCTTCTGGTTGAAGCTATGAGTCTGGGGCAGCGTTCTCAGGAAGCCCTGACAGAGAAAACATGTGTACATATGCAGAGCTTGGTTTTACCTGTGCCATTTTCTGACCATGTAACTCTAAGCAAAGTACTTAATCACTCTCAGCTGGTTTTCACATTTCTAAAATAAGATGGTGGGGGGAATCCTGTATGTCTGTGAGAAGATTAAGTAAAATAATCTGTATACAGCATATAGTGTTTAATAAATAAAAGGTCATATAGTATTATATTTTCTTTTCTTTTTGAATTCTCTCTTTTCCCACAAAGACATAGCAGATGAAGCAGCTAAAAAATATTGACACCATTAACGTGAGAGCAGCTTTTATCAAGACTTGTCTTTGCATGCATTGCTTCTACCTTGAATTCTGTTCAAATCATAAGCTATTCAATTTATTAGTTATTCACCCCATCAAATCATGATGCAAACTAGCTGAGAATGTAAAGGTCAGGACAATTCCAAGAAATGCATTGGTTCTGGGGGAAATGCACTATATTTTAATCCACATGAATTCAGTCTAAACTAAATTTTACTTCAATAAATGAAAATTACTAGGCGCTGGCTGGTGGCACAGTGGAAAAGGTGCTGGTCTGTGAACCCAAAGGTCACTGGTTCGATTCCCAGCCAGGGCACATAACCAGGTTGCAAGCCAGGTCTCCAGCCAGATCTGTAGCTAGAAGCAGGTGAAAGGCAACTGTACATTGATGCCACCCTCTCTTCCCTTCTCTCTGAATATAATAAATAAAATATCTTTTTATTTTTAAAAAACTTTAAAAAAGAGAAAGATCACAAAAATTGGGGCCTTGTTTGTCAGAAGTATATAGACTATAAGCAGAGCCTAAGAAGAATAAGATGGCCTAATTTTTGATGCTATAAAATACCTCAGACTCATTTTTATATGAAAATTCTGAATATTTTTCCTGTCTTAAATCTCTGCAGTATATATTCATTGCTTTATTTTTGCTCAAATCTTTCCTTTCTTTTGGGAATTGCCACCTCCCACCTGTCACACGACTGCCATTACTGGAACTGTCATGTGAGTGTAAATATTGTGAAACTCTGAGAACATATTCCACATTGCCTTTATATAGTTTATAATATAAATGGCACCCCCTCTGTAATTAAGCATGTGGTGGCCCTGGTACAATATGATCCTGCCCTGAACCACAACTGATTGATCCAGGAATTTACACATGATTTGAAAATTAAAATATACACAGAAAAGAGGTTCATTATCTGCAGTTGCTTAGACCCATTAATCTGACAGTTTTTTCCTTCCTGGGGTTTAGATATTCAATATCTGCTTGGATATCCTGAGAAATCCTCATATCTGGTAGGTTCTCTGTTGCTGCATAAGGTAGCAAGATTTAATAATTCAACTTGAGTGAGGAAATGGAGAACCTTGACTGATAAAACCACTCTAACCTCACTGTGAACATCCTCATGCATGGCTGGTGAAGATGGAGGCATAGGTAAACACAGTCCACCTTCCTGCACAGCTACAAGAAGAATCACAACTAACCTCAAAACAAAAGATACCTAGAACTGCCAGAAAATTGAACTGTATGGAAGGGCAATAAGCATGGATTTAAAGAAGCCAAATTCATCCTGGTGGACAGGGAGTTGGATGGAGAGGATGTGGTGTGATGTGGAACACAGGTGATGGTGGTAGAATAGGTAGTCCCACATTCATGTGGTGGTGGATAAAATTTAGGAGAAATACCTTAGGAGTGAATGATCTCAGCCCCAGGTCAGGTCAGACTGTTCCAGCACTGGGAAAATAAAGCCTCACAATTTCTAGCTGTAAAAAACAGTGAAGGTTGGGACAGCAGAAAAAACTGCCAGTTTCTGACAAGAGTTCATTTAACGGGCCTGTATGGGCTTAGAATGTAAGCAAACCCACCCACTTTGGGAATCACCACTAGGGCAATAGCTAGAAGGGTGTTAGACACATACAGGAAGTGGGTGAAGTGACTAGAAATAGACCGAGTGTCAAGCTATCCTCCAGAAACCAGGCAGTGGCATTGGGCCTTCTTGAACCTTGTCCCCCAACAGAGCCACAAAGCAGTAAAGCAGACTGCCCTGCCCTGAATATCCAAGGCTCTGCCTATACAACTTAACAGGTGAGCTATGACAGAGAGTCAAAGTAGCTCTATCTAATACACAGAAACAAACAGAGGGAAGCTACCAAATTGAGGAGACAAAGAAATGGCCCAAGTAAAAGAACAGAATAAAACCCCAGAAAAGGAACTAAATGAAACAGATAGCTAACCTATCAGATGCAGAGTTCAAAACGTTAGTGATCAGAATGCTCAGAGAACTTATTGAGTAGGGCAAAAGCATAAGGGAAGAAATGAAGGCTACACTAAGTGCAACAAAGAAAAATCCACGGGGAACCAGGAGTGAAGGGAAAGAAACCAGGATTCAAATTGATGATTTGGAACATAAAGAAAAATACACATTCAACTAGGACAGAATGAAGAAATAAGAATTTTTAAACACTGATCATTTTAAGAAGACTCTGAGATACATGCAAAGGTGCCAACATCCAAATCATAGGGCCACCAGAAGGAGAAGAGGAAGAGCAAGAAGTTGAAAATTTATTTGAAAAAATAATGAAAGAAACTTCCCTAATAATGCAAAAGAACTACACATACAAGTCCAGGAAGCACAGAGTCCCAAACAAATGGGACCCAAAGAGGACCACACCAAGACATATTATACTTAAAATGCCAAAGATTAGAGATAAAAAGAGAATCTTAAAAGCAGCAAGGGAAAAACAGAGAGTTACCTACAAAGGAGTTTCCATAAGACTATCAGCTGATTTCTCAAAAGAAACTTTGCAGGCAAGAAGTATTCAAAATCATGAAAAGCAAGGACTTACAACCAAGATTACTCTTATCAAGCAAAGCTATCATTTAGAATGGAAGGGCAGGTAAAATGCTTCCCAGACAAGGTAAAGATAAAGGAGTTCATCATCACCAAGCCATTATTACATAAAATGTTGAAGGGACTCATTTAAGAAAAAGATAAAAATCTAGGAACATTAAAATGACAACAAAATCACAACTATCAACAACTGAATCTAAAGAACAAAAACTAAGAAAACAACTAGAACAAGAACAGAATCATAGATGTGGAGATCAGTTGGAGGGTTATCAGCTGGGAGGGAGTAGGGGGAAAATGGATGGAAAAGGTATAGGGATCAAGAAGCATAATGGGAAGGTACAAAATAGACAGGGGATGTTAAGACTAGTATAAGAAATGGAGAAGCCAAATAACTCATATGAATGGCCCAGGGACCTGAACTAAGGAGGGAGTTAGCTGGATGGAATGGGGGTACTGGGTGGACGGGGGCAAAGGGGTAAAATTTTGGATGACTATAATAGCATAATCAATTAAATTATATTTTTTAAAAGAATGACAAAAACATCCTTATCCATGGCAGACATATGAAGCAGATGCAATGTCTACTTACTTTTCAAGACCTAGTTCACTGTGACTGAGGATATAGACTTGAGGTTCAAACTTTCTGTTCCTGAATTCTGATCTCCTCATTAACTGTAATGGCATTGTGCAAGATACTTAATTTCATCACCTGGGCCTTTTAATCTATAAAATAGAAATGATAGTTTGTATAGGATGGTTGAGAGAATTAAAGGTTTTGAACATAGCCTAGTTTGCTCTTTATACAGTCAATTGTAATTACTACTCTGTGATGTCATCTGTTTCTCCCAGAAATTTTCCAGACCTCCATTTCTTCTTATTTTTTGTTACTACTCTCTCCTGAACTCTCCTCCATTAGACCTCTTAATTTATTGCTTTGCAATTATGTACTTATATTAATAACTCATTTCCCTTTCCTATTTGTGATCTCTTACAGGGGCAACTTCACCATTTACCCATAATGCCCAGTTAGAGCAATGATAGTACTCAATAAATACATTTGGGGGAAAAAAAAAAGTTTGCAAGATTACTGAAAAACTACCATAAAAAAATACATTTTTTTCTACCTTAGTAATTATGAGATTTTTTCCTCTCATCATCAATTCAAACATTTCTTCATTCTGCCATGTATTCATGGACTTATTTGGCAAATATGTGGGTAGAGAACTGTAGTGTGGTATGTTCTGTGGAAATATAAAATGAGTAACAATCTCTTTCCTCTAAAGCAGTTTGCAATCCAAGAGGGGATAAAACAGGTACCCAAATTGCTGTAATATAAAGTGGAAGGTGATGGGTTTTATAATAGAGGCACTAGGAAATTGCCGTAAGATCTAAAAGATGTAGAGATCATTTCAGGCTGCAAAGCTTGAAAAAGACTTCAAGGAGGAAGTATATGTGAGGTTGTTTTAGAGAAATCAGTATGCTTTCAATGAACTGATAAAATATTTCTTCAAATGGGAAAGGTCTGCAGGTTAATGAATTTTTACCAAGTGTCTCTGTTACTGACAGTTCCTGTCTGTTGGGCGGACTTTGAGGGATGTACCACAGCTTCGGCTTGGGTTTGATCCAGGGCAAGGTCAGACTGAAAGATCTGTGTTTGCTTAGGCGCCTACTTTCCCAATGAGTCACCTTCACATGACCTAAATCTCTCACAGGTTGAACACATCAGTTTGTTGTAGTTTTGCTAGAAACAGGAATCGATATTGCAAAAATAATTTTGATATCCATTATGAACAAAGATGATACAACTGACTCTTTGAGTTATTTCCTCAATATTGGCTGTACTTCTTTGCAGCAAAAAAAAAAAAAAAAAAAAAAAAAAAAAATCACTATCTGGAATTCTTCCTGGAAATACTACCCAATATATATTTATTGTGTGCCTATTACATACTGGATGCTATGCTTTCCACTGGCTTGTGTTGGTCAAGAATATTTGATTGCAGTATTATCTATGTATAAATAAATGCACATATTTAAAAGTGCAGTTTCAGAAGTTTTAACACATTCATGCACCTGCACATCCCATGCTTCTATCAAGATATAGACCATTTTTATCACCCCAGAAAAATTTTCCTTCTCCGTAAATCTGTATCTCACTTCAAATACAACTACTCCTCTGATTTCTTTTACTGGAGTCATCTTGCCTGTTTTAATATTTCTTGGAAATGGAATCATACTGTACTCTTTTGTGTCTTATTCTTTCAGTCAATAAATTTTTTTTGAGATTCATTCATCTTGCTTCATGTATTAGCATTTCTTTGTATTGCTACCTATTATGCCCTTGTGTGAATAAGACAGTATACTTTTAGTCAGATTTTCTAATGATGGGCATCTGGATTGTTTTTAGATTTTAGCTACTATGACTAAAGTTCCTATTCACCTTCTTGTACAAGTTTTCAGTGGGCTTATTTCTTTTGGGAAAATATCTGAGAGTGCAGCTTTGCATTACAGAATGTATGCATGTTTAACTTTATAAGAAATTGACCAGCCTGTTTGCAAAATGTTTGAACAATTTTACATTTCTACCAGCAATGTTTGAGAGAGATGGTTGCTCAGCAGTTTTATGACTTGATACCTGGTGTTGTCAGTATTCTTAATTTTAGCCATTTTGGTGGGTATATAGTCACATGGGAATTTCATTTTACATTCCCTCGATAAGAAATAGTCTCCAGTGCTTTTTCATGCCATTATTATACATTTGCATATCTTCATTTGTGAAGTACCTTATAAGGACTTTTACGTATTTTAAAAATCAAATATTTTGTCTTTTTATATGGACTTTTCTATGTAAGTTGTTTACTCTGAACAAACCCTTTATTCCATATATGTAAAGCCCAATATATGGTTACTTTTCATTTTCTTAAGTGTTTCTTAGTGAGAATTTCTTTATTTTGATAAATTAGATTTAACTTTTAAGTTATGCTTAATGTTTGTTATGTTCTAAGAAATCATTGCCTATCCTATGATCTCCTTTGTTTTCTTTGAGAGCTTTATAGATTTAACTGTAAGATTAGGACTATTAACCATCTAGAAGTTAATTTTTGTATAGTGTGATGTAGAGGATGAAGTTCTACCTACTTCGCTGTCTCTCACTCTATGTCTCTTTTTCTATGTCTCTTTCTTTTTTATGCAGCTGTTTCTTAATATGTTTGGAATGTTTCTTTTTCTCCATTGCATTACTTTGAACAAATGCTACTGGGTATAATTCTGAAATCACCATTCTCTTCTATTAATCTATTTGTGTTTCTTTACACAAGACCACATTGCCTAGATTCATGCAGATTTATAATTGATCTAAAACATTGGTATGTTTTTGAGTGTTAGTCAAATCCTGCATTTTTGGACTCAATTTCACTTGGTCATTATGTATTATTCTTTATTAACAATCGATGGATTTAATTTGGTAACATATTGTTAGAAAAATTTTATTTAAGTTCATGAGGGCTATTCTGTAATTTTGCTTTCTAGTAATGATCTTGCCTGGATTTGGTTTCAGGGCTATGTTGACCACATAAAATGAATTAGAAAATGTTTCATTTTTCCTCTAGTTTCTGAAGTTTGAATAGTTTCTATTACCCTGTTTTCAAGTTCACTGAGCTTTTCCTTTTATATTTCTATTAATGTTTAAGCTGATGCATATATACACTTTTTATTTGATATTCTAGTTTATTATTTTATTTACATATTTCAATTCTAGACTTTGCATTTGGATATTTGTATATGATTTCTCTTTATTGAGATATTCCATATATTTATCATATTTTTTTTATCTTTACATTGCTGAATGTAATTATAACAGCTCTTTTTAAAGCTCTAGTCTGCCAAGTTCATGGTCTATTTCTTTTGGCTTTTAATGTTTTTCTTCTGATTATAGGTTATTTTTTCCTGATTTTTCCCATACCTAGTAAGTTTTGATTGTGTGCCAGGTATTATGATTATTATGTTGTTGAGTAGTTCGCTATTGTTATTTTTTCTTTGAAGACTGTTGTATTCAGGAAAGAACTTAGTTTACATGTAGGGGAGTCTCCTTGAAAGGTTTGTTATATGATAGAATAGGCTTAGTGTAGATTAGCATTTACTCTAGGATCAAAGAAGCTCTGCTTTCAAGGTTTAGTCTTTCAGAATTGCTACTGAATGCTTTAGCTATTGTGTAATTTCTCTTTACTCAATAAAGTTGTCAGAGCTCAAAATATTCCAGGCCTGTGTGACCCTCAAGAATGTTTTGGTCACAGCTCCCCAACTCCTAATTATTACTTTTATTATTTTTATGGTAATGCTTTTGCTTGGCCTCATAGAGTTTCATTCTGCCTATGCATTGATTAACATTTTTTCAAAGGTGGCCTACTCAGGTTTCAGGAATTCTTTCCTCTGGGATCATGTCCTCCAAATTTCACCTACCTTTTTGGCCCCAAATTCTGATCTTTGTCTTTTGTCTCATCCTATAAGATCAAGATGCTGTAGTCTGGAAAATATGCCCAAGCATAAATAATGAACAATTATGGAGCTCTTTCATTGCTTAACTTTTGGGAGGATTATAGTCATATACTACCTCTTGTTCTTTTTCTGACAACAGTGTTTCATATGTTTTGCCCAAATTTGTAATTGGGAAGGCTAGTCTGGTTCCAGTTATTCCCTTATAGTTAGCTATAAGCAAAAATCTCCATTGAACTTCATAAAATATTTTGTCAAGAGTGATGATGTGGTCTAGAGCTAGAGATTTATGGTAAATAAAATAATCAGCATAAATAATCTTACGGGTGCAAAAGTGATTGTAACAGGTGGTTTCATAGACAATATAGTGACTGAAATCATTATCACATAAAAATTATAAAGATCACATATTGTTGAATATTTTTGAACTCTAACGTGGAAGAGCAATATGAAGATCTAGAAGGCAGCATAGCCTAAGGTGTGTCATGTGTGTTTTGTAGATGGCTCATCCCTCTAAAATATTTAAAAAATTTATTTTTAAAGTATGTTTGTATTTTTTTTTTTTTTTAAGATTTTATTATTTCCAGAGAGGGTAAGGGAGAGAGAGTCAGAGAGGGAGAGAAACATCAATGTATGGTTGCCTTTCACCTGCCTCCAGCTATGGACCTGGCTGGAGACTTGGCTTGCAACCTGGTTATGTGCCCTGACTGGGGAATTGAACCAGTGGCCTTTGGGTTCAGAGGCCAGCACCTTACCCACTGTGCCACCAGTCAGGGCCTTACATCACAATAATTTTTATCATAGCACATCTCTTTAATTTTGCATTCCATAAGGAGACCAGAGACTCCTGACTCAGAAGCCATTTAGGGAAATGAAAGTTAAACACTCAGGTATTGGGAATATTTATTTCTCCCAGAGAAAAACAATGTTCTAGTGTTCACAAGTTTAATTTAGCCTACCATATTCCAAGCTTTATACCTCAGAAATGCCCCTTTCTCATTGCTATTCTTCTACATGTACAAAAGGTTAAGAAGAGTTATTTCTAATGATATTTTTTTGCAAATTGACTTCTAAGGCAGAAACAGCATTCCTTAAAATAGGACTGTTATATTTAAATATTCAGATTAACCATAACACTTTTTTTTTTTTTTTTTTGCATTTTTCAGGGCCAATTTAAAAAAAATTATTTTATCATATTATATTCATCCCATTTTCCATATTTTCAGAGAATCATGATTTTGAGGTATGTTGTGCAAAATAGAGTGAATAATGCAGAGTTTCGGTGTCAAATAGATCTAGAATCTAGTCTGGACATGTGATTCACAAGTTTTGTGACTTAGAGAAATGAATTTTACCTTGCTCAGACTTAGTTTCTACAACTAAAAATTGGAGTTATGAGACTATCCTATAGGATCATTTTGAGAAATAAATGAGGTCATATATATAAAACACTTAGTAGAGTACCAGGTACTTGCTAAACCCTAAATAGGTGTTTACTATATTTTTAATGCATTGATCAAACTTATACAATAAGATGACACATGGTTAAATCTATACAACAAGCAGTTAAATCTATATAATATCACAATGGTTAAACTAAGAAATTATATATGCTTATATACTATATACTACAACATATATGTGCACATATGTTAAGAGCCAATGAAGGTTTTTTGTTTGTTTGTTTGTTTGTTTTTAATTTTATTGTTGTTGTATTACATCCATCCCCTTTTTGCTCCCCTCTGTCCCCCCAGTGAAGGTTTAAACAACACCAAGTGTGCTGGTTAATTTTCTGTAACAACTTTATTTGGTCATAGGGTCAAACTGGTTGTACCTGTGAGGGTATTGAGATTAATTAACATTTGAATCCATAGACAGAATGAAGCTGATTGTCCCCCCTAATGTGAGTGGGCCTCATCTAATCATTGAAGATTTGGGTAGAACAAAAAGGCCCCAAAAGAGGGAACTTCTCTTGCCTGATTTATGGAGCTGGGACATCAGTCATTTTCTGCCTTCAGACTTGAACTGAAAAATGTATTCTTCTTAGGTCTCAAGCCTGCTGGCTTTGAAAGTGGGACTACCACACAGGCCCTCCTGGGTCTCCACTACCTGACTGCAGATATTGGGACTTCTCAGCCAATTCCTTAGAATCTCTCTCTCTCTCTCTCTCTCTCTCTCTCTCTCTCTCTCTCCCCGCTCCCCCCCCCCACCTCTCTCTCTCTCTTCCTCCTCCCCTCCTTCCCTTCCTCTCTCCCCCTCTCCCTCTCCTTCTCTCTTTCTAGGATATATGTGTAAGCTTTATACTTCACAAATACCCATTCTCATTGCTATTTCTGTGTGTGTGTGTGTGTGTGTGTGTGTGTATGTAGATAGGTAGATAGATAGATTCTCCTATTGATTTGGTTTCTGGAGAATCCTGACTAATATGCCAGGCCTCTGCAACTTTGGCCATTCAGCCAAGTTCTCATAGATCACAGGGCAAGAGGGATTTTCTACAATTCCAGGTACCGAAGATCCACCTATGTCTTGATGTTTCCTGCAAATCTTACCTTACTGCTGTTAACTGTAAAAATAAAAAGGATAATGACATTTATCTACATATACTGAGCAGCCATGAAGTAAATAGCTTGGCGGGGGGTGGGGGGTATAAAACTGTACTAAGAAATAATTGCGTTTCTATTCCAGATACCCCAAGATGAATTTATAATGTGAACCACAGGGGGCCAGCCCATCTCTGACTTGAAATGCATTTGCCTTGGGTACTCATTCAGCCCTTTATAATATTAAACTGTTTCAGTCACCTTTGAAACAAAACAAGGATCCTCTTAAAGGCATTAAGGTTAAAGGCTAGGTACAATTATTCCTCAGGCACATTTAAACTGGCCCTTCAGCAGGCGGTTAACACTTACTAGAGTGGCATGAGTTACCAGAGAAACTGCATACTGCCTTTGATGCTAAAAAATAGAACTTGAAAGCAACCATGAAATGCCATGGTAGTATATGACAACTCTCCCTTTAAATGGTATTTTGGGGAGGGATACACTATTCCAATGAAGGTTAAGATAAATGTAGTTGCCTGATATATTTCTCATATCAACTAATGGCCTGGGATCTGTGCCTGAGCCCCAAACCTGGAAATAAGGTATGCTGTGCCCTAATTTAACATTCATCTTTTAGAGTGGAGCTCATGTATTTTCTCCTTACTTTAAAGCAACAAACAGTCACTGAGCTCCATCTATTTACAAAGCATTGTTTTAAGTATTCTAAGGATGTAAATGTGATCAAGATATAATTCCTTCTCTCAAAGCAGCTTGTAATTCACCGGAACATTTTAACAAGCATTTATTGATCACCTTTATGTGCCATGTTGTGTTCTAGGTAAACTGGATACATGGATATATAGGGCACATTCCTTGCTCTTGATAAATAACTACACAGGAAAAGACATGCAAGATACATAATGAGAGTAAAATAGATATATATATAAGGAGATAGGCTTGATTGCAAATAAAATATGAATATGAGAAAGTGTGGGCACGTTTATTCATAAACTCATCCTTCTAGAACTCACATTAAAAAAAAATATATGTGTACAGTACACAGGAAAAGAGCCAAGTTGATTAAATCTGATCCAAGCAAGGAGGATGTTGGCAATCCTCGTGGATCTGACATGCCCTTTCTAATTCCAGATCTGGAAGATGTTTTTTTTTTTTTTTTTTTTCCTGGCTTCTTTAGCATGGATGGTCTTGTACATACAATTTACCTCTAATAAAACACTTGCTTCCCAGGGGCTTAGTCTTAAGACTTTCTAGCTTTGCTCAGAACCTGTGGGCAGAGTCTGTGAAAAATACTTCTTCTGCAATCATCAGATGTTTTGAACAAAGTTAACAAACAGGATAGGTCTGAATTGACTGATGAAGGCAGTTTTCCCTCCATGATGTGAACATGTCTGCCTTCCTCAGAGAAGAGGAAAAGACCCCTTGGAGTGACCAAGGAGGACCCACTCACATCATGAAATGCCCTCAGAGTATTATCCATCTTGATCCAAAGGGTTCTGTGGTACATTGTGATCATGTGTGTGACCAACAGAAACATAAAGGCCGTCTTGAGAAATACCTAAGGATAATACATTTTCTTAGAACATAAGAAATGTAGAATGCCGTCTAAATGGAGAATATATAAACAATGAGTTTTGAGGACCCATTATCCTTTAGCTAAATTAAAATGTAATAAAACATGGATATGCCTAATAAAGAGAGATAGGCATCTGCTAGGTACATTCCTGACCCAAGTGATCGTCAGGAGTTATAGGAGCCATTGGAGCTTAGTTTTCTTCCAGTGAAATAGGGTATATGAAAAATTACATGCCAAAACAAGATATATTTTTACAAGATGTATACATTTTTTAAATAAATACAAAATACATCTAAATATAGTTGGAAGGTGATAAGATGAGATATCATAGAAAATCCAACCTACTCCTGAAGTAGGGATTAGCTAACTGTAAAATAGTATAGATTTAAAAGTAAAAGTGCCTGCTTTTCTCGAGGTCAGACTTATTCAATTACTTACTGACTCCTAAAATGATAAAAAAAAAAAAAAAGATGCCAGTCAGATGTATTTAATCACACACACACACACACACACACACAATACAACATTCATTTTCCTGTCAGTGAAACCAGCTGATAATTCTCTAAAAATTCAACACCTCATAATACAAAGCACTATTCTGTCCCTAAAAGATTCAAATAAGCATAAAATTTATTGTCTTCTAAAAGCTCATAACTCAGCTTCATCGAAAGCATGAGACATAAGTGGGCATCATCCCTTATATACCCTCAGTATTTACATAACGATCACTACAGATTTATAAGAGGGAGTGGGTGCTCCAGTGAATGGGTTGTCGGGACTCACTCTACAAGTGCAAGGCTGCAGGTGACTCTGAATGAAGAATATTGTGGAAAAAACTCAAAGTGGTCTTAGGGGAGAAGCATCAGATAAATGCCTGTCCTGACTGAAAGAGCGGTGGTCCCTGGATAGGATTACTGGGAGAGGAGCTTAGGAGTGGATCTGCACAAGCCTCAGGGTAAGAGCTGAGAAATATGAATTTTAATCTGTGAGCAATGGGAAAAACTTTTAAGGATTTTGAGCAGAGAACATTTATTGCAGAAGGCACTTTTGGATTTTGGACCTGGGTGAACTATGCAACGTGATTTCCTGAGAAGAGATAGCGACTAGTCTGGATGATGAGGACTAACAAAAATTTGAGGCTCTGAAGGTCAGAATTAAAAGCTCCAACGCCAAGTGCACGGATTTGCCTGAATCCCGGCATTAATCTGAGGCATGAGGAATGTCTTTTCAATTCTACTTGCAATACTTTTCTCTTTGTTTCCTCATAACATAATAGATTTGATTATAAAAATCTCCATTTTTATGGGGCACAGAATTTTGGGCATACATTTTTGACACTAAAAGACCCAAACCAGTTTCCCTAGGCAAAGATTTGCTTAGATCTCCATCCCTGGTGACTGAGCTATGGATTGTATATTCCCATGACAGCTCCTGAACTAAGCCTCACACATCTAAAGATTGGGATTTAGTTGACAGTGGAATTTAAGAAGTTTCTGTATGTTTCTGCCCCCACCCCCCATATTCTGCTCCCCCATTCCCATTCCTGGTTAGCCAAGGTCATTCTTCCTGGGAGTGAGGCTGTATCTGTCTGGAAAGAAGCCAAGACTGTTGAACATTCAGGAAGAAATAGTATGAACCTTACCAAAGTACACTTATTGCATTTAATTCTCCTTTTCAAATGAATGGGCTTCACAGGACTCCAGACCATCTCTTAGCCTCTGATGCATGAAGCTGGTGCCCTTGCTATAAACAAGCTATAGAAAAATGGCAAGGCTGCGGAAGTCTGCCACTGGCATGCAGGACCCCGGGCCTCGGAGCCTCCCCCAAGTCTGCCAGCCAAGCCAAAAGCACCCAAGGATGAACAATCCCATGACCCGCTGCCTCTTTCTTCAATCAAAACAGAAGGCTTTTCCTTTTTCCTTCCTTTCCACCTTTTTGCTTTCCCTCTGTCCTCTCTCCTGCCTCCTTGTTACCCCTCTTCTTGCCCTCCATTTTTCTCTTTTGCCTTCATCCCCCTCTTTTTGAGGTAAATTATTTTGTCTTTTCCTTTCACTGAACAAAAGGTTGAGGCCCAGATATGTCTTGTTGCCGGTTTTCATATCCCTTAGCAAAAAAGAAAAAAGAAAAAGACCTTTCCCTTTCGAGGCCCAAAGGTGGTGCTGTTGCAAAAGGAGAAAGGCAGGCCTGCCTGCCAGCCGGCGCGGGCCACCGGCACACGCATCCCTGTAAACACAGGCAGGACGGTTTGCACGAGCTGCAGATCCTGGAGGCTTTGCTTCCAAAACATAAACATTTCCTTCTTTTCCCAAAGAGAAATAAAAATCACAATTACAGCAGATGCATTACTGCCAAATTGTGCAAAATAGAACAAGTATTAAGTGTCTGCTTTCCCCCCCCTTTCATTGTTCATTCCATGCATTTTAGGAGATTCCAATATTATCAAAATCACTGCAGGGAGAAGGGATTGAAATTCATTTGGGTTCATTAATACCATCATTTATCAGCGTCATGTCCTATAGATCATGATTGGAGGGTCGTTCTATTTTCTCTGTTTCCTGTACTCTGTATAGGGGGCTGAAATGCTATCGGGATGCTTACCTTAACATTTCTGTGGGAAAAAACCTAGAAAAATGCTTTTCATCAGCAGCCGAAAAAGTGGCTTCTGCCTCTGCATTTGGGGACCTCTCCAAACATTTTCCACAGAAGCAGCATCGTTCAGGATCTTCACATGTTGTGCTTTCACATCCTGAGAACAAGCAACACATTTTGAAAGCCCATTTTATGGAGAGAAATACACAGTGCTATTAACTGCATTGTTCTAGTTCCTGCAAGAAATGGCAAGAATGATTACTGCCAATTTCCTTAGTCTTAGCTGGTGGCTTTGTCTAATAGTCTTGACTCTTCAGCTCAAAAAGCAGAAAGCCCCGCCCCTGGCTTGTTTACCTCATCCTTTGTCTCACTCCCTAGAGCCCCTAAAAGCCATTGAAGCAAACAGTTCGGCTAATTTCAAACTGTCCTCGTTTCCACTCAAAATATGATTTCCCCCTCATCACTTTACTATTTATTTTCAACTCAAGCCGCTGAAACAAACAGGGACAAAGTAACCCGAGATGTTTTATGCCGCAGAGACAAAAAGGTATTGATCCCTTTTGCCTCTGGAAAAAAAGGTTTCTAATAATTTCCAGATATATTGTAGATTGCATTGCTATCTTTAATTAGAACATGACACAAGACAGAAACCAATAACTTACTTTTTTAAACCATAGACCCTCCCTTGTCCTTGTGAATTCTGATGTCCCATTTGCAAATTGGCACGCTAGTTGTCTATACCACTGTGTGTATGTGTGTGTGTGTGTGTGTGTGTTGCAAGTGTGCACACCTGTGCTACTGCACCTAAAGGCAGGCATGCTTGTGAATTTATTTCTGCCCTTGTGACTGGTGACATTTAAATGTGGGTTTGTGTCAGGTACTTAAAAATATATAGAAGGCTGAGTTTAACCAAACACTGCTTTTCCTGTGGTCCCCCTAGATGACTGGGGAGGGAATTTCCAAAGTGGTTTCATTTTTGTGCTTTTGGTGCACTATGAAACAGGACTTAGGAAGCAGGGGCTCAAGTCCCATGGAGTAAAAAGGAACACACTGAAAGGGAACTGATTTCAGATACAGAAATAAAGCAACCTCGTTCTATTACAAGACTACTTGAACTGGCTCAGTCCCTTCCTTATTTCTCATTCTCTCCCAGCTGTTTCAAAAAGCACATCGCATTGTACGTCTCGGGGGCTTTTCCTCTGATCCCGCTGTGGCCCGCGTTCTGTTCTTTCCTTTCAGACGCTGCTGGTCTCCAAGACATCTCTGCCGCAGCTTTCGCCATCTGGAGCTGTCTGCCTTCAACTCCACTGTGCAGACTCAGGCTCCTTGAAACTGTCATCTCAAAACATATTTATTACTTCCTCATGCCCGGGCCTCTTGGTGCCAGGTTCCTTCTGCTCTTTGATTATGCAGGGCGGAGGCAGCGCGATCATACCATCGGAACCAGTGCCAAGGGTGCTGTTGGTGTGAGGAGCACAGCCTCCAAAGGAGAGTAAAGCAGGCCAGGAGGTGGCCTTCTGACAGCCTGGGCCAGCAGTGTTGGGTGGTACCCTGTGCAGCTCCAGGGCTCTAAGCACAGCCACCTTTTCCCCACTCTGCTGCTAGGATCCCACTCTGCTGCTAGGATCCATGCTGTAGAAGATAGCAGATGTGAAGTGAATCTAACAGGACTATTGCTCCCTCCCAGGAGTCTGATAATATACCCAGGTACCTTTTTAGGTCATTGGCGGTATCAGTTCCATCATGTGCAAGAACAGACTCACAGAACAGAAGGGGAAGTTGTTTCAGAGCAGAGAACACAGGTATTCTGAAAGCCCTTTCCCAACAAAATGGGAAATTTGCTCAAGACTTACAAACAAGGCTGGCCTACGCCACCATTAACAGGGAAATACATTTGTGTCTTTGTATTTGCAAAACTATCCTTGGGTCCATGTCTTATGGCCTAGTTACAGTGAATCCCATGGTATGTTCTCCCAGTACCTAGTTCTGGTCATAAAAATCACATTTCAGGGGCTTATGGTAAATATGCTGGACCACAAATTTGAGTACATCCTCTTAACACTGAAATGTGTCATCTCACGGATATTGAATGATGATCAAAATAGGTGTTACTTCAAAAAAAAAAAAATGAAGCTTCACTTGGCTTAATAGCTTCATTTACATCACTGCTTCTTTGATTATGGTCACCGTTTAATTGATAACATTAAATGAATGAGGAGGAAAGTGACCACTAAATGTGTCCCATGGCAATTTTTGACAGATGCTCTGATATGAGCTTCTGTAATAATGGAAAAGGAAGGATAGTTCCAAAAGTATTTCAGAGTCCATCTTTGGCTCAAGAAGTATCATTAGTCACATGCTAGGAATAAACATTTTCTCTTAATTCCAAAACATTTGTAGAATTTACATGGATTTTCATAGCTACTATTATGGTGGAAATGCAATGGGACTTAAGGATGGGAAGGAACCACACTTTCTGAGGTTTAATCAATGTCAAGATCAATGATAGGTTTTATGTCTGTCGGGTTCACGAGATCCTCTGAACAACTATACAGGCATGCATTATCACCATTTTACATGTGAAGAAACTGAGACTTAGAGGACTAAGATCAAGGTGGTCTTCTCATAAAAACATACACTTCAGGTGTTAATTTCTCAGGAAAGCAGCTCTGCTGGTCAAAGACCCTGGCAAAAAACCATGACCACTTCATTAAAATCCCAAGAGAGCAAAGGATGAGAGGTAGGAACAATGAAGGACAATGAAGCAAAAATACGCTACACTTAAATTCTATTCAGCCCTGAAGGTTGTGGAAATCAAGAAAAGTATCACAAGCACTTAGATCTGTCTACTTGGTCATATCTCCCTATCAAGGAGTAGGCAGAGGACCAAGGCAGACTGGAGGAAAGTTCTCCCAGAACCCTCTCCACGGGCCATTTCTGAAGTGGAATACAATTGTTTTTGCCTGATTCGTGGCTAATTCTTTCTTAGGAATGAAAGAATTTGTATTGGATGAGGAAATAAAAGGGTAAGTTACTAACACCCTCCTGACATGAAAGACAGAATCAGGTTTCAAATGTTATTAAATTTTCACTGAAGACTGAGAGGAAGTGAAGGGCCTAATGTTGAGCTATTATTATTTTTTAATCTCGATTGTCATTCCTTATGCTCCTAAAAAAGAGATGGGCAAATGCTCTCAAAAGTAAAGGAAATAGAAAAATGTGCAATGATACTCAAACAAATAAATAAAACACAGAGAAAATATAAATGGTGTTTTCTGAGCAATGGAAACCCAAATGACCCCTGTTGTATTGAGATTTATAAGTCCACATATCACAGATGCCCTGTTGCTTTATTCATACTGGTAAGGGAGAAAGGCAGCCCCTAACCATCAGAACCCATCATTAAATCATTACAAAAGTACTACTGTTAAAGAAACAGGGCTTTAAAAAAGACACACACACACACACACAAACACTGTGCAGTTTTATTTTACTAGAATTTGGAGAATTTAGATACTTTCTGTATTGCCTGGCAACACAAAGAGCCTTCAAAGACACTGTTTTAGAGAAATAAATATGCTCAAAGCAAGTTCTCTATTTGTTCCCTTTTCCAATCAGATCATTGCCTGGAGACCTGGATCAAGCAAGGGCAGGTTTTAAATGGGTTGAAGAGTGATGGATGGATTGGAGTAAGATATGTTTACTTTTTTACCGATGCTACATTTAAGAATGTTAAACTGACCACTAAATATGTACCTATGGACTATACCAGTTTTAAGAAGGAAACCGATCAAGAAAATTGCCATTCTTCTTGAGGGCTCACACCATTTCTGAGGTTTCTTCTCTACTGGTTTGATTGCATTATTTCAAGTTGCCTGGAAAGGCTGCTGAATTCAGTGCCAGTGTCTATGAAACTTTCTGTTAGGTCTCCTAAATCTAAACAAGGATAGGTGGTAAAGCTCAAATCTGCTTTTGGTACCATCTTAAGTCTTAGCTGTAGAAAGCAAATACTGCATTCATGTTGGTAAACATTATGTTCACATATAAAATTCCTGGGTCATTTGGCCTTGGTATTAATGAACATTTCTCAGTCCTTATGATCTTCCATTTTTATAAGTGGGTACTTATACAATGCATTCTGTTTACAGAAAATTATATGCATTCAACCAAGGGTGGTAACTCAAACCCTTTCCCTTTCTAGGGAAAATTTCTTGCCCAATCAGCCCCCAGAACTTTAACCCCTCCACCTTGAATCCTTACAGCATTGTTATGTCTACTGTCTACTATCTATTTGGACCTTGGCATAAACTTAGATCTTAATTTAACTGGACATGGTTTTGAAACCTCAACTAAATGTTAAAGACTTCAATGATGGCAACTAGGTCTTAAAATTCTGCTCCTACAAACTCCTAGCACAATGTTTCACAGCATCATTTACTCATCTGTTCATTCAGTTATTAGTTCATCAAACATAATTGAGTACCTATTCTTATTGCTTATTGAAAATGGAGTGACTACATTCGCATCAATGAGATATTTAAATCAATACAACTTTCATAAAAATGAAAGGACTATATTAAAAAGTGAATCTGAGTGTCCCCTAGTTAGGGTAGAATGAGAAGAAACTGCTGAACAGTTCTGCGATTATCCTGGGAGATATTACTAGAGTCCTCCAAACAGTTCAAGAAGTTCCACATGACATTTGTAACTGCCAAGACAGTCTGGTTTGCAAATATATGCCACTGGTTGAGATTTTGTAAAAAGCCCAGGAGACTTTCATTGTTTACCAGATAAACCTTTTTTATTCACTGGTTACTCCACTATTTCCATTGGATTTCAAAAACAAATTGAAAAAGAGTTTTCAAGTGTTACTGTTTTTTTTTGTTTTTTTTTGTTTTTTTCTTTTTCTTTTGGGGGGATGTCTCAGAGGCGAGACAACTTAGTTGAACATTAGAACTACCTTTTAGGTGTCTTTGACCAAGAGAAGGAATGGGTAAAGGAATTATACTATGACATTTTGTATCATTTTACGTAGATTAGAGCTCCTTTTGGGGAGGATGGGAGGGTGGTAGGAGGGGGAATGTCAGGCTGAGGTGCTAATGATTTTTTGATGAACGGTGGGACTTGCTGAGAAGGGACCATAGGTGCCAGGTGGCCATGCTGCACAACCTGGAGGTGTCATTCCTATCAGAGTTCACGTGAATGGTGCTTCTTGGAGCTGTTCAGGGAACTGTGTAGGACACAGTCTGCAAGGTTGCTTGCATCTGTTCTTAGGGTTGCTATCTGGGTGTCAGCACTTAGGGCTATTTTGAGGTCCCATGTGTGAAAGTTTCTATCCAGGGCAGTGATGTCATTAATGCTTAGAGAGAAGATCTGTAGAAAGATAACATCCACCTATCATCACTCTAGAAAATTATGTTTCTTCTTTGAAAAATGTCACAGTTCATGTGCATATTCTTTGCCTTTTCTATCCCTTGGGTGCCACATATTTAATGTGAGGCATTTTTCCCTTCCTTTTTGGCAATTAGAGTGCAAAGGTGCCCATGAGGGCTGAGGGTTTGGCAGAATTTTACTAATGAACACTGGGGTGCCTAACTGCTGGCAGACAGAACCACAACTTATTTTGAAAACATTCATTTGGGCTAAAAATGATAAATCTGTACTTATCTTTTTAAAGTGCCCCCAAAGGGGAAGAGAAAGGGAAAGAGAGCTTGGATTTGTAAAGCATGGAGACCAGAGAAAAGAGGAAGGCAAAATTTGCTTTTCCCAATAATTTATCATCTTTGATACTTCCCAGTAGGCATTGGGTACATTTCCAGTCTGTATTTTGAAAGATAAAATAAATATTTTATTTAACCAGCTGTATTCCAGAATATGTAACTAGCCACAGCCTCATTATGAAGGGGCAGAACAGACTGTTTTACTTAGCATATATAAGCCAGAAGAAAGTGTTCTTTAAATAAGAACTGATACATAACATTCATACTAGCTGACACTTTTGATAGCACTGCAATAGTTTCCAACCATTCTTCCTGGTAAAGTTAGTCATGGTTTCTAAGATGTTATACATATTACCTCAGGGCCATTTCCCCCCAATGTTTATATATTTTGTAAAGCAAGAAGTAACTAAATACTTTGAAAGATTAATTAGAATGAATGACGGTATCTTGGATGCTCCTGATACGAGAAACAACAGCTCAATTTTCCCCCAAAATGAATAATACATTGTTAAGAATTAGTCCAATTACAATGCAATCATATTATAACATATTACCGAGTATATAAATTTTTATTTCTGTAGCCTAACTAAAATAATTAATTTGGATGCTTATCCAATATTAATGTGCATATGAATCAACTGGAGATATTGTTCAAGGTGCATTCTGATTTGGGAGGTGCCAGTGCTATTGGTCCACAGACCAGACTTACGGTAGTAAAGCTTCCCATCCCACTAGTAAGACTATTGCTTGACCAGTAATAGACATTCAAAAAACATTTGCAAATAGGTGAATGAATGGGTCAATAAATTAATCTCAAATTCTTATTTTCCAATTTCTTTTAATATTGTCCCCTAGATGCATTCATTACTGAGTCTACTTAGACCAAAAAGATTGGTAATTATATCAGACCAGCAAGTGCTAAAATGTGTAGTTTTTTAAGCAAATAATAATAATAATAATAATATAGTACTTTCTGTTATAGGACAAATAAAATTACAGTGTATAATGCCATCACTTTCTTCAAAATAGGAAAAGAGAGCCAGAAAAGTCACGTTCAAGGAGCCACATGATATAGTTAAAAATAACAGCTGGAGTAGGAGGGTGGTTATGAGGACACACCTGGGGCCATATCTACATACTCACCTTGTCTACTACATGGCCTATGGGAAATCATTTCACTAACCTTGAGGATTCTCCTCAAAAAATTGGGGAAAACGTAGTCTTGAGCTTTAGTGTCTGCATGCTTGTGTTTCTGCAGGATAGGTAGCTACAAGTAGAGTGGTGGCAAAATGTAAAAATGTTTAAAATCTTGATAGAAGCATCAACTTCCCTCCAAAATACTTTGTTATTAATTTTGATTTTGTTATTATTTGCGTTAATAACAACAGACATATTATTGGCTGCTTACCCAGAATCCATTGCTTCCCCCACTAACTGAAATTAAAAATCACCTCTGTGAAAAATAGGCCTTTCATTGGGGTGCAACCTATTTTTTAAAGAACTTGGACCCTACTGCCTCCCCTGTGCAGGGACCTGGTTGACATAAAACACTCGGCACACTGTTTTCTCCTGGCCATGATAATTATTTGTTTTAAGCAATCTAATCAGAGTCAATTTCCGGACTCTAACTAGGGATACTTGGGGAAAGTTTTCTTTATTTCCTTGTTGGTGGTTGGTGTGTAGATGTGAGGCAGTACAGCAACAGGTGTGTCCTTGTTGAGGGATCCAATCACAGGTGAGGCTGGTGCTATTATACCTTTAGAGCAGGTGGGAAGGTAGAACCCAGCCAGATCTGAATCCACCCAGTCCTGAAGGCTGACCCGTGGCAGAACTTCCACTTACATGAAGGCAGTTGAAGTATGTTTTCTGACATACATCTTTACAATCCCTCTCTTTAGTTCTGCTATTTTATCCCCCAATCATCTTGGACATAATGATACCCAGGAAGAAAGTCTAAGAAACTCACCTTCCCAAATACCTCTAAAAGATCTGGTCACTTGAGTTTCTCTTTGGTCCTCATATCCCTTCTTCCATTGTGTTTTTTGGTCTTCCACAAAAAAAAAAATGCTCATCAATTGCTCAGGTGTGAGGGGTACCATGCCAAATCTCATTTTAATTTTATTTTCCTTGATCCCCTTTAGAGGAGAGGCATCCCCCTCTCCTGGTTGGCATCGACACACCATAGCTTTGTCACAGACTGGTTCCTGACTGAATTTTGAGCCTCAGCCAAAAGGAAAGCTTCTTTTGTGTCCAAGTGATTTAGAAGCTGTTGCTAATAAAATAAAATTTAGAAAGCCTGGAAACAGAGCTTGACTTCTGAGTCATCATGGAGCCAGCCAGTCTCTCTGAAACATAAAGAGAAGAATTATTAAGGTCCAGGGAACAAGATGACATTTAAGATGCAAAGAGGATGGAAAAGTTCTGTTAGAAAATGGCCTCTTAGATTCTTGACATGGGCGTGTCTAGGCTCGTCACTGCTTAGACAGGGCTAGACCATCCCATAAGCCCCAGTGACAGCACAGCATGGGCACAGGTGTTGGCGGATGAAACTTGGACCAGGAAATACAATGCAAAGGCTTGAAGGTATCCATCTGCTGTGGCACCACATACCAGTGGTCTGTCTGGCTGCTTTGCAGGGCTCCCCCCTGCGTACTGCAGATCTTGGTGTACCTGTCATATTTTTCCTCCTCTGCCATCTTTCCCCATCCAACATGTTTTCAGGCACAATCCAGGAGCAACATAAATCCAAAGATGTATTGTAGCTGGATTGGAGAACATAATGTGGTGCAGACTCTATAATAAAAAGCACCTCTTCTTATTTTCAAACCAGGAAACATTTCTCAGGTGTCTGGAAAACCATCTCCTTAAATATTTTTTGAATCCATCAATGTCTCTCAGTACTGTTTTACCTTGTGAGTTGTGCAGCCAGATGCCTCCGTGACCCTGATCACCGTCAACTCCTGGTATATCGGCATGCTGCTGTAGTGCCCTTGCAGACAGGATTGTCGATGCCTGACTTTGGTTTTTCTAGAGCTGGGAAGCCATGAGAGTAGATTTGTAACTAAGGCAGTAAGTCCAGAGCCACCAGAGATAAGAAGATAGAGAGGTGGGCTTTTACTACGGCCCAGCCTAAAGAAAATTTCTAGCCCCTTGCAAGGTTCAGAACTTGACTTGGAATCCTAGAAAACTAGGAGATAAGCACAAAATTAATTACAGCATGAGATCTTACATTTCAGCTCAACAAATGTCAGTTCCAGGGTAATGATAAGGACCAGGAAACGGAATATTTATTTTTTATTTTTATTTTTGCTTAAGTCAACAGCACAGGTTTTGTGTCAAGGGTTCCTGTGTTACTACGGGCAGTCAAAATTTTTAAGTGACTTGCCCTTAAAAGCATATATGGCTGTTTCACCCAAGTGAAATGGATCCAAAGATGAAAGCCCCATCTTTTTAATAGTCACAAATCCAAATTAAGGAGAAGTGCCTGCGAAAACCTTTGATTATAGATCATAAAATCTCCGGAGTATATCAAATACTGTAAAATTGCTCCATGACAAAAGAAAGAAAATTTGAGAAAGATGGAAGAATGGCTTTTGTGGTTAAGATTCTGTTGTTTTTTCTGTTTGTAAATGCATACAGTCCATTCACACAGTGGGTGTTCAATATATGGTAAAAGTCCTTATGTGGATGCAACTTCTTCGTATAGTTTTGCAGAAGGAAGAAATGCTTCCTCATTTTTTCATGACATTTCTAGTAGGACAGGAAAAGGTGATATATGCCATATAGTAAGACTCCATGTCTTAAATTATCAGTAGGAAGTTAAAAACATTTTCAAAGATGGATACATTACTTCTATTATAGAAAGGCTGTCTCTGGTACTATAGAAAGGATACTTTATTTTTTTTTAATTTAACTTTTATTTTTAATTGAGGGAGAGAGAAAGAGAGACAGGAAGAGGGAAAGGAAGAGAGAGAGAAATATAGATTTGATATTCCACTTATTTATGGTTGATTCTTGTATGTGCTCTGACCGGGGATCAAACCTGCAACCTTAGTGTATCAGAATACAGTCTAATTGAGCTACCCCAGCCAGGGAGAAAAGATACTTTAGCCAGGCATTGATTCAAGTGCTTATTTTAACAGTCATGGAAGGGTAACTTTTGATATACTCTTGACTTTATTTGAGACCCAACTTTTACAAAAGTAAAATGGACCCTTTCAAGAAGTACTTTGAAAGTTCTTAGGTAGTTTCAATGTCCTGAGATTTCTTCAGTCACAGTGTTTCTATAGACAATTACAGGAGAAATACCCCCTCAGCACTTACCTATTATACCACTCAGCACATTGGGTTCTGTCTAATAGAGTGAAGATAGTCTGGTGCAAGGAAGTTTCCAGAGTAATGATAAGGACCAGGAAACAGAATATTTATTTTTTATTTTTATTTTTGCTTAAGTCAACAGCACAGGTTTTGTGTCAAGGGTTCCTGTGTTACTAAGAACAGTCAAAAATTTTAAGTGACTTGCCCTTAAAAGCATACATGGCTGTTTCACCCAAGTGAAATGGATCCAGAGATGAAAGCCCCATCTTTTTAATAGTCACAAATCCAAATTAAGGAGAAGTGCCTGCGAAAGCCTTTGATTATAGATCATAAAATCTCCGGAGTATATCAAATACTGTAAAATTGCTCCATGGCAAATGAAATAAATGCCCAGGCACTAAATATATCTTTTAAGCACCTTGAAGTTCAGGTACGTTTATCTCTGAGATACAATATACTTCTGCAGGTCTCGGGTACAAGGTCAGGAATGCTGGTTCTGTGGTTTTGAATGTATCACGTAATGGCCCATTATTTGAGGATCTAGGCAGAGGGTTCAAGCAAATACACAGACTATATTTCATGTGGAAACTTCAGAAGCCAATAGACCAGCCATATTTAGAAATAATGACAGACAAGGCCCAGCATGGGCATGCATGGCTCAAACACCACAGGGACCCAACGGGATTCAGCTTTGTAACAATAGCTTGCATCTGTGTGGTGTTTTGTAGTGTTTCAAAGAGCTTTCACACATAGTACCTCATTTGATCTTCACAGCAACATTGTGAAGTTGGCAAGGCAGGAATTATTATCCTCATTTCATAGAATCGGAAACTAGACTCGGAGAGGTTAAGTGACTTGACCAAGGTCACCCAGATGGCATGCAACAGAATCACAGGATTTGAATATACACCTTCTGACTTTAAGTTCAATATTTGTTCCCTTACAACAAGCCAACAGAAGCTGATAATGCCTGTTCAGCTACATAGTTGGCCCCTTCTGGTTCCGAAAGTCTATACAATGGAGTCAGGCAAGAAAATGTCGTAGGCGTTTGGCGACATTGCTTTTCTCTTCTCTTGCCATTTCCAAATACCTAGAAGTAAAACAGGTATACCTTGACAAAGACAGTGGGAACATACCTCAGTTGGATGGCTAACATGAGAGGTTTTCCCAAGAACAGATTTAGATACACAAAAAAGAGAGAAAGCAGAGAACCACTGGATACCAAAATATGAGAATGACAACATGTGAAAGAGAGCAAGTTGATAGTAAACGGAGACTGAAATATTGAAAACATACCTTTGGATGTTACATTCTAAATCAATGAATACCTGCCACACCGTCCTCCAACCCTTTCTCTAACCTTTTGTCATTTATTGGTTTTGGTTTTATTTTTTAAAGCTTTTTTTTTTTTTTTTTTTTTTTTTTAAGATTTTATTCATTATTTTTAGAGAGAAGGGCAGGGAGGGAGGAAGGAAGTGAGAGAAACATCAATGTGTGGTTGGCTTTCACCTGCCTCCAGCTGGGGACCTGGCTGGAGACAAGGCTTGCCACCGGGGTATGTGCCCTGACTGGGAATTAGTGATGTTTTTGTGGACCTCTTTGCTGTTTCTTGGTGGTTGAGGAGCCACCCAAAAATCAATTTCTCTTTCATTCTGTAAATGAGTTAAATTTTGTCCCCCTTTCTTCCCCTTCAAGTGGCCAGGCTTTTCTCTTATTGCCTCAAAGTCCTCCTTTGTACTCTGCTAGACAAATGACTCAATCCACTCTAAGTGTGATATATGAAACTTCATTTTCCAGGTCATGTGCTGACATCCTAAGGAAAAATGCCAACTCTAAACTGATTATGTCGGATCACCATCATGGATACTGACCTTCCTTTTTCTTACTCCTAGGACAGGTACTTCAATGCACCTCAGAACTTTCTCTCCTGAGTACCAGATTACTTCTTTACCAGTGTTTTAGATGGCTGCCAAATAGTTCAGAAGAAGCAAGAGAGATGGGGCCTATGTAACTTTCTGGTTTACCCAAATAGCTTACGGGTGGGGCAGGCTGAGAATGTTTCCATAATCCCTTTCCTGCCCAAATCCCAAACTACTTATTTGACCCAGAAAGCAGCAGCAGTTGTAGGCTTTATGTTTCTAAGTCTTATTTTCGTCCATCTTGGTTGAGTATATTCAGAAGCACCAAAAGAATACCTGGCAACCCATGTTTGAGGGAGAACTCCAAATCTTGCATGTAAAAAATTAGAACTCTGTCAACCACTCAAATGAGTATTTTGTTTTTAATACGTGTTTTCTTCCAGTAACTCTAACTCATGTGACCTAGATCAAAACGCTAAGCAGGGCAGTAGGAGGGATAATTAACTGTGTCAGTCAGTGGCTTCAGTCTTACTATCTCCCATTTCCTCAGATTTCTTTTAGGAATTGAGAGAAAAACTCTTCCTTTACATTTGTTTTGTTGGAGTCTAATGAGGGGTCATAGATGTGAGAGTTCAGTAACTTCTTGCCTTCTCTGTGCAGTAGAAGGCATGTGGACAGCGCTCTGACTTTTCACCGTACAAATCTGGCATCTACCTTCATATCTAAAAAGCTTAGAGGCCCAGATAATAGGGAAGTTTGGTTGAGATCATCAATGAAGGACTCCTGATTTCACCTTGTGTCCAGGATGGTGATCCGTAAATGCATTCTCTGAGGGTATTGGAGATTGAGTTAGGCCTCCTCCCAGGGAGGAGAGATGCCGATTCCCCTGCCAGGAGAATTACATCTCCAAAGGGACTTGCGAGTGAGAGGCTTGCTCCTTTGAGGTGCTTTGTGTTATGATATGAACAGGTACCCAGGGAAGCCAGGAACAGAAATACAGAAGGAAATACATTTAATAAAAAGAAAAAAAAAGTGAATACATTCCATTGGAAAAGCGCACCTTATAAGACGTCTGCCTTCTGATTTATGGCGACTTGCAGGAGCAGTGGGAAGGAAGAGGCTGGACGTGTCAGGTTGTGTGCACGGAAAGGTTTCCACAGAGGCTGTGAAAAAGCAAGAGAGGGCAGTGTTGGCACATCTAAAGCAAGTTGTGAAGGCTGATAGGCTGAGCCAGGAGAGATGTTTTTGTTCAAAATTTATGAATTCTTATTGTTGTTTGTCTCACTGCCCCCCCCCCCCCAAATTGTACCACCCAGGCACACATTTTGCTTGGAAGTTTTGCCTGACCCCCCGTCACATAAGAAACCCTAAAGTAACATCTAGTCAAAAATGTAGCCGAGATTCAACTGCGATGACTGTGGTTGAGAACGGAAAGCAAATGAAACCTGGGAGAGGAAAGAAAAACATGATAATTACTTGTAACTAAATGGAATCATTTCAATCAAAAGCATTTTTTTTAAATGGATGAACTTGCTTCTTTGCTGGAGTCTAGCTTTCGCAAGAAGATCAAAAAGATTTACGACCTGTGTCTCTTCAAGCCTGATGCCAGAAATGAACATGTTCTCGTTAATAGTCATTTTCTCGTCAAAAGGAGGTTTTTATGCAGACGATGTGCATTGCTTTCACAGCTTGCATATTGGCAAATATTTTTATTCGAAGTTGCATGGCTTGTCTTAGGGGGTGCAGTCTTATAGCTTGGGAGCATTTAATTGTTTTCATGTTTCAAATGTACGTGGCCTGTCTGTGTTTCAACTTTCAGAATCCTGCCTATTTTGTTGAAGTAGGAGTCCTACTGGCACAGTGAGAGGGGTTCAACAGACACAGGTCAGCCTCTAGTCATTTGGGTGTGTTAAATGTGGTGATGTCAGAGGATGACAGTTCATTGGGAGTTCCAATTCTGCATATTTTAGTATGGTCAGCTTTACACTGAGACTGCAGGGGGTGACTCTGGTGGAGACTTTCCCAATGATCTGCTAACTTTAAGCAACAAAATAGAAAGAGCTGAATAATGAGAAATAAAATAAATAAATACAAATCTTCCTCACCCTCTTAGTAACAGGGTATTTTGTTCCTTTTCAGTGAATGCTTTCTGTCTGCTCATTTGTTGAGTACATCTGTCCCATCTGGGTTTGAGTGTATAACTCAGACACACAAAGAAATTATCAAGTAGAAATGACAGGAAAGTTCAGTTAAACAACAGCTTGAATTTTTGTCACAAAATTAACCAAAGAACCAATTGTCTAGGACATCTTATAACACAGGCCAAGTAATTGCATACATTCAATTACTTGACTTTAAAGCTTAGACAATACCAACACATAATATATCACCTATGGACCTCAAGTCACTGCAGACTGGCTCATACACACACCTACACATCAGGGGTGGCCTCCACCCATTGTAAGTTTTCAACCTTATGGTACTGGAGAGACCATGCTTTCAAATTGACTGTCTTTCTTTCTTTCAACAGACTATTTTATTTACTTTTATGATACTACACACTCCCAATTTCTTTCCAACTTTCTGGCTACTTTGCTCAGGCCGCTTTCTGCTCCTGCTTCTTTCTCCAGCATCTAAAAATTAGGATTCCGTCAGTACTCATCCTGGGTACCTCTGATCTGAAATTCTCCCTAGGTGATCTCACTCACCTCCGTACCATGCAGTGGTGTTGGCGAGGCTCAGGACATGCTACCCCAAAATACAGCACCTTGGCATACTGAATATTTTAAGTTGAAGAAATTTGATAAATGGCAGGTGCAAGAAGGACCTTTGACCTTCTCTGTCTCCCCAGAAGCAGATCATGAGAACTTCCGGTGGAAGGTGCTCTCCCTATACCTGAAGGAAAGGAAGATCATTATATCAGAAGGTGGAGGGATGCCCTGGGAAATCTGAAAAAAAATGGGACTTGCTAAGTTTCCTCCAACTTACTACCCTTAACTCCTAACCTTTTCTCCAATCACATTTCCTCTCAACTTCCCACTCTCCATCAAACCTACTTTATACGAGTGTTTAACAATGCTCTCTGGATGCCGTGACATGGATGGCTTACAGACATCTCAAATATAGGAGGACCCAAATAACAGTCTCAATTTTTCTTTTCCTCATACTATTTGTCCCCAAACATTTGCCAGAAAGGCTACCATTCTACCATTACTCAGCTATCTGCTCAATTGGATTTCCCTCCTCACCCAACACTATTCATCTTCACGTCCTCATGTGTGTCTGCATCCATGGATTTCAAATTAATATAATAAATAAATACATTTCACCATTCTCATCTTTCACCCAGGCTCTTGCAAGTTTCCTAACCCTCCTCCCTGTTTACATCCTTAACCTCTCCAAACCAGTCATTGCATAATAATCAGTCATCATTTTAATAGTTGCCTGATCTCTTTGCATCCCCGATTATAATTCTAAGGCATTTTCCCTTTCAATTTGATCTCTATTTACCTACATACTTTGGTCCACAAGGTCCTTGACTTCCTTTCCAACTCTACCCCACACCTCTGTTTCTGTTCACTCTGCTACAGCTCATTGGACTTTCTTTCAACACACTTGCTTAATTCTCTTCTAACTCAGGACTTCTACATATACTGTTTCCCTCTGCCCTTCCCAGGGCTGGCTTCCTCTCAATCTTCATGTGTAAATTTCACATCAGCTCCTCACCACCTCTTACCAACGGACATCAGTCACTATTTCCCTCCTTCATCTTCTATCATTGTGTCCTACTTGGCTTTCACGACACAATGCAGGAGAACAGGGACAGATTTTTTCCCCACCAGGTATTCAGACAATGTCTAACAGTGCCTGCTACACATTAGACCCTTGATGAATATGCATTGAAGGAAGGAATTTTAAAAGGAAAGACACTTGGGTAAAACTTTCATAACTAGTGAAATGGCTACTTTTGAAGGTAGGATTATAAAGGCTAAATTTTCTTAATAAACTAGAAAGGCCTCTCTTCCAGCCTCACACATAGCTTTATGTAAAGAACAAAGTGGCTTTTGTGGTCTGTAGGTATTTTAACATATAAACTCTTCTCTCTTTGTCAGGCCAGAACTATCTGCTTGTGATATGGGGAAAGCAAATGTCACTTGAAGATGTTATCTTTCCCCCAGGTTGTGCCAGTTTTTCTTAATGCATTGAAATTTTCTGTCTAAAAACACTTAAAGTGTCAGTGCAAATATTATATTGAGTTAACTCTACAATGAAAATATTGATTAAAAACCACATGTCTAATGTGTCAGGAACATATATATTTTATTATATATTTTATATATATATATAATTATATATTATTTTATATATATGTATACTTGACAAAAAAGCTCCCTAGAGACTAAGACTATGCCTACAATTTGCTGTAGCTGCCTCCTAGTGGAATGGTCTTACTCATTTATAAAGCCTAATATTTTTAAATGCCTCACCGATAGCGAGAAGTGATCAGAGCTAGATAAATCTAAAATAAAATAAAATGCAACAGGGAATAACATCTAGAAGTGGTCCAAACCATGAAGACTTCAAAATGAATCGGAAAATTTCAAAAGGAAAGCAAAGTTATATCTGGGTTGCACTGTAGATTTTTTGCAAAGCCTATAATATGTGACTTTCCTATTTCCCTCTAGTGGGAAATATGAGCTTATATTAGGAACAGCATATTTAGTAAAATTGAACTAAGAAAAAAAAAACTTAGAATAGATTGAAAAAAATTATGATGCTGAAGTTCCTAATCATGTCAATTAAAAAAAACTTTATTCTTAATTCCAGCATTATACACACATTAAATAGCTAATACATTGAATGAGCCTTTTCACATTATAACATTAAATCAGAACAATATGGGACACAGAAATAGATATAAGGCAGCATCTTTTATTCTGAAGAAATTATTTCAATCTACAAAACCAGAATACATTGAAAATCAGTGTTAGTTAAAGTATGATTAATTGGTGAGTCTTTACTGAAATATGGGCCAGGCTTTGCTCTCTGGAAGGAGGTGGGACACAATGTATATTGTCAGAAATATGGGAGGAGGCAGAGAGCAAGGGACCAGCACGTGCACTGCTCATGCAGAACATTTCAATCTGCAGATACAGGTGAGTATAAGAGTAAATTCCTGCCTGCCTTTTTCCACGTTAAATGCACAATCTATAGATGGATGCTCTAGGGCCAGCTCTCTAATTGGAACCCTCAGAGCTTTCTAATCTTATTTCCCACCACACCTTTATACAAATCATGCTCTTCCTCTGCATCGTGAAGACAGCTTCACCTCCCTTCTGCTCTTACTCACACTATTCCCCCATCCTGGTCAGCTACCTCCTCTTGCTATTGTTTATCCATATCAGATCTGTTCTCTGTGGTCCGGAGGACAGCTCTTCTCCTGTAATTGAACTTTTTCCTGGCCATTTTATTTAGAGGTCAAATCTTCTCTTTTGAATTTTTATAAAATAATTATATGCACAGTTCAATTTTCATCCAGTCATACACTGCTTTTAACACATCTTCTATTATCTTTTTATTTTTTTTTTTTTTTTTTTTTTTTTTTTTTTTAAAGATTTTATTTATTATTTTTAGAAAGAGGGGATGAGAGAGAGGCAGAGAGGGAGAGAGACATGTATGGTTGCGTTTCACCTGCCTCCAGCCACAGACCTGACTGGAGACCTGGTTTGCAACCTGGTTATGTGCCCTGGCTGGGGAATCGAACCTGCGACCTTTGGGTTTGCAGGCCGGCGCCTTATCCACTGTGCTACCAGCCAGGGCTATCTTTTTATTTTTTAAGGAGCTTTAAAAAAAGATTTTATTTATTATTTCCAGAGAGAGAGGAAGGGAGAGAGGCAGAGAGCTAGGGAAACATCAACGTATGGTTCCATTCACCTGCCTCCAGCTACGGACCTAGCTGGAGACCTGGCTTACAACCTGGTTATGTGCCTTGGCTGGGGAATTGAACCAGCAACCTTTGAGTTCATAGGCTGACACCTTATCCACTGTGCTACCAGCTAGGGCCTTCTTATCTTGAACTCTTTTTTTTTTTTTTAAAGATTTTATTTCATTATTTTTAGAGGGGAAGGGAGAGAGACAGAGAGGGAGAGAGACATCAATGTATGGTTGCATTTCACCTGCCTCCAGCCACAGACCTGACTGGAGACCTGGTTTGCAACCTGGTTATGTGCCCTGGCTGGGGAATCGCAGGCTGGCGCCTTATCCACTGTGCTACCAGCCAGGGATCTTGAACTCTTATTTATATTCTAAACTATTATTTTCATGTACTTTTCACAAATTTATGTTTTGGTATTAAAGATGGATTGTAGATCTTGATACCAAAAGTCCGTGGCTGACGTTTACTTCATACTTTTCATAAAATTCATTACGGTATTTTTAAAATGTTCATTAATAATTGCAAGCCTCCCCACCCCAAATTTTTTAAATTTTTATTTATTTATTTTTAGAAAGAGGGGAAAGGAGAGAGAAAGAGTGGGAGAGAACATTGATGTGTGAGAGACACATTAATTGGTTATGTCTTGCATGCCCCCAATCAGGAACCTGGCTCGCAACCCAGGCATATGCCTTGACTGGGAATCGAACCTTTTGGTTCACAGACTGGCACTTAATTCACTGAGCCATACCAGCCAGCTCCCCTCACCCCCTTTTTTAAGTGCACCTCCTGATCCTGCTAAATTTCTCACCCGGAAACCTTACAGAAAAGATTTTGCTTCAATCCCTCTGAACTCTTGAATCAGAATGGAAAGAGGTCAGATTTTCTGTTTCCTTTTTAATTTTGGATTTGGTTTTTAAATTTGATTTTGGTACCCTTTCACCACCCCTGAAATTCGAGTGCTGAAGGCTTTATTGCTGGGTGCAAACCGTCGGTGGTGGTAGAGGCAGGAAAGTGACTCTGGAGGTGAGACTTTGCTGTGGTTCCGTGGGGAGTGTGCCATGGCCATGGTGCAGCAGTTGTCCATCCCCCTTTCCCCATTTGCTTTACCTTTTCCAGCTGTCTTTATTTACTTGTGTTACAAAGCATGGGCCGAACGGGCAGAAACAGATTTTAGCTCTGCTCCTATTATGTTTTGCGTGTCTACGTACAGTGGTGAGGGGAGGACACGCACCTTCCCCTGGGCGAGGGGTCTCATTGTCTCAATAAATGAGAACCTGGAACTGAGAGACGGTGGCCCCTAGGATGTGGACAGTGAAACTGCAGGATTGGTGTTCAGCGGTTTTGTTTGAAAAGCATGCGGCATTGATCACATACTGAACACAAAACATAAGCCCCTCTTAAAAAAAAAAAGCAAAGAAATCAACTCCTCTAAATACAGACCCAAGAGGGCTCCTTTGATCCCACTCCAGGTGTCCCCAAGTCATCTCTCCTGACTCTGGTAAAAGCACAGTTTCAACTATCCTGCCGTGTCAGGAATGTAGGCAAGAAAAGAACAAAAGGTGGCAGGTGGTGAGGCTTTACCAACCCTTCCGAATTCTGTGGGGCTTTGGTAATTTTGAAGTTAGGTGCCCAGCCCACAGTCGCTCTCTCCCTCTCCCTCAGCCTCTCCTTCTCTCTCTCTCTTTCTCTCTCTCCTCTGTTTTCTCTCCTACCACTGTTAGGCTCCTCTGGTTAGCATTGGTGTGAGCAGTGGCGTTTGACAGGTGTTGATCACCTGGGTTGCAGAAAGGGAGCATGTGAAAGGCTTTCTATAATGACAAGAAATTACAGAGCAGCAACATTCGGTGTGATGCAGCACAAAATCCTCTCTGTGAGAGCTCGAAGTGTACATGAAGCCAAAGCTCTGCTGGGCTGCGTGCGGAGCTCGCCGGCTACCTTCAGTGATAACGCTGCTGGGATATGAAACTCCAAACACACCGTTAATGTGAAAGTGGGATTTCATATTTAGGAGGGGGGAAAGGAGGTGGGGAGGAAGAGAAGGAAAGAAAGAAAGGAAAAGTCAGGAAAACAGTCAGTCCCTGGTGCTTTTCCTGGGCATGAGAAGCACAGGGATGACATCACCAGCAGCCTATCAGAGCTCTTCTGCTTTGTTCAGGTTCCGAAGCCATGTCATCATTGCTGATGTAGCCCAGAAATGAAAATAGAACCATCTCTAAATATACAACAATGAGAGTCAAGCTCTGCTTCAAAAGGATGAGAGGACCAAGAAACACTCCTTAAATCATAGTCTTTCTTTCAGAAAGTGTGCATAAATCTAGAATTTGGCTCCTGGAGCTACTAACCTTGATATTTAATTTAGCCTGCTTGACACTTTACAAACTGCCAGTGAAAGCTAATTAACACACCACTGAGACCCACACCCACTCATCCCAGCCTGCCCTGCATGTGGGGCAGAGGCAGGCTGACCAGCCCATAAAGGCAGCAGTGGGATCAGGGTTGCAGTGTCCAGGGGACAGTCCACAGGGTTTGGGGCCCACCTGGGGAGGTAGGGCCACCCAGCAAGGCGGTACGTGGCTGTCATCGCCGATACGTTTCACTTAGCTAAAAGCACAGTTTACAGTTGTTGAAGTTTGATTGATCTGTTGATAAACACTAATGTTTTCCAGTTGACAATTTCTCCATGTTAATTTCTTTAACGCTGGCAGACCTGCCTGGCAGGGCCCTATAAATAGTATCAGTGTCATCATCCTTTTTAAGTTATTAATGAGCCATCGTGTTTCAAGGGGCTGGGATTTGGGGACAGGTTGTGCTTGACTGCAGCTTCTGACATTGATACGTTAGCATTTAGAACTTGGTTGAGATGAGACCATGTTTCTTAAAAAAATTGCAGCACTGGCCAAATGCATCCATAATAAAAGAGAGTTGTTTATAATTAGTGACTAATTAAACTTTGAAGAGAGGCATAAACTGCCAAGTTCCTCCACGCAGCATGTCCTTGATGCTGGGGCCTTAGTACCATCCCCACCTCAACTGTGACTGCCCTCTGCTATTTTTTTTTTTTCTTTCTTTCTTTTTCTTTTTCTTTTTTTTTTTTGTTTTTTTGTTTGTTTGTTTGTTTCCTCTTTCTATACCCTGTTATCACTGAGATAAATGAATGCCTGACTCTGGAAGTCAGCATTGGCCCAGACTGTTCTGTCTGCCAAATGGTGACAGGGGACAGGAGCAGACTTCTCCAATTAGCGGAGTCCACTATCAGACAGCTCCATGCACTGTGTTTATGTTCGCGGACAGTGCACTGCCACAGATGCTGAACCTGTGGCCAGCATCTCCTGCACTGGTAAATGTGAGTCTAAAAGTGGACAGATAAACAGACATGGTAGCACAAAACTGTTGATAACGTTCTCTGAGCCTACCTCTCCCTACCCCTGTGAGGTGGTGTGAGTGAGCACCCAAACAAAGCACTATGCAGTAATGATGGTAGAGATGACTTGCATCCTGGAGGCAGGATGGCTGGTCAGGTGTATTGTTTCCCAATGGACATCAGTATGAATGAAGCATGTGACCAAGTTGGGTTTGTTATTGTGAAACCCAGATATTTCTCTCGTCTTGAGTTCTTGCATTGCACAGAGATGACCTTTTGCAGGATGATGCTTGCCATCAAACTTTCCTTCTAACTCTCCTATTTCAGTCACTTTGATCAAGTACTTTCTAATTGCATTTATCTATTTTCTTCAGAGTTAATTTTGAATCCCTGACTCATGCATGAATCTATCCTTATTCTGGTTCCTATATGTATTTTCAAAATAATTTAGTAAGTTTATTCCCACCCAATATATTACACTTAGGAGGTCCTTCTCTTATATCCTAATTTCAAGAAACACAGGGACTGTGTTTCAATCCCAACATGTGTGGCCTGACAGCCTAGGACCATGGAAATACAGAAAAGAATTTACATATTTAGTGTCCACTAAGGGGATTCAGTTCTGCTGAGCAAAAATTAAATAAGCTCTCAGTTTCTCTGCTAGATCTACCTGCTTCTCATTTCTTTGCAAGGGAACTTGGCAAAAATTACTCAGGAAAAAAGCAAAGCTAATAAAACAGTTTTTTAACAATAACCTAATTAAGTTATGTACCATCCAAAGAATTTATGAAAAATTTGGGTAGGTATCTTTCTATAAACCAACAACTTTTAGTATGTATTTATTAGCCATAAACTGGCACCAAAGAAACAAATATCTTAGTTCAATGATCTTAATTATTTTTAGAAGCATTGAAACACATTTTTGAAAATAAAGGTTAATAATCTGTTCATAGTTATAATGAGAAATGGTATCATAAAACTAAGATTTGCTTCCTTATATAGGAAGATAATTTGAGATATTTAAGGAATAAATTCATATTAATGAAAGTCAGTAGATCCAAACATTACATGAGGCTTGATTAAAGTTGAGATGTGATTATAAAACAGTAGCAAAAAAAGTAAAGAGCAATTGTATTCATTTTTTCTTGGGTAGATTCTGAAGCTGCTTCAGTGCTGGAAGAGCTGAGCAATGACAACCTTATTGGAGTAACTGTATGCCCTCCGGAAAACAAACATAAAGAGGAAGTGCACTGCACTGAGCTTATTTAAAGGAAAAGTAGACATATTCTCAGGTAGCCACTGTCCATTCTTAAGACCACTACCAAAAATTGTCCAAAATAACCACTGGCAAAAGAAATTGTAGAAAAATAAAGAGGAGTGGAATAGTTATATTTACTTGGCCCACCAAACAATATGATCGTATATATGAATTTTATTAAAATCCCTTAAGAATTAGGAATAGAAATAGCATGTTGCCATAATTCAAAATAACAGAGTATGTATATATGTTAGACGATGTACTATATGACTGCAAATCTTCAAAATGGGAGACAAAATAGATGACCTCTATTATCATTGGTGGACTTGATACTATATTATTTCATACTTAACCATTTAAGCATATAGGAGGTCTATCTGGGAAAAGTCCAGCCATTGTTAATACAAGAATAGTTTGCACAACATTGATGTAACTTGACAGCCAGAAGAGTGGGATGGAATGTGCATGCACGAACAATGATGACTTCGCTGTACTAAACAGCAAGGGTGGTAGAGGGATGCCATTGACTGAGCATGTGTATTGTTGGGCCATTGCATTCAAAATGACTGAGTGAGTAGAACAACAAATCTGTATCCATTTTTGCTTTAAGCTTGAACAATCCTCCATGGAAACTATTTGGATAATTCAGAAGGCCACAGCTATGGGCATCTGGTGATCTGCAGCTTCATCATGCCAACTTGCTCACTCATGCATCACATTTCGTGCAGAGATTTTTGGCAAAACAGGAATCACCCAAGTGACTCAGCCCCCTACAGCCTAGATTTGGCATCCTGCAACTTTGGGCTTTTCTGAAAACTAAAATTACTTCTGAAAGGGAAGTGATTTCAGACCCTGGAGGAATTCAGGAAATACAGTGGGGCAGCTGATGGCGACTGTGAGAACTGTGTGAGGTCTTTCCAGAAGGTGTCCAGCCATGTAATATGAAAAATAGAGACATTTATTGAAGAAGATACAAGATATAAGAAACATTATACATAGGACAATGATGCATCAGTCCTTGGAATCTCACACAGTTCTCTCAGTTGCCATCAGCTGCCCTGTCATATTTTCCTGAATCTCATTGATGGTCTGAAATCTCTTTCCTTTCAAACGTGATTTTAGTTTTGGGAAAAGTCACAAGTCATGAACCTGGGCTGTAGAGGGGCTTAGGCACCTGGGTGATTTTCTGTTTATGTAGAGTAAAAACTCTACATAAGATGTGATGCATGAGCAGGTGCATTGGAATGATGAAGCTCCCAATTATTAGTCCATAGCTAGGGGCTTCTGAATCATCCAAACAGTTTCTGCAGAGGACTATTCAAGCTTAACTTAAAATTTGGTGCAAATTCATTGCCCTATTCAGTCATTTTGAATGTGATAGCCACATAGCATACATGTTCACTCGGTGGTGTCTACCGCCCTCACTAACTAGTACAGTGAAGTCGTCACTGTTCTCACATACACATTCCAACCCACTCTCCTTAGCTGTCAGGTTACATTGATGCCATGCAAACCCTTCTTATTATATTCACAACGCCTGGACTTTTTCCAGACAGAGCTCATATATCTCTCTGTGTATATGTATATGTAATTTTGTACATAACCATCTAAATCATACCATATATATAGGAACATATACACATATATATTCATGTGTGTGCATATGTATAAAAAATGGGCAAAAAGAAAAAGAAATCAGTATTTGAAATCAAAGTATAGCTAATAAGTCATAGCAATCATCCTCCTCTTTATAGCTACATTTTTAATATGGTTTATGATAATTACAAAGAAAATACACATTTTTATATTTCAACATTCATTTCCCTGCCCCCAAATTCTCTTGAGATTTTATTAAAATGTCTCTTCTTATATGTAGTATAATTTTTAAAAATTGAAACAAGCAAGAAAAATCTGTCTTAGGGGGCTTTATTCTATCTGCTCAGTTTCCATGATTCCAGGTAGCAACAATATAGATGAAACAGGAGTTAAGTGGATTTTTTGAGAGGTAGTGGAGGAAGTATGTTTTCAGTAGTAATGCCTCTTGGCTTTGCTCTAGGGAAGACCCCTTTATGCTCAATAGGACCACAGATAGTGTTACAGGAAGGCCTAATGTTTTCCTTTCTCTTTATTGAAACACTCACTAGTAACTTTAAATCAACACCAATCATACGCTTGGTTCTATAGAAAGAAATCTGAATTAATTTATTTCTTTATAAGAGTTCAATTTTAGGGTAAAAAGGGGCAAGTTACAAAGAAATAAATGCCATTAGGGATATAATTTTGTTTTGTTAAACACAATCGCTGGGGTTGTAGGCATTGTTCCAACTCATTCAGACTATTTTCTATACCATATTTTTAAAAGAAATCCCATACATGCCTGAGATAAGAATATATTGGTTGGCTGATGCCCACACTCCATGCTATGGCAATGTCTTCTTCCGCTGCAATAGCCACCCCCTTGCTGTATTTCTGGGACAGCAGTACATGGTCTCTGATATAGGCTTCCCTGACCATGATAGCAGATGTGCACCCCTCTCCCCCCCCTTGCAGGGAGAGCACTATTTACAGATTCTGTCTCACCTGGTGAAGACACGGCATGGCCATCTCAATCTCCTCTTGCCTCAGATACCCCTCACATGTGAACAGTTCCCTTTAAATGTTACCTATTCCTTATTACCACCTACTTTTAAGTCGACAATGACAAATGGTGTCTATGATGCACAGAATGAACCAATGATAATATCATCATTAAAGAATAATGCAATTAGAGTCATATAACTGCCTGATGGAAACAGACCTAGCAGAGTGAATAGAATAATTGCTCAAATATAGATATATGTAAAGAGGGTCAATACTTTCCAAGAAAAACTGAGAGAAAGAAAGGATTTCAGTTTTATATTTTATTAGTCAGAAATTCAATAAATCTCTTTAATCCAAATTCTATAATAGTTGCTGTTTAATTCTGATATGAATTAATCTGTATTATCATCATTATAATAAATATTTGTTAAGTATCTATTAGGTAAGCATTTTGGAAGTTATATATGTTAGCAAGACATGCTGTGTTTATAAGTGTAAGTGGTATTCTTTTTGAAAATTAGATTTTATATATATTGATTAGGCTATTAAAGTTGCCCCAATTTCCCCCCTTTGGCCACATCCACCCAGCCTCCTCCCCCTCCCTCTGGTAATCCCCACACCATTGTCAAAGTCCATGGATAATGCATATGTATTCTGTGGCTACTCTATTTCCTATTCTGCACTTTACCTGCCCATGACTATCTTGTAACTACCAATTTGTACTTTTATTTTATTTTTATTTTTTTAAGATTTTATTATTTTTAGAGGGAGGTGAAGGGAGAAAGGCAGAGAGGGAGAGAATCAATGTATGGTTGCCTTTCATCTGCCTCCAGCCACAGACCTGGCTGGAGACCTGGCTTGCAACCTAGTTATGTGCGCTGGCTGGGGAATCAAACCAGCAACCTTTGGGTTCGCAGGCTAGCACCTTATCCACTGTGCCACCAGCCAGGCCAACTTGTACTTCTTAATCCATTCATTTTTTTAAAGATTTTATTATTTTTTAGAGAAGGGCGGGAAGGAGAGAGACAGAGAGGGAGAGAGACATCGATGTATGGTTGCCTTTCACCTGTCTCCAACTACAGACCTGGCTGGAGACCTGCCTTATAACCTGGTTTTGTGCCCTGGCTGGGAATCCAATCAGCAACCTTTGGGTCTGCGGGCCAGCACATTATCCACTATGCCACCAGCCAGGGCTTTTAATCCTTTCATTTTTTTCACCCATCCCCTGACCTCATCTCATCTAGCAACCATCAAAATGTTCTCTGTATCTGACTTTGTTTCTGTTCCTCTTATTTATTAAATTTGATTTTTTGATAGATATGTATTTGCTTGTTGTTCATATTTTTTATCTTCTTAAAGAAGACTTTTTAACATTTTTTATAATGCTGGTTTTGTGATGATGTACCCTTTTTGCTTTTTCTTACCTGGGAAGCTCTTTAACTGTCCTTTAATTCTAAATGACAGCTTTGCTGGGTAAAGTAATCTTGGTTATAGGTATTGACTTTTCATCACTTGAGTATTTCTTGCTAATCTCTTCTAGTCTGCAAAGTTTCTTTTGAAATCATCTGAAAGTCTTATGGGAGCTCTCTTGTAAGTAACTAACTGCTTTTGGCTTACTGCTTTGAAGAGTCTCCCTTTGTCTTTAACCTTTGGCATTTTAATTATGATGTGCTTTGGAATGGACCTCTTTAGGTTCATTTTGTTTGGGACTCTCCGTGCTTCCTGGACTTGTATGTCTATTTCCTTCACCAATTAGGGAACTTTTATTATTTTATAAAATAGGTTTCTAATTTTTTGCTATCTCTCTTTTCCTTCTGGCAAGCAAATAATGCAAATGTTGGTACATTATTTTGTTTTTTTTGTTTTTTTTTGGATTATTTTTTCTTCTTGCTCTTCTAATTGGGTGTTTTTTGCTTTCTAATATTCCAAATTGTTGGTTTGATTCTTGGCTTCATCCACTCTATTATTGATTTCCTGTAAATTGTTCTTTATTTTAATTAGTGTATTCTTCATTTATGACTGGTTCATAATTATGATTTTCATGCCCCTTTTATGCTGTTGAAGTTTTTACTAAATTCACTGATCATCCTTATAACTAGTATTTTAAACTCTGCATCTAGCAGCTTGCTTGTCTCTCTCTCTCTTTTTTTTTAGTTCTTTTTTCAGGAATTTTGTTCTGTTTTTTTTTTTTTTTTTTTTTTTTTTTTTTTTTTTTTTTTTTTTTTTTTTTTTTTTTTTTTTTTTTTTCCTCCCTTTTTTTTTTTTTTTTTTTTTTTTTTTTTTTTTTTTTTTTTTTTTTTTTTTTTTTTTTTTTTTTTTTTTCATTTGGGTCATGTTTCTTTGTCATCTCATTTTGGCAGCCTCCCTGTGTTTGTTTCTATGTAGAGCTGTTATGTCTTCCAGGCTTGGTAGGGTGGCCTAATGTAGTAGGTGTCCTGTAAGGTTCAGTGGCACAGCATCTCGTTACCTGCCCAAGATGTGCCCATTGTGTGGTCTGTGTACACCCTCCTGTTGTAATTGAGCCTTGATTGCTATTAGCATATCCCAGGTCAGCCACCATTTGTGTTCTCTCCAGGGTCACACACATAAGCTACATAGCAATCTGCACATGACTGCTTTTGCTGGCCTTTGAGATGCCAAGATAAAGCCAAGCTGTGAACCAGCTAGTACCAGGCCTGGGATAACATAATGAGAAGTACAGGGCTCACTGAAACCAGATGCTGCTTCCTTGAGATAATTTAGAATAATCTGAAGCATGATGCAAGGCAAGCCATTTGTACAGAAAAGCCACTGAAAACAGCTTGGGAGGGCCCAAAAGTTGCTCCGGGTAGAGCCTCAGGGAGTCACCAGGCTAAGGCGAACAGTGTGGGCCAGGTTGATGAGCCTCAGATACAGTGCCCACCTGCCAGCTTTGTGGCTCTGTAGGTGGGAGAGCTCAGAAAAGGAACTGTGGCCTCTGACTGAACTTCTTTCTGGGAGAATGCTGCTCCCCAGCTCTGCCCTGATGCCATACAATTCAGGTTCTTCCCATTTGTCTCTGATGCCTTTCAACCTGCTGCCCCCATGCTGGAGCTCAGAGAGAGTGTGTCTGAGTAAGTTAGTATGCAAATCCTTTAAGAGGAACTGCCAGGGAGTCCAGCAGTTCTGCCTCCCACAGCCTCAATAGCCACTGGTTTTTATATCCGAAAGTTATGCAACTTCTTTTCTTGGCACTGGAAACCTGGGCTGGGGGACCTGGTGTGGGGCTGGGACCCTTCACTCCTTAGGTATCCCATCTGATTTTTATCCACCACACCTGGGTGTGGGACCAGCCCACTTTGTGACTCTGCCCCTCTTACCAATCTCAATGTGCTTTCTTCTTTAATTCTGTAGTTGTAGGACTTCCATTCAGCTTGATTTCTGGAGATTGTGAATAATGGTTGTTCTGTAGCTTAGCTGTAATTTTGATGGGGCTGTGTAAAGATGCGAACCATGTTTACCTACACCTGCATCATGACCAGAAGCCTCCACGTGGTATCCTATCATGTAATAAAGAGACTCTCTCCAGAAATTTTACCGAAGTCTATAAAAAGATTCATGGTAAGCTCAATTATAAGATGATTGGCTAATTCCTATTGCTTGATTTAGCTAGTAAGGCCTCTAAGCACACTGTATAGGTGTTCTAATGAATACCCTGCCAGGATTTCAGGGCCATGCGATTTGTATTAAAACCTTGTAATGGAGTCCTGCAAAGGAAGGTCACTACCATTTGTTTTTATTACATGTATTGAAGGACACAAAGAAGAGTGAGGTCTTCTGATTTCTCATTTGGTCATTTTTCTGTGATTGTGGTGCATTAGCTCACATAGATGCCAGGTGTGAAACTTGCCAAGTTTCAACAGTATGACCATTGTGTATTATAGGAAATGGATGGATAGTAGACACTGTTGTGTATTATTGCCTCTTCCATCCTGTGAGTAGCATATATTTAGAGAGACACTGCCAATGCCTCAGGACAAACACAGCCTTAAAACCTTCCACTCTAGAATATAAACTGCATGCTCCCTCAAGCTAAAGCCTTCCTGGAATACTCGGTGCTTTATTGATTTTCTTCTTCTCTGAGCTCCCAAAGCTCTTAGTGTTTGTATCATCCCATTAAGAATGCTTTCATATGCCATCTTGTACTATTAACTAATTGTTTCATGTGTATTGGTCTTGCTCAATTTGATTGTTAGCACCTCTTAGGTAGAAATCCTTCTTCCTCTTTTTACCACCAGTCATCAAGAATATCCTAGGAAAGTAATTGACACAAATAATCTATTGAATTACTGGTTGATTGATTAAAATATCTAAATTAACATATTATATCTTACATTTGGATTATGCGTCTGCTTTTGGCTAAATTTTGATAAGAGGAGGATGGTAAGGGTCAAGAGTCAAGAACTAAAATAATACCTCAAATGTCAGCCAGCTGCCAGGCAATCTATTCCCAAAGAACACAAAATTGTTATTTTAGAAAATTACTTTGTCTTCCCAGGGAAAATTCTGAGAACATGAACCTAATTAAAGAAATAATTTCAAGCTCAGAAAATTGTTTTTGAAGAAAATTAAGGATTTTGACCCAAATTGCTAGATTCAATGTTTACCTCAATGCAAAAGAATCCTGTAAGTGCTGAGCTCTCCAATATCAGCTCAGATAGAGCCTCTGTCCTTAACCAGGCACATGAATGAGTGCTTGTGGTCCTGCATCAGAAGCATAGTATTATGTATGAGATGGTATGCAAGCACAGAGAGCCAACAGCAGGAGGAATAGCAATGATAAAACTCAAAGAGATTTGAATAAAGGGGGTGTTTACAGAAGCCTAGCTCGGGTTAATAGGACCAACAAGATATGTTAAAATGTGCAGGTGCTAGCAACTGTTAAAACGGATACCGTTTCTAGGCCTCGGGAATCAGGGATAAGAAATAGTGTTAGTAGAACCCAGTGGGCCACCCAGCTGGGGTACAACCGGGGAAGGGCAGCCACTGCCAGACATGTGGTTTTGCAGTGGGAAGGAAGCTGTCCCTCCTCCTGCCTTTTGATGTCCTATTTTGCCCCCATTAACTTAACTGGGTCATATTTGCTTGGCCAAATCAAGTCAGGTGAATAAATACAATATTAAAAGGGCAGGAAAGCATAATTCTCACCCAGGGTAGGACAGCTAACATTTGTGGTTGATCGGTAAAATCCACCAAGCTCACTGAGCTCAAAGTGCTAGAACTGGAAGCCTGTTCTTAAGTCATCAGGCTACCAGGGGCAATGATACCCATGTATCCATTATTTGTTTCAGGACAGTTTCCTGGCTTGGAGGACAGCATCTCGACCTTGCATGATCCTGTATCCCAGATGACTTCTCTGACTTTCCTGAATATACAGGTGCCTAAGAGGTAAGTTGTCTCCACCTCCTGCCATGGTGTCTCCCTATACAACCCTCCACATCTGTTTTCTGCACCTTTTCTCTTGCCCAGTGGTCCAGAGCACTGCTTCTCTGGCTTGCCTTGTCCTGCCCCCTTCTGCTTGGATTTAGCCAACAGGAAGCACTCGTAGCAAATCAGAGGGCAAGAGCAGCAAGGTAATTAAGGCTATTTTTCCAACCTTTCTACCCCCCTTTGACATCTGGCAGCAACTACATTCTCCCCAGCAGATGGAAAGTCCTTTCTGTGCCATGTCTGTGTCATCTATACCTTTTATATCTTAATAACTACCTGCATCCTGATGGGAGTGTGTCTGGGTAGGACAAATTGGTGAAGTTTTACTGCTGAAAAATTGCTCATAGAAACTTGTTTGCCTATGGAGGATGGAAAAAGTGTTTTTATATTTTCGGTGAAGTATCAATTTTTTATATTTATAACATGCATGATATCACAAGCTGCCTGTTGGTATATTTGAACATTTGTTTCTTGAACATGCTTATCTGTATGTGACAAAATTTCCATGGATAGATTCCTTTGAAAGACCACATACCTGCTCCTACCAATAAATAATAAATCTGTGTGCCTTCCAATGACTGACACTGCTCAATTATTGCATGTGATTCAAGACATCTTGTGTTTAAGGTAGATTCATTGTATTTCCTTATTTTGGTATATCTAACTTTTACTTTTGGTTTATCATCTTAGTGAAAAAATAGACTTCTTGCAAAAGTACTCCTCATGAAGTATGTTTGGTTTAGAGCCTCCTTAAAAAGCAGTCACCTTGATAGAGAGAATCTATGAATCTTTTAGAGTTTGGAGACATCAAACCTTTTGCTCTTACTTATTACCTCCAGAATTGATGGTCTTATGAAACAATGATTCTTAAAGGGAAGGGGGTATATTGGAGCAGATGTTTAAGGGAGGAAAAAGTCATACAGGAGCAATAGGAAAGCCAAGGACCTGCTAGTTGTCATGCTCCTTTGGTGAGATGCTTCCGTTAGAAACACCTAATCTCTAGGTAGCATTAGTTATCTATGTAGGAGAACTTTCAAAAGTTCTAATGATGCTCCTATTAAATCATTCTTACAAGAGGACAGATTTGGTGCAGCATTTCTAACCACTTCTTTTATAAGCAAGTCTGCAGCCTCTGCACATGTATTGTTTTCTACCTTTGTGTCCCTTGCTCATCCCTCCCGGAAAATTTCCTTTCTCCTCCCTGCCTTTAATAATTCTCACCATTTTTCAAGACCTCATCATGTATTATCTTCTCCAGGGAGGCTCTTCTATTCACCTCTGTCCAGATTAACCTCTTCTCTAACTCTAAGACTTAGTGTTCACAGGGTTGCTGGCTAATTAATCATGTACTACTTATATTGCTAGTACTGTTTCCTTGTATTATTACTTAATGTTTCATGCATAAGTATTATCTTTCTACCTGAGAAAGGTGTTGAAAAGGTAATATTACAAGCCAATTCAATTCAATGCACTGAAGACTGTACAGGGTTGTGTGGTAAGAGGCACTAATGGTGGAGCCAAACTGGCAGCTGTGCCCCTGAATAGAATTGCTCATAGCTATTCGTGATTTGGAGCATCTGAAATGATACTAAAATGGCCTTGTAATTTGATTTATAATGTAGAAAATGCTTCTGATTTGCCCTATTTTCCTTATTTGCTCAGATTGATAAAGAGAAAGAGAATTTTTTTGCTCTGGCTGGTGTGGCTCAGTGGATTGAGTGCTGGCCTGTGAACCAAAAGGTCACCAGTTCAATACCCAGCCAGGTCCCCAGTTAGGGACGTGTGAGAGGCTACTGATTGATGTATCTCTCCCACGTTGATGTTTCTCTCCTTCTCCTTCTCCCTCCCTTCCCCTTTTTTTAGAAGTAAATAAATAAAATCTTTAAAAACAGAGAGAAAGAGGAGTTTTTAATTGAACAAAAAATTTACAAATTATAGATGGAGATTTGGTGATGCTAAGTGAAGGAAGAGATCCAGGCAGGACCCAGTATATTGAAGAAAGTTGGAGTCATAAAAGGGTGGGACTTACACAACTGGGCAGTGCCCAAGAGGGCTCTGTAGATCTGCTGTGGCCTTATTAAAAGAGTTTGTTTGGCAGGCTTTCCATGCAGAAACTATTCAGGAAGTAAGACAAGCTATAGACTAGGAAAGACCTAAGGCTAATTAATTGACATCCTAAATTATAAAGGTATTGTTATGAGGAGTAAAAATATAGAGGAAGAACATACCCTGCAGTACAGAAAAGTATGAGGTAGTTTGGAACAAATTCCAAAAACCTGGGCATGGAACACATATATGAATCTATTGGTAAGTTATGTAGAAAAAAAGTACAATAATGTGCCTTTACTATTTAGAATGATTATTTGCCTTATAATAGGGTCTGTGTTTTAAGTATGCAATATAAATCTGTTTTGCTTCAGCTCCCAATTATTGGTGTAACCTATTCCCTCACACCAGGGCCACACACTGGGTACCACACACAAGAGACTCCTGGGCTCACCCTTGCTGTGCGCAGCCAGAGTTCTGAAATGCTGGTCTTGCCCCATTTTTTGTTTTTGTTGCTGCTGCATTCCAGCCTGCCTTTGATTATCTCAGCCTCTGCTCTCATTGCTTGTTCTCCTCTCTGAATCACATTGCCTCACCCTTTCTTCTTTTCACTGCCATTCCCAACCCCCACCTCCCCCCACCCCAAACACACACTAACTCCAAGACCATGGATAAATGGTCTGCCTCTTCCAATCAGGTTGCAGAAGTCCCTGGATAGGTGCTGGTCCCTTCAGTCTCTTATACTTCTCTGGCTATCTCTCTCCAGGGGACATACTCTACCAGTTCATCTCAACTTCCAAAGGGGCACCTGGAATGTTGTTAAACAGCATCCATCTCTTTTTTGCTCTGTAATGAAGGACCATGCCCTATTATTACTTGTTTCCACCAGAGTCCATATCAAAAGGCTGAACACAGGTTAGGAGTCTGAGACATGTCATTACACATTCATGGACTAAGCGAACCTCAAGCATGCAGGGCAGATGGAATTGCAGAAGAGGAAAAAAGATAAAAAGCAAACTTTAGATTTTGCAGTTTCACATTCGTGTAGGCTTTTCATTAATTATGAGCAAACTGGCTTTAAGATATAAGAATGAATAATCAGTGACAACACATAATGAAGAGGAGAAGGTGTGACAGGTCACCCTTGGTCCAACATTCTGAGGTCACTTAGGCAATGGTCTTTCTCTGTCCCTGACAATAGAGCCATGTTTAGATAGCAAATCTTTGCTCAGCCTAGCTCTTCCTTCACTGAACCAACCTACTTCCTGAGCCAGTTCAGAAGAAGCCCTCTTAGTATTAATTGGTTATTCTCTATATATTATTCAGCAGCTAGGTTGAATGAGAAATAATTAATTACTCTATGATTTTATTACTGATGTCTTCTCACCTGAGATAGAATGGCAACTATTAGAGGATTCTTCATAGTCAACATCTTCAACCTTGCTTTATATGTAGCCAAAAAGAGGAAGAGGGAAAGCAACAAAACTTTGGAAGTTGGGGCAAGGGGAAATTAAAGACCCAGGCAGATTGAGACATGAATACTTTGCTGTCAAGAGCAAATTAAATTTTGCCACCTGTAGAGAGTTGGGAAATACTCAGGTAAGTTGGATGATGTTAGTCCACAAACTCAGGAGTATGTAAATAGTAAATCTTTCTCCCTCAAACTCAACTTAGTAAGAATTCCAAGCCACCATTTTATCATGCTGGTGAGTAATTAACCTGTCATTCTGGGAGCTTCTTGCCCTAGGAATCCATTACTCATTGTACATTACAAAGATGACTTCCAGTCTTTGATCACCTGTCCATTCAAGTTCTTACTACAGCCCCAATGCCATATGAAAAGGAAAGGACATGATGAAAGAAGTAACTCAGAGTTGAGTGAGGATGTGTCTCAAAATGTACTGGAGTCATTTTGGCAATATACTTTGGCTATATATATATATATATATATATATCCTGTTATATATGACTTTTTTGTGCCCTACCTACTCCAATAAGTGTAGAGACTTTAGAAAAAAGGCTTGTGGTCAGAAATAGAGCTATTGGCAGTTTCTAAATCCTGTGATTCAGTTTTCTTTGTTAGTTTAACAAGGTGAAATACTGATTAAGAAACTCCAGCCATTGGGGATATGGTTGTGAATTAGCTTAATATATATGTTTATATGCAGATAAGGAATTTGCTGAAATTAAATGTAGGACACCCATCTCCTTAGAAATATGTCTGACTCTTCTGAAACATACATACTTTGACCATTATATACATATATAGTTTCTTTAAACAGAAAAATAACTTTCTGAAGAGAAGACCTATCACATGTGCAGATTTTTAAATTTCTTCAACATCCCAGAACTGGGCCATGGTAAGGGTTCAGTTAATACACAGGAAGTAGATTGAGTCAAAAACATTGTATGGAATGTGTTTGAGTCAACTTGATTATGTTGTCACAACTTGTATTCAACTTGCACACTTACCCTAATCCAAACATACCCAATGACAACACATTTGTAAACCTAACAGTATTATTTCACCATAGATAATTTATTTTCTTCCTAAATGTAAACTTGCTCCTATTTTAAGTTACTTCCTATCTCCTGATATGGAAAAATGCCTTTAAGGGGAAATATGGTTGCCAATACCACAAACCCTAATATTAGGTGAATCCTGGAGTCCCTTTCAGGTTTCAGCTGAGAAGTACATGGAGCTAGGAAGTGCAGATAGGAATAGTGCTTGGTTCAAAGTTTAGCTGACCAATAATGTCATACATTAAAGCAAGTACTCAGCCTACCAGCAATAGTTCTTTTATAAAACTTATCACTCTTAGTCATATTTTGTGATACATGTGACTCAGAATTGTGGTTCTATGTCATACCAGAGAGCAGCTAGAGAATTTAGAATGCTTAGATTTGGGAGCCTGGGAATTGTCAAACTATGTTCCCATAAAGAAACTGTACATTTGACCACGGGACCCAGAACAGCACCCTTTATTGGATTGTTCTGTCATGTCCTTACTTAGTGGCCTGGTGTGAATGTCAGTCAGCACAAGAAAACATGAAACCAGGAGACATAAAACTCTCAGACCTGGTTGCCGGAGAGTTCTTAAGAACTAGAGGTAAAATGGTGTGAATAAAGATGACTAAATCTCCAATCCAAGTTTAAACAGGGCACATTTCACAAACTTTACTTTGCCTCTCTTTCCATGTTTTATAGTTTAAGGCTGTGTTCCATATACACTGATCCTCAAAGGAGCGGTTCAGGTGTTTAAAAGCCTTGTGCAAGAGCCTTCCTGAGAACTGGGATTTGCCATTCTGGGAGAAAAAAAAGAGACAGAACTATATTAACATCATGCATTCATTCCCTCCTCCATCCTAGACCCTCAGAAAGTCAGTGTTAACCTAGAGGGAAGCCAAGTAAAGGATGAACATCAGAAGTGTGAGAAAAAAGCAATTGTGGACTGCATTAGCCCAGGCAGATAGGAGCAGAATGAGAGCTGTATTCCAGGGGAAAATCAGAAATGAGCTTTTTCTTTTCCTAAAACAGGAAGGGAAGACAATTACTGTGGACCTGGTTGGCAGGCTTGCTTTGAGATACTAATTCACACTGAGCTGAGCCTCATTCCTCACCCGGAAGGAATGGTGGGGAAAACAGGATTGTTGCTAGAGGGGAAATCAGAGCCTTGTTTCGTTAATCCCCCCAGGGCCACTCCCCGAGGAACTCCTTAATTCTGGGTTTGCTTTAGGCAGTCTACCCCACCAGTACACAGCCTGGGGCACAGCTCTGCTGATAAGCTTTGGGCAGTGGGCTGGAGTGGGAGGAAGAGTCTCCATAGGAAAGATGGGGGCTAGCAAATCTCTGCCTCTACTGCGGTAGAAACCTGCTTGAAGAGACCTGAGCAGGTATTTCCTGATGTAACAGTTGAAAGTCACTAAGAAATAAAGGTAGAATTTGGAAGAAAATCTAGACAGTGCTTTCCAATTTATTTTGCTGCCTGTCAGCCCCCTACCCACATACGCAACGGTTGGCTTTGATAGTATCCTCCCAGCCTTAGTATGGAGGTTCCTAATTTTCTAGGAAGGAAGTCACAGATTTCTTTGAGAGTATATTTGAAGCTGTGAATTCTTGGGAGTGCAAAAGGAAAAGGATAAGAGACAGAATCAAATGCACAGAAAAATTTGCATACAGCTTTCATGCATTAATAAGATCTTTGAAACCCAAAATATTCTAAAAGTCTTGGATATGAAGTTATGATACTTGCTCTCAACATACACAAGCCAACTGATTGTGTGCAAATGTTTAATGTATACTCAGCCAATCATCATGTAATGATTATGGAGCAGAGCAATCTAATGGCAAGGGTATAGAACTAGCCTGTAAAGACAGCACTTTACAGGGTTCAGTGGTCACACTTTAGCGCAAACTGGCAAGCCTGTGGCATCCTTGTGCCTATTATTGGTTCATCTCTGTGATTTCTTACGGAAGGAAAAAAAGGCTATTCCAGTACATGGCTTCTGACATCAAAGAATTGGCAGAGTAAGGTGAAGGACAAAATACCAATGGTCAAATTAGATTACATAATAAGTCAACAAGTGACTAGGTATTGAATGCAGTACAACAAATATGTGCAGCGAGGGGACACCTAAACTAAGTGGGAAAGACTGAGACTTCAGAAGTCCCGTCACTGAAAGAGGAGAGAAAAGAATGTGAAAATTATGGAAAGGCATGTGAAAAGATGCTATGGTGGGAATTTATGGGTGGGCACTGTAAGATAGGGACAAGTGAACCTGACAAAGTAGTGAGATCCCTATTGTTTTGTTGAACCGATTTGTTTGGCGCCATGAAAGCTAGCATGAGAACCTTGAACTGTATCTAAAGGACGTGGGAAAACTATTTCAGGTTCCAGAAAGGACCAACCTACAGTTTAATCTACTATAAAACTCATTACCGATGCATGAGTTTCACAAATCTAGGAAGATGTGGCCCAAGGAAATAAAAAGGCCGTCGTTACCAATCAGGAGTAAAACTATGTCTCATTTAAGTCAGGAGCCATAGACACTTGGAAAGTTCAAACAAGAGTTTCAACATATTTCTTGTGCTTAAAATGATTAATCAGTAATGATATTAATAACTCAAGTTGTCAGCCTCCATGGGGAACTCTCACTGGAATGAAAGCTACATCCTGTAGCCTCACAATTGGGATGAAAATTGGACTCAATCATAGCAGGGGAAAGGAGAAATTAAATGTTATAAGGCTGATAGAAATGAGAGGGCATAGGCAATGAGAGTTGAAGAGCAAAGGGAAATTTAATAAGGGTAATGTAATAAGCTCTCTTGTCTGGCAGACATTGAGGAAAATGACTCCCCCACCCAAAGGAGACAGGATGACAAAGTTGTCTAGAGACATTGATTATTAAAAGGGAAGTTCAGAGCATGTCCTAGATGAGCTGGCTACCATGCCAAAAGTGCCAGTGCTGGATGCTGATGATACTTACTGACACAACTCTCTCAGTAGCCACTCGACCTGAACTGAATCCATCTTCTGCTACATATTTTTAATATTAACTCTGATGAGCAGCCTGGTCCTTACCCTTGTCCCGTTATGGGGGAAACTCCCAGAAACTCAGCTATTCTTGCCGAAGCAGTAAAGAATTACAGATCAGCAAGTCGATTAGCATATAAGTGGGGTTTATTGGTGATCTGTTCTCATGGAGGAGAACGGGCCTAGCTAAAACGGGTTAGAATGGGGAGCTGGGGGGACATAGGTTCAGGTGGAGGGAGGTGAAAGGAAGGATGGCCAAAGGCAGGGGTGGCCTGAGACCAGATGGCCAGAGTGAAGGGTCGTTTGTTCTAAGGACTTATGTGGTTGGCAGGATGGGGTAAAGAAGTTACATACTGATTGGCAGATAATGGTGGTGTCAGCTTTCCCAGAGTTTGTGACTACACAAACTTGAGTATGTATGGGGGTTTCTTAGCCAGGATCCTTATCTTGCTCCAGACTCCATTTATTCCTCCTGTTGTGAAACAGATACATGACAGGAGGCAGTTAATTAAAGTTGGGGCAGTTACCCAAAGTTATGTATGGGCTCTTTCTGTCAGCATTAGGGATTCCCTCCTAAAACACATAGTGACCAAAGGTAGGCATTTAACCAAGATTATTTTATAGTCTTCTTCCTTTGGGTACTAGGGACCCCTTCCTGTCTTTCAAGCTTTGGGGATGAATATGCTGTTTGAAAGGCTTTCTTTTCCCAGACAGTACATAGAATTTCAAGAACTGTCCTCCTCCCATGCTAGCACAGTGCTTCCTGTGATGTCGGAACAATATTATTGGACCAGGCTCAGCACCGCTGAATTAGTAGTGGGTGAGACATGAGACATGTGTCTCTTCTTCTCCCTGCCTTGGTTTACTATATCCATCTACTTAAGAGTGCCATCCATGCCATTGCTCAATTAAAAAGAAATCCTAGGTTCTTGCATATATCTATCACTGCATACTTTGGGGGAAATATTTTTATTCAATGCTTTGATCTTTACAATAACTCTAGGAAGTCATTAAGTCAAATTATTATCTGCATTGTACAGACAAGGAACTTGAAATACAATATGGTAAATGAGTTTTCCAAGGTTAAATGTGAAGTGGGAACTTGAAGCTCCCGATTCAGAGTTCTGCTAGCACACCTTTCTGTTTTCTCTAAGAGTAGCAAGGGGAACAGTAAGTATTATTTTCCCTTGTGTTTTCAGTACAGGTCAGAGAGCAGGGCTCTGTGCTGTTAGCTACCTAGAATAAAGTGCTGTCATAGTAAAATCTGATTCTGGCATAAAGCTCTACAGAGAGGCATTTTGCATAACAAAGTCATTCTTGTATCCCAGGGGGAATTGCCTACAGTAATAGCATTTTGTTGATTTGGTCACAACAAATAATCTACAATTAATAACACTATGTAATAAATGCTTTCTCTCTTAGCAGTTCATAAAATGTGCAATTTCTAAAATAAAATACATGTTGGTTTATTGTTTAATTATAGCCTTTCTTAGAAGAAGCAATTAATGGAGGACTATATTTTGTTGTAATTATAACTAAGAAGGCAAGATGTTCAGCTCTGTAGAAACCCACCATTTTCAAATTTAGCTTTTTCTCTCAAACATGACTGTTAATTCTAATCTTATCCACCCTGCATCTATCACTATTCAACTACCAATCTACCAATAAAAAAAAATATGCAAAGTCTAGTTCTAATAAATCATTTTGGAGGTAGGAAGGAAATATAAAATTAACACTATTAGATGACATCTTTTTATTTCTGAAGTCACTTCAGAACATGAATATTGTGTAAATGATGGAGTTTTGTTTTGTTTTATTAGCTTTAGCTAATAAAGTGTGAGTAGGTTTACAGAAAAAAAAGTCATTACAAGACTAAATAATTCATATTTTTACATTGTAAAAATGAAATATAATTGATATGTCTTTCTATGGCATACTTTTATTTAGAATTGGAAAGGTAGTTAACCCTATTCTTTTGCATACTTAGAAATATTTCGAACATTTAAAATTTTTTTCTTTTAATAATCTTTCTCCAAAGTGCTCACTTATTTGATTTTTGTGTGTCTATTTATATTTACCTGTATATATACATATATACACATACATGTGTATGCATGTTTGTTTTGTAATGCATTTGGATTGAAACAGTAACAAAAAACAAATGGATGAGGGAGTTGCAGATTATAAGATGTAGTCATTTTTCATTTAATGGAAAAGTTCTAATTGGTTTTGATCAGGTTTCAGTACTATTGAACACTTTCTTGCTTTCAGTGATAGTAAAAGTGAAGGTTTTTCTTCAATGAATATGTGGCGTGGTATATAAAGGTAACAGGACATGACCTAAAGACTGCAAGGGAGTCACACAATGGCTACTTTTTAAAAGTCCTTCTTTTTAACTCCTTCTACTTCTCTAGAAATGTTTTTCATGTTACTAACCCAAGAATGACTGGACATTAACCATCAACCAAAATTGGAAAGAAGAGAAATAAAGGAATGGGATTAGAATAAGAGAGAGAGAAAAATAACCACCAAGAAAGCGTAACTTCACAGAGATTTTATTTTTTATGTAAGCAGACACACCAGCTAAACAAATAAGTAAACAAATAAATAAACAGCTCCTGTATTTTAATGGGTAAAAAATTAAGAGAACATTCATTTTAGACAGATGTTAAACATCTTAGTGGAATTGGTTATGTATAAACATGTAAGTTTTTCATCATATCTAACTAGTGGCTGAAAAGTTAAGCTAGTGATTTGAATAGTTCCAGTGGCTAATATTCTCCCTTTACTGGTTTCCAAAATTTCACATAAAAGGTATTTGCTTCCTTTTGCTGAATTAAATGAATCCAGTGCTTAATTTAATAGCAAGTAGACCCATGGTCTCTGCTTTCTCAGAGATTCTGGTCTAAAGTATATCCTGTTGATATAAGAGAATCATATATATATATATGCAAAATATATATATTTGCAAAAGCATCTTTTCTGTCTCAATAAAAAGCAGCTTGATGTTAATAAAATAGATTATTGAGTGGCTACCCTATTCCTTGCTCCATGTAGAATGAAATATTAGGAGTCTTTGGGAGGATGCTCTAAAACATGGTGGCAAACATAGGGCCGATGGACTGAATCCAACCCTCCACCTTTTTTATCTGGCCTGGCACCTTACACCCAGCACCTTGTTTCTACCTAGCTCACTTCACTGTTGAGTAGTAGTTACATTTATACAATGCTAGAATTACATTTGGCCCTTGGAAGACAACCACAAGGCTGATGTGGCCCCCAGTGAAAATGAGTTTGAGTTTGACACCTCTGCTATAAAACAATCTTTTCCGCTGAAGAAAAAAAACCTGTTTTTTTTTTTTTTTTTTTTTTGTTTGTTTGTTTGTTTTAGGGGGGATTTACTCTTTGTATAGGGCATATTCTGCAAAGATGTGCATTTTGCCTTTTTTACTAACTTGAGACAAAGGCAGAAGGGACCACATTTGGATTTGTGTAAACTTATTTGTTCCTGCTTCTTCACTAAGGAATGAGAGCCTCACCTGGAATGAACTACCTAATTCCCAGCCCTTCAAACTAACCACCAGAGGATAACTGCTCCTAACAGGTATTGCCTTACCGTGCATAAGGATTCATTTTCTGTGCAAAACATTTCATAGCATTCCAGGCACAGCTCACTGGTTGTTATTCCAGAAAGCATTTGCCTGAACCACTGATTGGGGTTTCTTAAACAAACTACATGAGGCATCTTTTACTTGGTTTTGCAAATTTCATAGAGAAAAGGTACAAGATTTGAGAAACTTCAGGACCATTGTCAAGAATATTATCAAATATACACAGTATAGTAAGGCCTATGGGTAGGGGTATGTTTTCTTCTGAGATTAGTAGAGGTTTCATGGAGGAAGATAAGTTTCATAAAATAAGTTTTTTCAAGTGCGTACAAATTAGTCTTTGGTTAAATAATTGTGGGGAATGATATGTATGGTATGCCATTAAAGAAACTAGCTCTGTGACCTTGAGCTCAATTTTAGCTTTTAGACTTGGTTAACTTATCTGACAAGTTCAGGAAAAAGGATTTAGTATGTCAGGCAAGATACAGAGTTTATAGAAAAAGCGGTTGTTTGAAGCATATTAAAGTTTAGAAGCATTGTATGCATGTGAAGTCCCTTTATATCTCCAAATCTTGGCTTCTGACCAATTTTACACATACCACTGGAGTTTCTTCTGTTGGCTGTAACCCGCATCTTCATAACAAAACGTTTACTAAAACCATGGTTTATAGTTGTTTAGGTCATTTAGACAGCATTCATGTTAGCCAGTGTCTTTTCTGCGTTTTCTAAATTTAGACTGCTGTTGATGTAATCCAGAAGAATAAACTGAATGTACATTCAGTTGAACATTATAGATCACCTCCGGGTGGTGGTGATTGAGTACAAGGTAGCTACTTTAGAATGATGATCTCAGTGTAAGAATTTACTACCTTTAATTATGTAACTGTCTTACATCTGACTTTTTCAGTACATACCTCTGATGTTTAGAAGAAGAGAACACGTTCTTGGCAAATCAAGATTCATGACATAACAGGCAGCTATATTGTGTCAATTGACATATAGAGTTGTAAAAAGAAAAAATATTGGCACATTCCCTTGTTTCTTCAGATTTTTCCTTAAACATGTGTAATGATTGATGTTTCTTGATAGAATCAGGTTGTGAGACCTATATTCCGAATTACTATGCCTGTTATTGGGTGAGTTGTCAATAGGCAACAGGTCTACAGAAGTGCCTAATTATGGTCCACATACCTTGGATCCCCAATACTCAATCAACTCAGACTTAATAAGCATTTCTAGTTAGTTGATCTTGGCTAAAATTCAATCAACAACAACAACAACAACAAAAATCTAGCTGAGCTACAATGCATAAACATTTGCTACACAGTATGTTGATGCAATTAATAAATAACTAAATCATGGTATGTGCACATTCTACTTTCTCACTATTCATTAATAATTGCCCACTACTACTTAATTTCACTGATTATTCCAAGACTTGAATGAAATTATCTCCCTCTGAATTTGCAAAATTTCTGTAATTTCTCTACAGTTTTATGATGTCCTGGCATCGAGAGATCCTAATTTAGAAACCTCACTTATTTTTTCAGATAAAGAAAACAAGGTCTCAAAAAGGGACATTCTCTAGGCAGCCCCTTAAAGCCTGTGTCTTTTAAATCTGAAGCATTCTTGCATCTTGAGCTCTCTTCTCTTTGGAGGTCTCTCCACTCAAGGTACCAAACATCCTATCCAACATCGCGTTTGTATGAGTTGTGATGCAGTTTATCAGTGGAAGTTATCCTATGTTTTACAGATGCCATGAAATACTTTAATTTCTATTTTTACATTTTCTTTTTGGATTTCGATCTATATTGTTTTAGGTCTCAAACATCATTTTTGTAAGCCCTTAGGAACATCATAGGTTTTAGACACTGTAACTAGGGAACCTAAAGGGTTAAATATCTTGTTTCAAATACTCACATTTTTCTAAATATAGGCCTCCATGCCACCCAAGGGATATTCTCTGCCCTACTCTCCCGCCCTTAGCCTGTGTATCTAGCAAAATCACCTATTTTTATGGCCAAACTCCAGCCTCAATCACTGTACTTGAAATCTGAGAATCTACAACTGAATTTAATCCAGTGCCACTTTTTTCCATAATTGTTTTCTTGGTGGTACTCATTTCTTCCATTAGCCTGTGAATTTTCTGTACAAAAGAATAGCATTTTATTTCTTGAGATGGACACATATTCCGGTAGAAGGTGAGTAGAACTTTAGGGTAATAACTGTGTATTTAAAAACTCCTCTGGTGAGGAGGAGCAGGCAGTGCAGTATATGTCCAAAGAACACACAGGGCCATGATAGTCACTACTGTCCCTGAAGTGTCCTCCTTTTCTTCACACAACCTAGGAGACAAGCTACCAGAGAAATGTAGCCTAGGGCTCCATATCTCCCCTAGTTTTCCAGAGTTTTCTCTCCTCTAATCTAGGAGACGTAGAAACTAGGACGTAACCGTTGACTGATTGCTACATAGTTGAGAAAGGGAGATTTGAGAAAACCTGAGGAATATACTGGCTTCCCATCTGACTGCCATCTCAACAGCTGAATTCATGAACACTTAGTTTCCTCTTCTGTTTCTAGTCACCCAAATTTGGCCTGGAGAGGTCTTGCTACAGGCCAGGCTTGAGGGCATGCACCCCCAGTGGCCTTCTGCTCCCTCTACAGCCTTTTAGACATCCGCAGGCTTTTAGGGGGACTAGCTACATTAGCAGGCCTTCACATCACAGTCCCCACTTCACTACTGAGTGTTCTGCTTTGACCTCTGCCGAACAGCTAGAAAGCAAAAAGTTTAGCTCTGCTTGGGATCTCTGGATCTAACAGTGTGCCATCTCTGGGATTCCCCTGGAATTGGGAATGAAGTGGGATGGTATTTTCAAATAGTGATTTCCAACTTTCAGCCTATGTGTATATCCCAGTACCATGCTTTCTCATATCACCACAAACATGTAAGTGCATGCCACATATAAATGCATGCCACACACACCACATAAGCCCACACATGAGCAGCACATACACTACATATAAGTACTTATCACACACACACACACACAGAGCTTCTACTTCAATACCAAATCTGGAGTACTAGGCATATTGCTGAATGGGTTGCTTATATTCAGAGAAAGCAATGTGCAGGGGTTAAATTTGAACGCTGGATACACAAAAACAGGCCTGAATCCCAATATTTGCATTATCTTATCACTTTAGAGCTTTTAAATTCACATACATCATGTCATGTAAAGCTTGAAAACTACTCTGCAAGGGAACATCCCCAGTTTACAGATAAGAAAAGAAAATTCAAACATGGTTAGTGACTTGTCCCAGCTCTAAATGGAATGAATTAGCTATCCACATTTACAAACCAAGTCTCCTGTGCCTATTTTAGTGCTATTTCTAGTATTTGTCATTTTGCCCCTAGCAGTAGTGTCAAGTTGGCAGATAACGAGCATTGCTACCCTCCCAGCCAGCCTTGACTTTGTTGTCTTCTCCTACCTTCCACAGAGAGTGCCTCACGTAACTCTAACCCTCAGTATTTGTCACTGGGAAAGATTGCATAAACTCATGTGAAAGGGTAAGAAAATGATCAAATGCAGTGCGCTCCTACCCCCAAGAGTTCCAACCACAAGGGTGTTTTTGCAGATTTCTTAAAATGCTGAAAGACTGCAAACTTTCACAGATACCCTGTCTTCACCTATGCTCCCTGCTTCTGCATGTCTACTTCTCTGTTTGGGGGCTCAGCTCACATTGCATTTCCTCCAATGAATGGGCTTCTCTTCACCCTACCAGCCAAGGTAGATGTCCTGGTTACTCCTCACATAGCACTCTAGGAGTTTTGGTTGGAATGCTGAAGGGGCTAAGGATGTACTAGTTTCAAAGACCCTTCACCATTCTGTGTGTTTACTTGTTTTGTGAATATCTATTCCCACCCTGGTAGAGTTGAGAATTGGGGCCACAGCTGGCTTTAGTTGTTGCCTTACTTACTTCTAGATAAATGGTAGGGTTTCATCAAGATTGAATAAATACATTTGTGTATGAATAAAAGTATTCCTGCCCTTCACTCCAGCTTCTTTCTCTACTTTCCATTAATTCATACCTGCTGGTGAGGCAGTGCATCTAGGAAAAGCATTGTTTTGTGGGTTTCACTGAATTAAATGATGAGTCTAGCCCAATGTTTTGTGTAAAAGATCTAACTCACTTTCATGAATAAACATAACTATGAAAGACATTGTATCAGGGATTTTAAGAAGGGAGAGATCATGCCTGTCAAGTGGCTTAGAAGGGACTATGAAGAGGACAACATTCAGTAAGGATCTTATGATAGACATTAGTCTTTCAATTATTGCACTTCTCTACCACCCTGCCTTTTCCTTGGAGAAACTATTTCTCTGCATGCTTAATTGTATGATTATGTCAAGATAGCCAATCCCACGGCCCTGCATTTATTTTGTTTTATGATATATAGTGCCCTACTCCACAGATCTGGTGGACTTTTCAGTATTCTTTTTTGGAAAGTTTCAAAATTTAGAACCAGAAAATCAGAGGTCAGGGAGTTGAAAGGAGGTAAAGCCTGAGCTATTGGCAATCTTGTATCCTACTGCCTTCTCGTAATGTTTTCTTCTAGTAAAAGTTGATTAAACTAAGCAGAGATAAGTCTGGCAGAGAGATGAGTAAGAGGGTGCATCTGAAAGAACTTGACAGTGACAGGTATGGAGTATGATAAGATCACCCGAGTTGGTGGACCCAATGAGCCAGAGACCCATACAAAACTTTATTCCTAGTTATGTAAGTCACTAAATGCCCTTTGTTGTTTTACTTTGGTGAAGATAGTTTCAGTAGTGTTTCTATTAGTTTCAATTGACTGATAAAGCTGTTGGGATATTTATCAATTGGATAATTAGGTGATAGTTATAGGCAGAAGAAAGGAAGCAAAGACGCTGAAGTAAAACAAACAAAACAAAACGAAAATGTGGAGTGTGTTCAGGAAATAGAAGCAAGATCAAGGTCACTGTACTCTTCTGATCATCTAATTGTAGTTCTTATCTTTCAAGTCTACATCTTGCACCTGTATTAGAACAATGCCCTGAGTATGTGAGAGACTTAATATATGGCTGCTAAATGAATGGGGTTTGGAAATAAATAAATAAATAGATAAAAGTTGGTATTGTAAAACTGTTTTCAGATTCTGTTTTTGACAACTTGGATGGAAGGATTTACAACAATAAAAAATACAAGGGTTTTAGAATCACACAGATATGGATTTATATTCTTCCCCCTTAATTCTCCAGTTCTATGAACTTGGATGCTTTAAGTTGCCTCTTTTATACAGTGAACACAATAAAATACAGACTCAACAGGTAGAATAGTATGGCTTATATGATATCATCTATATAAAATTATTCTCGGAATGTCTGGCTCACAATTAATATTCAAAAAGTCAGGAGAAATTCTATAATTCTTGCGAAGTGGTCTTCCAATCATTTGGCAAGATAGTAATTCTTACGAGAGCTTTGTTAGATGATGCCATATGTCTGCTTAAATATATTTAGCATTAGGTATACCCCTGCTTCTTTTTCCATGTTCGGGCCACTTGAGATGACTTGTCCTAGGTTTATCTGTGACTTTTGGTCCTTCTAACTTTCACCCATCATTTGCATTCAGCTGTAGAGCCACATAGCTACCAGTTGCGACACCTATAGCAGACAATTAAGCTAGAGAGTGGCAGGGTCAAGCATGGGTTTAAGCAGTATCTAGTTCTTTCTCTTAAACAAATAAAGGAAGGAACGTTTTTTTAAAAGATTTTATTTATTATTTTTAGAGAGAAGTGTAAGGAGAGAAGCAGAGAGGGAAAGAGATATCAATGTATGGTTGCCCTTCACCTGCCTCCAGCTATGGACTAGGCTGGAGACCTAGCTTGCAACCTGGTTATGTGCCCTGGCTGGGAATTGAACCAGCGACCTTTGGGTTCACAGGCCAGCACCTCATCCACTGTGCCACCAGTCATGGCCAGAAGGAACATTTTTGAAGATAGTTCTAGAGTGAACTTTTCCCTAAATTGAAAAAATTTTAAATGTTTAAATATTTAATTTTAATTCGAATGCAGTGTACAGGTATTTGAAATTACATTTTGTTATAAATGAGAAGGGAAACATACTATATATTTTCATTTAGTTCAGTCAGTTCTTTTCAAATTAGTAGGGTTTTTTTAAATATTTTTTCATAGTTTGGATTGATAGACTGAGGGTAAGCCAATTTTTTAAAGGGTTTATTTATTATTTCCATAGAGAGAGGAAGGGAGAGAGGCAGAGAGGGAAAAACATCAACGTATGGTTGCCTTTCACCTGCCTCCAGCTATGGACCTGGTTGGAGACCTGGCTTGCAACCTGATTATGTGCCCTGGCTGGGGAATTGAACCAGCAATGTTTGGGTTCACAGGCTGCTGGCACCTTATCCACTGTGCCTCCAGCCAGGGTGAAGTTAAACCAATTTTATGAAAGAAAAATTCGAAGTGTTTCCAATGACCTACAAAGTCCTACATGATCTATCTTCTCTCTCTTGACTCCGGCCTCCTCTCTCACCACATTCCTTTCCCACTGTACTCCAGCACTGGCCTCATGCTGCTTTGCATTGCTTAAATGTCAACTTTTCGACTTGGCCTCTTCTAATTACCATTTTAACATGCAATTTGTACACATTTCCCTTTTTTCCTGCTCATAAGTTTTTCCTTTGGTGTCCATTGAACACCTTAACTCTATTTGCTATATAGGTCCTTTAATATATTTCTTATTTAAGAGTCTGTTTCCCTTTGCTGAACAAGGGTTGGGGTGGGGTGGGGTCCTTTACCTTTTTTTTAATTGTTGTGTTTCAAGAATCTAAAATAGTACCTGCTTATAACTGCCCTTGATAAGTGCTTGTTAAATGAATGAATGAATGAGCGAATACATGGACACATCAAAGGAGGGAGAAAAAGAGAAGATCAACAGTTCACTATGGGATCAACATTTTCCCTCCCCTATGATGAGGGATGAATTTTGCCTGTGCAGAAAGGTCTGTCAAAAACAGATCTCTCCAGCCCTGGCTGGTGGCACAATGGATAAGGTGCTAGCCTGTGGTAAATCCAAAGGTTGCAGGTTCAATTCTCCAGCCAGGGCACAAAACCAGGTTATAAGCCAGGTCTCTAGCCAGGTCTGTGGCTGGAGGCAGGTGAAAAAAGGCAACCATACATTGATGTCTCTCTTCCTGTCTGCCTCTCTCCCTTCCCCTCTCTCTAAAAATAATAAAATAAAATATTTAAGGGAAAAAAAAAAAAAAAACGGACCTCCCCAAGATGTGCCACTTTGGCATGTGGATTATCTTGGGCTGAAGACAATCAAGACCCTGAAGACTCATAAGGAAGTCCTTCCTCTCTTTTAACTATCTAGAAGAATCTAATTTGGAGGTCTTGCCCATATTTTCAGAAATAACTTCGTATGACCTATCTATGTGGCAAGGCAAAATTTTACTTACTGAACATCTGCTCTTGGTGTTGTCCTGAGAATAACCCCACCTTCCCTCTATAGCCTCAGGGCTCTTCAATTTTTGGTTCCTCCTTTAACCTTTCTGTCTCTGAACCTCAGATGTATGTGGGTCCCTGAACTCTCCCTTGTACGTAGGGTTCCCATACATATGTATTTAATTAAATGTGGCCATTTTCTCTTCCTAATATGTCTCATGTTGATTTAATTATTATAGCAGAAGAATGGACCGATAGAAAAATGTTTTTCCTACCCCTGCCATAGCACCATGAAAAAGAAATGACAGAGGGGGAATATCTCAGAATGTGTGCCCAGCAGACTTGAGCAGTAGAGAGATCAGGCTCAGACTTGTTGGGCAGGAGGAGGGGAACAGTCAGAAGGAAGAAATGCCTGGTTTTCCTCATGGAAGTATCAAAACATGCCTCCACTCTCAAATTCAATCACTGTCCCCTGAAAAAAACAAAACAAAACAAAATGCCATTAACACAAAAATCAGTGCATGTACCTCCTTTCCTTCCTCTGAACAAAAACATTTAGACTAAATCTTTGTCTGGGTTGGTGCCATTAGAGACCTCCCAAGAAAATAAAGAAGACATTTATTGGAAGCACTAAAGATTTCACACTCTTCTCTTTCTATTGCAGACTGCTCTACTTCCTCACCCAAAAATCTTTACTGCTGTATAACACTCCCTTCTGTCTCATGTATGCTACTCAGGTTCCTGTATCGAGGGTTTAATCTAGAAGTTGCTAAAGACTAGATTGTGTGCTTCTCTTTTAGTCAGTAGAGCTCCTAACATGTTGTTGCTTCAAAGATAGAACTGGCCAATTAACAATCAATATTTTATAAGTGTATGATTGACTTACTGTATTTATTTTGTAGTGTGTCGGAGTGTTCATTCAGAAGATCACCAGGGCACAAATGGGCAAACATAAAGGAACATTTCCAGGGCACAAGTGGGCAAAACACATCTAATGATCATTTCACAAAAAGAGAAGAATGCTATATTTTGCCCTTGAATGTATAAATAAAGTTCTATGACATGGGATGCAGGTTACCAGACTATAAATTGCCAACCTTCCCATTCTCTGACATCAGTGAATCTCTAACGGACAGTGAGGCCAGTCCCTCTAGTTGTTCCTTCTGTGCTCTTTATCGCTGTGTCCTTTAAAAGAAATAACTGAGGCCTTTAAGAGTTCTGAACCTTGTGTTTGGTTCTCAGTGAATTTTAGGAGGACAATTGCAGTAGTCAAATTGATTGACCAGTGCTCTGCCAAAGACTATTTTAGAAGAATCTCTGTCATTCTTTTCAGTTTTACCCTCATCTGACTCATGAGCCTCAAATCATACACACACACACACACACACACACACACACACACACACAATTGTTGGGTACCTTAAAAAGAACATAAATGCAATAGGTGGATATACCACTTACTATGTCTCATGCCTAATTATCCAGAGATCTATAATAGTGTTGTACATATTTGCTTCAGAAGCTATTTGCTCTTTGAGACTTCCCGATTCAAAAGCCAACTGTGTATTAGCGTACTCTTGTTCTCTGATGCTTTTGTTCTCAGGGTGTATCTCTTCTTTGTTTCAAATTTCATTTTCTCTTTTATATATTAGGCCTTTTTACCATACAGTCTTCATATTTTTCTCAGTGTGTGTGTGTGTATGTGTGTGTGTGTGAGTGTGCCTGTCTGGATAGATCCTGTAATAATGGAGCAATTTAAGTTTAATAGAATTTCAAACTTGCCTTTGGAGATAGGAGCAGTTTTCCTGGGTAAAGAGGAAGAAATATAGCTTTAATGAAGCAGAGAGATAGTGCCAGTGAGAAATAAGATGCTTCAATTTACAAGTTTTCTAATATATATGTCCAAAATCTGTCCCCCAAATTATTTTCATCAATGTAACATATCCCATCATTGATAAAAGAAAAACAAAACAGAGCAAGAATTTTCAAAATAATACAGTGATTGGAATATATCAGTTGGAGTTTTATTTTACTCATACAAAGCACTAATATGGATCTTCAACAAAGGGAAATGGTCTGATGTTACTCCATTTTTATAATCTCCTTTATAGGACTTCAAACAATTTGATAGCTATTGAAAGAAACCAGTATTTTTATAAAATCACAGAGATGAGTTTGTTGTGGAAGGGAAAAAAAATCCAGGGATCCATGAGAAATTAGAAAGCCCTTCCTAAAAATGACCTAGTATTTAGAATGTTATAGCAAATGTTTTGCTCCTAGCACATGGCAGATATTTAGTGAAAATTTGTTGAAAAGGGGATGTGAGGAAGAAAAGCAAGGGAAGGAGGAAGGGAAGGAGGAGCAAAGGAAGGAAGGAGAAAAGGAAAGAATGGAGGAGGGAGAAAGGAAAGAGGAAAGGCAGGGGAAAAGTAGACGGAAGTGAAAGGAAGAGATTTTGTTTTTAATTCCTGAGAGCTTTTTCAGTATGTAAACCTTCTGTTGCTTTTGGGAGAAAAACCTTCAAGAATAGTTGTTCAGTAAGAGAATTCTGAAGTTCCAGCCCACCTCTATCCCCCAGAATTCTTTATCATGGCCCAAACATTTCAGCACCTGGACCATTAGTTGTAAAATTGGGACCCCAGCCCAGAGACTAAGCAAGGAGTTAAAAGTGAGGTGCATTATGTAACAGAAGGGTCTGGAATCTGTCTATGGATTTCTTTCCCATTGGGGGCGCTCCATGGTTCTGTGCTCAGGATGCTGTGCAGGGAAAAGACATTGACTTCAGAGTTCACTGAGCTTGAATACAAAATCAGTTAGAGCCATACTTTCACTTCATTGGCCTCAAATTTCCACGTGAGGACAACTTTCCCATCCTGTCCCTCATGCATTACTCAATGCTCTCCAAAAATGGAGTCACTTACCTGTATGGTAAAAACAGGATTCACCTGGGTACATTCATCTTGGCATTCTCAGCTGCTTTCAGGACCACATGCTCTTAGGAGAGCTTGGTCTGCTCTCAGATATGCAGTGGTGGTGGGGGTGGGGGTGGTGGTGGTGGGAGGCTGGGCATCCAGTGCACCAAGGGCCAAGTGGGGCAAAGCAAGCGGAGCCCATTATGACTGCACATCCAGGCTGTGCTTTTGACTCACTTTTTTGACCTCCCTTGGAATTTACTGCTGAGGCCTTGGGCGAATCCCTCATTTCTTTTGAAAAAAATAATAAATGTATTTTCCAATTAGAAAGTATTGTGAAGAAAATAAAAAGGCAAAGGCTACATAATGCCTCATTCAGTGCAGCTGAACAGTCTTTGTAGTTACAACCAGGACTCTTTTGTAAGACGTATTCAGTAAATATGAGTTAATTCACTACTGTCAAGTATGGTGCCCAAGATTAAATCAGGTAGAAAGCAAGATTTTTAAAAAATGTCCTTCTAATCTTAATTACTTTTTAATATAGCGTACTCTCCTCTAACCCCACAAACCTGAGGCAATATAGGCAAAGCAAAGTGTTAATTTAGACACTTTTTGGTGACGTTGATTAATGCAGAAAGATATTACTCACTAATTACAGACAGAACCCCCTCATTTGAACTCAATAACAGTTTTAATTAAAATTCTTAGTATCCCAAAGCATGGCTTCCTTAACCTGGTTTAATTATTTTGTGGGTCTTGCCTATGACCTTGCCTTAATTTGCATGGTGCTACATGTTTCTCTATTTTTCTGCCTATGTGCTGTTATGAGAGAATTTCACATTTTAGCTAAAATCAACATTAACCAAAGGTGCCAGCTGATTAATTGGGCTTAAAGAGGTGTCACACATGCACTCAAAATGCAAATAAATGGTGGACTTTAATTGTGAATATTTAATAATAATGTGAAAGATTTCAGCTTGTTCATAATGTTTAGTAAATGTAAATGTGTTAACCGTATTCTGCTGAAATTGTGCAATCTTGGAAGGCAGTCTTCTTTTAAGGATTCTGCAACCTGTGTTATGTCAAGATGGTGTACAAATGAGTTACAAACATATAAACAACTTTAGGGATTTACTCTGCAGTTATGGAAAACATGTACAAGAAAGTTTAACACAGAATTATTTGTAATAAAGAAAGCCTAAGATTACCTGAATGTCTATCAATAATATGCATCTCTGCAACAAGGCAAAACATATAAGCACATTCATGAAATCCTGTTCACGGTACACTGCAACACTGCAAATGGGTTGCAAAGCTGAGAAGAGAGCTGATGCTTGTTATAAGGATGTAATCTATTTACCCAAGGATGCAAGACTCAAGGAGAGTTAAGCAATAGCAGAGGGAAGGAAAAGACACAGCCTGCCTTAGTGCCATCTGCCCCTTGCTCTGGGTTCCCTCTAAGAAAAGCCAACCATCATCAAAAAGCAGAATTCTTGTGTTGCCACTGAATTTGTACACCTCAGTTTCTATTAGTCTAAGTCTAATAGAAGGACTTAGACTCATAAGCTACACCTTCCATTTAGGAAAATAGTTATAACATGGAGCCCTACTGGTCTTGACCTGAGGTTAACCCCAGCAAGACCACCTCCCGTTAAAGGAACAAAAACAGATTTATTTTATGTCCTTCTCCCGCCTTTCTGCATCTAGTTCTCTGGGGTCCCAGAATGCCTATTTCTCCTAAAATTATTTTAAAAATAAAAGTTGAAAGAAGAAAAGCTTAAGCTAATGATAAAGCAATATTGATAATATAAACTCATTAATCATATTAAGTGCAGAAAGAGTAGAAGGAAATATATAAAATCACTGGCAAAGCGAGACTTCGGGATGATGAGTTCATACTGTTATATTTTCTCTATTTAGGTTTCCTGTATATTCCAGGTATTTTTCAGAGTTGAATTAATATGAATACACTTGATCATAAGCATTCTAGTCCTTCACATATTTTCATGAGAGCCAAAAATATTGAAACTGCTCTTTCATGTGAAAACCATAAAAAAGACCTTCATTCATAAAATTTTATAATGGACCTAAATCAATGTAAGGGACACTGTAATTTGCCTGACTCAACACCATTCCCAATTCCCTTCTTTGCTTGCCTTTCCTAAAGAGTGTTTAATATTTACTTCCCTCACTCCTCGTAGTTAAGCGGTGGCTTCATGACCCTGGGATGACCAATGAGACCTAAGTGAAACTCTGCTGCAGAGGATCTGAGGGAAACTTGACTTTTCCTGAGAAAAGCAAGCAGACTCCATTTCATTCTCTTGGTCCTCTTCTTTGCTGCCTTGAGCAAGGACTCCAGGTCTAGATTGTAGTAGCAAGATTTTAATAGTTTATAAATCAAAGTGTTGAGGCAAAAAGTCATTAGCTTAGAATGAGGGAGTGAAAAGGTCACAGGTCCCTGAATCCCTGATGATATTTCTAATCTATGGGGCCAGCGTCAGTGGCCAACTACTTCCAGACTCCTTGAGTAAGAAAAATAAATGAGTTTAGGGCTGGGCTTTGGTCAGCTCACTGTTCTGCTACTTACAACCAAATGTGCTCTTCAGTCACAGTTTTTCAAATTGCACTGCTCTAAAGAATCACAGGGTTATTGTTCAAAATACACTTTCCTAGGTCTCTACTTTAGAAATTCCATTATAGTAGGGTTGGACTGAAAGCTAGCACCTGTGCTTTTCACAAACATTTCAGGTGCTCTGTAGGCCATACATGATACATGATAAAATGCATCTAGTAAGCAAAACATTGTCAATTATCTGGAAACTTGGCTTATTCTTCACTTGGTGTTTGTCAAGGCAGTCCAAAGGTAAATCAGTGAAAACATAGGGCTGAGAATGTTTCACAGGTGCTTCTAATTGCCGTCCCTCCTCTGATGCCTGGGTCCCTGCCACCCTCACTTGCTTTTCCCACCCCCATCCATCACCTTTTCCATCTACTCCTCCCCTTGCCCCTACAGTCTTTCCTCTCTCCTGCTGGAATGATGACTGCCTCTGGAATATTCACCTCTCATGTGTCACGTTCTCTCCATACGCCTCCCCTTCAATCCTTCCGTTCCTCTTTATTCGATGATTGACTCTCCCTGAGAAGCCATTTACGATCCCCTATTATGAAAAATTCCCTATAAAAATAAATTATATTGTGCTGTGTGTTTGGGAGATAAAGTTGATGGGGTAAACAGCTGTACAAAGCAGCTCTGTGCAAACAAGTTTAAAGCAAAATCCAACCAGCTGCTCAGCGTGAACCCTCTGAGAGCTGAGATCAGCTGTTGTACTAACCAACCATTGCCCTACAGAAAGCCAGGCTTGCTGGGAGAGAAATGGAAATGCAGTATTGCCAGGTGGTCAAAGCAGAGGTAGAGAGTGAAATGTGTACTGTCCAAAAGAGGATGCTATGGCGATGGCTTTTCTTTACTCACATTGGCTCATTTCATCAGGAGCAAACCAAAATGATTTTGGGAACTGTTTTGTCTGAAGCAGGACATGATACTGTTTGGCGTTGGTGAGGTATTTTGATACGTACATGTTCTTCCTTTGGAATTAAATACCATAGGTTGATGGTAGAAATTAAAATCACTTCCTCCTTAGGAGGGCAAAGGCATATAAATTTCTGATAAAACATCTTCCAGTTTCACTTGGAGATTCCTAAACTTTCATTTTCTTCCTATAAAAACTGTGTGTGTGTGTGCGCGCACACACACATTTAAGATGAAAATTAATCTGCATTTGATTAAAAAATAATAAACATCAAGGATTGATGTGGACCTTTGTAGTTTTCTAGTCCAATCACCGTTGAATGTTCTGATCCCCTATACCATATATTCAAGTGACTTCTAGGGAGTAAGCATGCCTGATAGTATGTTTGCTGAGAGTTTCCTTATACAGACTATTTTTATCTTCTGCCCGTTAGGCTTCTTGTGTTCAAAAAGATAAGCTAACTTTTGCCAGTAAAGCCTTAAAACCTTTTATCTAAAGCAACTAGTCTTTATGTCACAATATACCAGTCTTCCTTATTCCAAGCTAAACCTCTCCACTTCCTTTAATTGAATTTCCTAAGTCATGAATTCAGTTCCTTCCAGCATCCATCATTGGAACAAGTTCCGACTTATTTCATTTAAAATTTAGGGCTCAGAATTATGTGAAACATGCAAATTAAAGTCTGATAAGTATGATTTTTATTATTTTTTATTTAATATTATTTAGATGTTAATCCTAACCTTTGTTGATTTATGATTTAGGAGGTATTTTATTGTATTTTTATTTATTTTTAGCATTTTAACTATTCTTAATAAGTACTTTTTCCCTAATATTACATATTACTCTACCACATCTCTACCTTTTCTTATATTTGTACAATTGGATATTGGCTCAAACTTTTAGGAATTAACATTAGCTCTGTTAAATTCTATCTCCTTATATTCAGCACATATACTCAGAATTCTATGGATCCCAATTCTGCCATCTAATATACTTTCTACATCACTCACCCCCATCTTCAGACCATCCCCAAAGTTGCAGAATTGTTCTTTCTATCAATTTCTCCATTAAATTTTCAGCCCTTTGTTATCATCATAAAGACATGTATCAAAGACTACTTCATCATCTCCTTGTCCCACCCCATGCACCTTACATGAAGAGTTTGTAAGTTGCTTTATAAATATATAATTTAACCATATCTCTGCTTTTCATTGGTGAAGAGAGAGCTATATGTAGAACATACTTGTTTTGATAAGGCAAGGTAACACAAGACAAACCAAAAGCACCACTTGGTATGTTACACAAACTCTCCATATACAGTTCTTTTCAACTGATTCTCCAAATTGAGCAAAAGAAAAACCTGAGGAAAAGGAAATCATTTTATTTTTTTAATGACAACATGATAGCTATATACTCCATGAAATGTTCCCCTTTTCTCACTGCTAGAGGGTTCAGAATAAACCTATGTAGTAATTATCTGTAGTCCTTATTTGCATGGATAGTTTTTCTCTTCATATCACCCTTTATATTTGCTTTTCCTTTTTCTATAATATTAGTTGTCTGTCCTATTTTAACCATATAAATATACCAATAAAATGAATGAGTTAGGCTATTGGTATAGTTGTTAAATGAGAAAGGATTAAGACATCACTCACTTCTGCTTCTATAACCTTTCTCATAGGTTAATCTTAGCTTATTAGCATTCTTTAGATAGCTTGTTACTTATCTATGTATACTTAGCACAGTGTAGCCTATAATATTGTTGTTGTTGAATGTCTATATTCACAATCTTCATTTTTCCATCTTACACTAACTCTTCAAATATCTCCAAGCCAGCTTTCTTCCTAAAAACTTTCCTAAGTTATACTTGTAAAGATCACAAATGGTCCCATATAATTAGATTCAATAGTTTCTTCTCAGTTCACATCCTACTTAACTTCTACTTGAACACACAAGCTTTTTACATTTTTGCCCAATATGCAAACTTGGTTGCTTTTACCTGGATTGCATTTTTTTCTCAATTTCACCTAATTAGCTTTTACTGTAATTTAAATTTCTAACCATACCTATTGGCTTTTCTTTTTCATCAAAGAACTGACCAATCTGTAATATTTTTCTTGGTGCCTTACTAAATTATACATTTCATAACACCAGAAGCATGCCTGTGTTACTTGCTTCTGTATTCTCAGTACCTCAAACAACCTCTGGAAGACAGTGGAAACTCAATAAATATATGCTGAAAGAATTAATAAATATGAGTTTAGGCTTCCCAAAAAATACTTCAAATGAACCTTATACAAATTGCATTACATTTACACATTGCCATCTTTTTCTGTACACGAAAAAGAAAAAGCAAGAGTTTCTAGTTATCTAGTATGATGATGAATATACATTTAGCTTAGTTAAAAATAATGTTGGTGCTTTCAGCATCAGTATGTAGATTGGTTAATATATTTGAGTAACATTAACAGTTTTCATAATTCTTTCTCATATATTAAATAATTTAAATCTAACATTAGCATGATAAAATAACTAGACTCCTATGACTTAGATTTTTTAGATGGAAACAAAACTAACACTGATTTGAACAGTTAACTATTATTTACCTAGCATATCCTCTGTTAAAACATGCCATTTGTATTTTTGCTCAGTATTGCCAGAAAAATTGAGAAATGTCTATATTAATATGGTTATGTTATTTTTTAAAAGATTTTATTTATTATTTTTAGAGAGAGGTGAAGGGAGAGAGGCAGAGAGGGAGATAGACATCAATGTATGGTTGCCTTTCACCTGACTCCAGCCATGGATCTGGCAGGAGACCTGGCTTGCAATCTGGTTATGTGCCCTGGGTGCGGAATCAAACCAGCAACTTTTGGGTTCACAGGCTGGCACCTTATCTGCTGTGCCACCAGCCCAGGCAATATGGTTTTGTTATTAAACTAGATGTGTGACTTAGGTGAGTCAATATAATTCACTGAACTTCTATTATATTAATCATATTAGAACTAAAGGACCATCTTTACCAATTTTTGGAGATTATAAATTCATTTTTCATATAATAAAATAAATGTAAAACCTCCTTGACAAATAATAGAAGCTATAGAAGTACATGATTTCAGAGTCAGAAGAAACTTTACAGATCAATATATGATGCCCCTTACTGTTGATAAAAGGGAACTAAGTAAGGTCTAGAATGGCTAAATGAGTTGACAAGGGACACTGAGCTACTTTGGACTAAATCCTGGATCCCAAATTTTTGGTAATGGACTCTTCCCACAATAGCATCCTGGTCATTTTTCAAATTGAAGTCCAATATCACCTTTACCTGATAGACACATACCTTTTACTTCAAGGTTAAATATTACTTATTGTTTTAAGTCATAATATTTTGATTTAGTTAACAATATAGTATGAGAATAGTAAATTCCAGATTGATTATCACAATATTTATTATTTAGTATATGAGGTCTGTCCAGAAAGTCCAACCATCGTTAGTAAAATGAGACAAGGAGCATTTTATTGTCTCAATATTCAGCCCAATGGTCCAATTCCAAAATCATAACTGCCACATCTTTATTTTCCATCATTTTCCCCCTCCAAATAATGTGGACTTAATTGTTTTTACTAGTTTGTTAAAACACAAAATAGAAATCATTCACATTCACATTTACTTATTAGTGGATTTATTATTTACAGTTCTCCAGAAAAATGACAATACCTATAATAGCTATGTGCCAGTAGAGCTGGGATGAGTTTATGGTTGCTTCAGACCATTATTACCCTACTTTTTCATTTCTTTTTGGGCCATTTTCTGAAGGCACCACCAAGTCCAGTATTTGGTCTCTGGAATGTAACAACGAAAGAAAATTCAGAGGCTGCTGTTTTAATAAGGCAATGGACCCCCAAATTATAGCATTTGAGTGTCACAGTGAACCTCCACCACTGATTCAGTGGTCAACACAAGTGTGTAATACAGGTGATTATCCAATAGATAGAGAACCAAGGGCAGTGGGTATTGGTGAGATCAATTATTAAGTGTAGGACGTCTCACACCTGAGAAAGCTTGGGATAAAAATAGTTAAGGTGAGCAAAGAAAAAATACTTGGGGAAGAATTAGACTCTATTCTACTTTGGAGTTGTTTCTTCAATGTCTTTTTAATACTTGTTCTGATTACAAGGACATAATAAATGTGCCATCTTAGGCTTTTATAAGGGTGATTGTATACATGAGTATGTTTAACAAATTCTATGTGAAACATTCATATTCACTGACTTTCATGTGGCCCAAGAACTCCTTGGAATAAATATTTATAACTGTGATGGACTTGGGAGATAAGAGAAGCTCACTGGAAGTTGTCCTTGAAAGAGAAAAAATGATGGAAAAAAAAAAAAAAAAACAACTATAAATGATGAAGTCATGGTATGCCACACTTTAGTAATAGGTCTTGGGTACAGGAAGAGAAGTTGTCCCTGGTAGAACTTAGAAGCTGTCTCTTAGCCCAGACACTAGTCATCCAAATATTCTGAGAAAGAAAAATTTGAGAGTTAAACCTGAAAAGGTGACTCAGTAAAGATGAAGCTTATACCAGAGAAGTATGTGAAAAAATTAAATTGTTTCCTTATCAGAGGGAAAGGGAGATGAGGGCCAGATATGCAAATATAGTTTGTGGTGACATTTTAGGGGATGGTATTGGGAAAAAAATTGATGGATGGCCCAAAAGATTCTGGATGCTAAGAAGAACTCAGCATCATTCCGCTGGTGAATTGGAAAGACATATTTTTTTCAATTAAATTTTTATTCTATTTTTTACCTTATTGAAGTAAATTTATATATAATTCATTTTGATATATTTTTCCAACATTTTATCATAAAAGGTTTTTTACTTAATTTTATTGTTGTTGTGTTACATCCATCCCCTTTTTGCTCCCCTCTGTCCCCCTCCCCACCCACCCATTTCCCCCCAAAGTCAATCCCACCTGTTGTCCATGTCCATGGTTCCTTTAGACATATGTTGACCAGAAGGCAAAAAGAAGAAAAAGAAAAAGAAAAAGAATGATTATCTTGAGATAAGAAGGTAAGGGTGATGACTGCAGAGAAACTGAGATGCCTGGCTGTGTTGGAGGATCAGACCCAGTCTTACTCGACAGGCAGCCCTGTCAGAGAATCAGTAGGTCATGCACTCTAACATGACCTCAAAGCCATGGCAGTTCAGAAAGAGAGCAATGGCAGCTAGAGCAGAAGGGTGACACAGCTGAGGCAGTGAGATATTTCCTTACCTGCCCTGCCTGACCCATCTGCTGCTTTGGGGGCTACAAGTGGGTGTTAATAAAGAAGAAGATGCCAAGCTGCTCTGCATTGCAGGCTTAGGAATGTTGACCCAGTTATTGAGGAGCCAGTTATGAAGGTGGATTTATCCATGATCCACAAACACACTTTTCCCCCCCAAATATGCAAATTTACTTTCCCATATAGTTCACTTGGCAGTTCTACCTGCTTGACATAGGTAGAACATATTTCATGAATCATTGCTTATATCTCATTTCAGAAAAAATAGCAAATTATAATACAGTTACAAATTCCAAGAAAACCAACTTAGTCATATAATTTTGTCATAAGTCCCTCTTACTAATATGTAAGAACACTTCTTGAAGAATGATCATCTTTGAGTGGAGGACAGGGTGGTTTCCAGGAAATGAATGCATTGAGGAACTTTGGGTATTGAGTCATGTTTAATGTTGGGAAAAAATTGCACACTATACTCTTGGGAAAAGTGCCTAGAGGGAAGGACTTGCATTTATGCATTTATGAGCAGAGTACTTCCTTTCTACCTTGAGTAGGATTCTCAGAAATCAGCAATTAAAATAGCTCAGGGACCCTCATATTGCCTTATCAAATGAGTAAACCTGTACAACTAGGTTTTTGATGAGTGGACAGTGAGGTAGAAGTACTGGTAAGAACAGCACTGTCTGTTTTATTTACATTCAGGTAGGAGGCAACCAATAGCTCAGGGCCAGCAGGAGGACAGTCATAATAAAAGCAGGACTCAAGAGCCATTTGATTTCTCCTCTGGAAATGTTACTGTAACAGTGTGGCAGTAACTCTATAACTAACAATAACTGGTGGGAGTATGCTAAAATTTCTCAACCAGTAATAAGGCTAAATAGTAATGAATCTTGAACAAATGAAGTACTATTTTTACTTCTCACAACTCTACACTCCCACCTGTCTAAAGCACTTATTGATAAAATATATCTAATGCCTCTTATTACATTAGAGCTTTCACATTTATATTTTAATATGAACTAGTTGTACACATAGCTTTGTTTAGGAGTCCAAATACACACACATACACACAGTTCCTTCAGGAAGGGGGCTAGTCTTATAGCTATTTAGATGAATTTATTTGTTTATTCATTTATTCATCCAATAGATAATTTTGAATATCTATTATGTGCCAAACACTATATCTAGATCCTTGGAATAAGAAGAGATAACTACCAGCCCTAAAAGAGCCTGAAGTTTTGGGGACAATCAACAAATAAGCAAAGGATGATTAGGAAACTCTTAGATTCAATGAGACTGTATAAGAGAGGCACTGAACTTTGTTCCAGATGTGCAAAGATTCCCCAAGGAAGAAGATATAGGAAACTGAACTATGAATAGAAGTTATTCGAAGAAATACTTGGGGAAAAATATTTCAGAAAGAGGAAACAGAATGTGTAATGGCTCAGCAGCAAGGAAGAGTAAGGTCTATTGTAGGATTTTGGAGAAATGCATTGTGGCTGAAGTATAGAAAGCAGGTAGAGAATGGAGGAGGGAAAAATGGAATTGGAGAGGAAAGTTAGGAGAAGGGAAATACAGGTTATGAAAGTCCATGCAGAACAATACAAATTCTTTGCAATGTATGAGACCTTGAGCAGTTTATTTAACCATCACTATCTGTGTCTCCTCAACTCTACAATGGATCAGAGAATTTAAATGGCACGCCTTCACATGATTATCAAAATTTGCTCTCAGGACCACTGACATGAAATGTGCCAAAGCTCTGTGTATCATACTATAGCTTTTTGTACTCATGAATAAATTAAATTATATATTATTTTTCCTTAGTATCTCTCATATATAAAATATGGGTCCATCTGTATGTATTTTTACCTTTGTCCAAATGGTGGTTTTAATGTTTAGTTGAAAAAGTGAAGGCTTAGGGGAAATACTTTTTCAAATTGGCAAAATCCTGTCATTTTAAGATATAATGAGATTTTACTGCCCTTTAGGGTATAAGTGGGATATATAGATCAAATTTACAAGTAAGTAGACTTCAGCTTAACTGAAGTTTTGAATAATTTGTAATGTTCTCAAGTGCAATCATCTACTTCAAAGATAATGAGCTTTCCATGATGGGAAGTGTTGAAAGAGGTTAGAAGACCATCTGACAAACATGTAATAGGTAGATGTCAATTTGAAATAGATGCCCCTATAGTAGACCAATAGTGGAGTTATTTCATTTTTTCTTTTCTTTTTTTAAGATGTTTATGTATTATTTTCAGAGAGAGGGGAAGGGACAGAGGCAGAGAGGGAGAGAAACATCAATGTATGGTTGCCTTTCACTTGCCTCCAGCCATGGACCTGGCTGGAGACCTGGCTTGCAACCTGGTTATGTGCCCTGGCTGGGGAATCGAACCAGCGATGTTTGGGTTTGCAGGCCAGCACCTTATCCACTGTGCCACCAGCCAGGGGTTGGAGTTATTTTCTTGACTAAGTTTTCCTCAGAGAATTTGCTTTTACCCACAATACCAGCTGAGCAGTCTAAAGGCTACATTATTGCCTTCATTCCTCATGACCCAAAGACATGTTTACATCACTGATGATTGAAAAGAAGTAAGCAAAATGTACCAGATTCTACCTTAAAAAAGCAGACTAATAAACTATTACCATATGATGACCCATGCTCAAAAAGAAAGTTTCTCTGATGTTAGAACCAGAAAGTGAAATTGTATCAAACATTACCAAAGCCAGAACAATTAGAGGAGGGCAGAAAGAACATACCTAAATATGAAAAATGAACTCCAGAGGTGAGCAGGGATTGGCACAGTCATACAATAGAATAAGCAGTCCCATGAGAGACTGAGATGCAGCTTTAGTTTCTGATATTTTGCATTTTTATCAAATCCAATTCATTGTTAACATCTTACTAAGTATAGAAGGAAGCTTAATTTAGAAATTGGTGCCAAGTATATTGAAAATTGAAGACAGAGGTCATAATATATAATGTTTATTTCTTTTTCATTTTCTATCCCTTCCCCTTAATTCTGAAAAAAGAAAAATGAAGGAGAAGGATGAAGGAAGAAAAACAGAGGAAAAGGAAGACATATAAGCATAATCCCTTTCATTGGGAAGAGGCAGTGACCACTCTGCTTTGCAGCAAATATTTGAGCCACAGGAAGATCCTTTAGAAGTGGATGGTAGCATTTCCAAGTAGCGCTGTCCCTCTTGGGCTGGCCTAACGCTGCTTTCATCCTCTCCTTCAGATCTAATTTTGCCTTAGGTCATTAGTAGTCAGATGATAGTCCTGTAATCTCAGTGCTCCTGATGCCTCTTTCCCTGCCCTGTTAGCATTTGGTCTCCAGTATTGACAGATGGTTTTTATTCATATCTACAGATAGTTCCCTCTGGTGTACAAAGCACATACAATAAGATATTAACAACAAAACCTTTTGTTTAAGCAAAGGTTTTCCATGGTTGTAGGGTGAGAAGTGGTCAGCCAATACCAAAGCAAGATATATTATTCTTGCTCAAATACTCCTAACTTTATATTTCTAGTTTCACGACTTACATGGTCCACCTCTATTACTCTTCCTGTTTTTGCATATCAGTAAGCTTGGCTCCTATGTCCTTTAAAAATTAGTTTTTAAAAAGACTTGTTGTAGTTTATGAGGTGTCATTACTTACAACAAAATTTTCCCTAATTGAACAATTTCAACATTCAAAAATGTCAACCTCAGAAGCTTTTGGCATTGGAAAGATAATGTGATATTTAGGAATGTCTGAAAAATAATATCTTAGAGCCACATGGTGTTTTAAACTTTTAAAAGTAAATTCTTAATAACTACTGTCTCATTATTGACAAGCACAATTAGAGGCTAGCTTGATAAATGAAGTCCTATGACTTTGGTCTATAGGCCCTCATAGAGGATAAAAAAATCTAGAAGTTCAAGCTCATTATTTAGACAGTTAAAGAAGCTGAGATATCAAAATGTGATCATCTGGAAGTAAAATGTGAAAGTGATGAAAAAATTGCAACAAAAAATAGGTGCAATTATTTCTACATTTGCCCACATTGCATTTTAAATAAATCATGATGAGTGGGTGCTGTTTTAATTATCTAAGTCACTGGATGAGAGACAATCATTTGGTGGGGCACTTACTAGAGGCAATGACTGTGAAAAGAACTGGACCTATTTTTCAGAAACTCCAACCACTCTAGTTCTGTTATTTCTTGCCTAATCTGTGAGCCATTATCCTACTGCCACCATGGTGGCCTCCTTTCTTTGATTTGACTCAAGTACATGTTTATGACCCACCTGTCCTTCCCCATAATTGGTAACTATTATAAAGTTTGTGACTTTCTGCCGTGACTTATTCTTAACTTTGCAGAGCCTATGAAATACACCAAGGGGGGGTGGTGATAGAGAAGATGTGGCCGGGAACACCACCAGTGCTGCCATCGTTATGATGCGCTTGGTTGTGCTCCAGTGATACCTGCCTTTCTTTCAAAATATAAATTTCATCCGTGTTCAATGGTTTAAAACCAGCAGTGGTTTAACATTGTCCCTCAAATACGTTAAGAACTGCCTGGAAGAGATATTTTTTCTCTTCCCTGAATGGGAGAATGACCACACTCTGACTTGAGGTGCTGTAGTCAGACACATCATGTAACAGGTATCACACATAGCTTCATTTTGCTTCCTTCACCAAGCCTGCTGGAGTTTTAAATAATTCCTTTTAGGTCAAGTTCAAAATTCTGTGACTGGTTGTGAGTGTGACCCAGCCTACTTAGTTTTTTGGACCACTTTAAAAATCTCTGAAAAGAGGAAAATGTAAGTTAAAAGATGGGAGAGTTAGGAAGGAATGTAGCCCCAGGAAAAGATGAAAGCTTCAGAGAGAAGCGTAAGCTGAGGGGTGAAGACAGAGGTCCAACTATTTCCCAGCATCATGGCAGATCTAAGGGCATGTTGATAAAAGGACTGTGATAAGAAACACAAGTGTGAAATCAGTTAAGGAGAACGAGCACTAGTGTTTACATTCCTATTGTTAATTTCATAGATCTTAACATTTTTGATGGGTTGGCTGTTAGGAAGGTTCATCGATTATGATTCTTTTGTTTCCCTGTGTTTGAATGTTAACCTCAAATATTTGCAGTCTCTTGGATTTCAAGATATCACTGGGTTACCAAAAGGCTGCTCGAAAGGAGAAAAGTGAACACGTATAAAACACAGTACTTGTGTTGCATGCAGGTATATGCATTTTACTTTCCCGCAGCATTTTCTAATTTAAACCAAAAGGAAATATTTCAGAGCTTCATATTTATAACTTATTTGACTATTTTTAAAACTCTATTTCAATTTTTTCCTTGAAGGCAATGCAATCGTAGAATTATTTAGGTTTTCATTTATATTTCTTCTTCAATTTAGATGACTGCTAATTAGGTCTTTTTCTCTTCAGTGCCCCTAGAACATAGCTGACTAAATTGTATTTGGAGATATACATAAATACATAAAAGCTAAGGATTTCTGTTAAATATTCATTGATTTTTTTAATATGAGAAATTCAGTTTTGATATTTGAGTATTTCAGTTTAAAATCTTTATTTTTATAGTAGATTAAAAAATGGTGCTGGTTGTTTTTGTAAGCAACTTGAAGTTCAAGCAAATGCCAGGTAAAGGGATAGAAAGGGGATATTGGCCTTTATTGGTCTGTCTCATGGAAATAGTTATACTTATTCTAAGGTGAACTGGAATTCATTCTAAGAATGATAGGTCAATAGAAGGGCAGAACACAAGAATCATTTGACCCAAAGAGATGTCCAAAACTGTAGGAGACCAGATATTCTCCCCAATTTTACTTTCTAGTCTGTCTGGTGTTGGAAAAGGCAACCAGCTGAACTCAAACTCCTTGTGATCCACCACCTTATTTTCATACTCACGTTGCCTTGATGTATGGTACAATTTTCTCTCTCACCATGCCACACCTCACTCTAATTTCCCTCTTGTAGTTTTTATTCAGTAGAATTGGAAAATAGCATCTTTTGTGTTATTGAAGATCATTACAGAGTCATAGCAATAAACTCAAATAAATGTAACATTGTAGAGAGCAATACACATAGTATTTTTGTGTCAAAATAAAAGAACCATTCAAACTATGTATGTATTTGGAAGGGGCAAAATAGAATTTGTAATATATGGAGAGGATGTAGTTGTATAAAAAATAAATCATTTTGCTTTGCATAGCATCCTACTTTACTCACAAAAAGATTCATGCTTACATATTGGAAATGTAAGTAATAAATTTCATTCCTTGTTACTCAGTATATACCCTTTTGTTGTAGCAAATTTTTACTCATAGAAAATGTGTCATCAAAAGAAATTAAATAACTTATCAAACACTATAAAATACAGAGATTGCCAATTCATATGCTCTTTGCCCTCCATTTGTTTCTGTTAGCCAGTATTTAGTAAAAGATGTTCATATTATACATGGAATGATCTCTACCTTCTAATATCATGAGAGGCAGTAAAATGAAGTTTTAAGAACTTAGTTCTATGGCCAGAGGATTTGGATTCAAATCCCAGCTCCAACACCTCCCAGGTGTGTGACCTTGGGCAAGTAACTTAACCTTTCTGAGTCTCAGTTCTATGTAAAATGGGAAGTAAAATATTATTTACTTGTTTGATTAAATGAATTCCTGTCCATAAAGTGCTTAGAACAGAGCCTGGCTTATTGTAAACACTCAATGCTGCCTATAATAACGGTTATTATGTTTTTTAAAAGCCATTCCTGAATGCTTGTATGAATGTGACCTCTAATATCTTTATGATGAAATTACAGGTAAGGAACAAAGTAAATTTCACTCTAACCTTCTAAGTTCTCTACTGGAAAACCTACGTATAACAACATATAGATTAACCAGAGAAAAACAAGTTTATTAACATGTGTACTTCATGCATACACATGAGCTACCCAGGGGAAAAGGAGTAAGTACAAGAGCTGGCTTAGAATGCAGGCTGAGATACATTCTTCAGCTAAAGGCAAGAGAGAAAGTCCTGAGTAGGCCAGTTACAGGAAATTACCACGCTAACAATTCGAACTTTGGGAGCTGGAAGCTTTGAAAAACCAAACTCACAACATTAGAGCCTGGAGTCAAGAGCCCTGGCTGAGTGGCCCAGCTGTTTGGAGCATTTTCCCACACACCACAAGCTTGTGGGTTCCATCCCTGGTCAGGGCACACACCTAGGTGGCAGGTTCGATCCTGGAGTGTTTATGGGAGGCAACCAATTCATGTTCTCTCTCTCTCTCTCAAATTAATAAACATATGTTTGGGTAAGGATTAAAAAATAAAGTAAAAAATCGAATTTGGAGTTGTTAGGATGCTGGGGCAGACAACCTGGGGACAGTACATACCTTTGAACTTTAATTGTACCTGGATTTTAGTTAAAACTCTAACAATCAATGCTTACATATCTAACCTGGAAGGAATGTTATAATAGTATGTGACTGGAAACACTTAGGGAGGAGCCGATAAAGTTATCTTCTCTGGGAATCCCTGGGGAGAGGCTAATGAAGGACTGGCTCCGTCAGCTAGACCCCCTTAACACTCCCTTGTTAATGGAACTTGGGTAAAGAAACTAACTCTCCTTTGATTCAGGTATCTGTGAGAATGTCTGTTTAAAAGTCCCAGCCCTGTGATGTCAGATTGAAGATGACTTCTCTAGCAGTCCCTTCCCTGGCTGCTTCCCGTTTTCTTGTTTCTTTCTTTTTTTAAAGATTTTTAAAATTTATTATTTTTAGAGAGAGGGGAAGGGAGAGAGGCAGAGAGGGAGAGAGGCATGAATGTGTGGTTGCCTTTCACCTGCCTCCAGCTGGGGACCTGACTGGAGACCTGGCTTGCAACCTGTTTATGTGCCCTGGCTGGGAATCGAACCAGCGACCTTTGGGTTTGCAGGCCAGCACCTTGTCCACTGTGTCACCAGCCAGGGCCCTAATCACTCTTTTTAAGTACAGGGAGGGAGATACCCTTACAAATAAAGAATCTCTTCTCTTTATAAATATAAATGTAAATTTTCTGTAGAAAAGGGAACTCTTTCCTTTTCCTAGAGCTTCTCCTGAGTGTGTTGTTTCTCCAAACAATCATATGCAAAAAAATGTGTATTTTGGGGTGGCATATTCTGTCACTCTAGACAATGATGGAATTTAAGAAATGGTACATAACTTAAAGACCCTACTCTTTAGTTAAACAAAACCAGAGCTATACCCTAGAGGTCAGAATATGTAACATATTATCAAAATGTGAACATATTTCTAGATCTTCAAACTGGACACTGGGTAAAATGTTCTCTATTCCATTCTACATTGAATTGATTGAGGCTTTTTGTTGTTGTTGTTGTTGTTCTGTGTGTGTGTGTGTGTGTGTGTGTGTGTGTGTATTTTCATCTTTGGCCCATTTTGACCACTTTTCTAACCAAGAACACTTATGACCTGATTCCTACAGTGGTATGGAAGAGTCATGTAGGCTGGAAATTGATATTGACAACCTGCCCAAATGATTACTGTAAATTCAAAAGAGCAACTAATTTTCCATTTCTCAAGCCTCTGAATATTCTGTGGCTGAGCCCTACAACACGTAAGAGAGGAATTAAAGAGGAAATACCTTTTTATTTAGCAGTCAAATAAAGAACCCTTGGGGGCCTAAAAATATAAATTAATTTGATGAAACCTCCCTTTTTGTTAGTTAAACTTACTGGGTATGCTAAAAGGGGACAAGCTCTATAAGACTGCAATACGACATGAATGATGACTGAGGGGGAAGTGTATTCCATGTTTGTATACAAACAGCACAAAACATGCAGTCAGTAATGGCATGAGATACCTTCCCCTAGTGTGAACTTACTGGATATACTAGAAAGATGTCTTCAAATTTTCAAGGTAGAAAAAAAACCTTTTTATTTTACACAGGAGGAAATTGGGGCCTTTTAAAAGAATTCTATTGTTAATTTGGGAGAATCTAGGTCTCTAAGATGCAGCTCACTTTTCTTGAGTCCCTTCCTGTTAGGTAAGCAAATTATATGCACATTCCTCCCTATTTTTGTTTTGCAAGTGTGTACTCCTTAACTCTTTGTCAGCTCTATTAAGCTGGGCTAACTTCCTAGGGCTAAACATACAACAATTTTTCATTTCTTAGCAATCTGTTCCATTACATTTGCATATTCAAATATGCAGCATTTATGTCTGATCTCTGAAAGAAAATTCACTAAATTCCTAGTAGGATTATTCTCCCTCTTTCTCTTTGGCTAGGGACAAAGATTTGAATAACAACTGAAAGAGAAAAAGCAGAAGTTAGGCAGTGCTTTCATAAATGAAATTAGCAAGTTTCTACAATTTAAAGGTTCTATTTGTAATTCTAAAAACCTTTTCCCTTTCTCCTTGCTTAGCTTCAGGCATGAATAAAAGTGTTGGGGAGGGGGAAATGTTTGCTTTTCTTCCTCTTAATGGGTAAGAGATAACTAAATGCTGAATTTACAAAATACTTTGCTGGTTCTGGATTTTATGCATAAGCACAAGATGAATATCATGGCTTGGATCTTAACTAAGTAATATCTGCAAAGTTACTTTGCTGTATATATGAAAAATCTACATTGTTTAACTTGACAATCTTCTCAAATGATATCCACACGTATTTAGCATTAAAAAGCTCAGTTTAGAATTTGAATTGCTAATGTTGCGTTTCCAATTCAAGGTTCCACAATCCCAAACAAGCTTGAAAAGGAAAAACAAAGAAGAACAGGCATAATTGAAAGGAAACAGTAACATAAACTCCCACATGGTTAAGTTGCTTGCAGTCAACCTAAGGGGTCCTTGCTGTGTGACTTCCAATTGCCTTACATTTGACTATGCGGTGGTGCAGAACCTCCTAAAGAAAATATTGATGTTACTGTTATCCAAACTGAAAGAGAAACACACACACACACACACACACACACACACATTAATCTAAGCAAAATTTCAACCTAACTTTTAAGAGGAAAGAAACCAATCAGCTTTTCACACAAATTTGCTTTTAATCAACTTTGATTTTCTTGTCTTCCTCTTGCATCCCTTGTTAGGGATAAAACATCTGGGTTTCTATGGAGTTGTATGTAAAAAATGCAAAGTTGAATAATTATTTTTTGTTACACTACATTTTCCTCCTTTTATATCAGTCTTCTCCGCTTTCTGTGGACATAGTTTCTTCCTAGAATTTGCCTCTGAAAGAGGATCTTGTTTTAATTTCATTGTTCATCTCTCTGAATGTCATCATATCACTTCAAGGTATTTAGTTTTCATCACCAAATTCCTTATTGAAAATTACTCAAGAAACTCTGTGGCTAACTATAGTAAAATAAAAAATGTTCATCAATGATTAGACAGTGTCTGAAATGAATTGTTCTTAAATTTCAAGCCAATTGGAAAATGATGGACTGTAGATTGTACAACAGAGAAAAGGCTGCATAACAATCTTTTTATTTCTTTATCCGTGTGAAAGGGCAATTTTCAAAAGAGTAAAATCATGAATTTCATAGCAATATAAAATGAATGTGTATCAAAGATTTTATTCAACTCAGTAATTAATGAAGGCACCAGTAAGGTGTTAAAACTAGTTCAAAGGAACATCTGAAGAACCACCACATGGGCCATTAGGAATACTCAAAGCATTTCCTAATAAATGTGAGGCAGCTTAATGTCATCTCTACAGGAAATGACCAAGAGCCTCTCCTTGTCCAACTCTCATTAGCCTCCTCAAAGGCTTCTTCTCAACTTTGCTTAAACATCCGTCTTCTGTGTCTATCATTGTTCGTGTGTCATCCAGTTTTAGCAAGAATTCTGTTGAGTCCTTTTAGAGAAGATTCCCCAACCTCAATATCTAATCAACCTCACTCTTTGGTCAGGTTTGTTACTCTCCACGCTGGTATCTGATCCCACCCTGGCTGGTCTTCAACAAGGATCCTATCAAGTAGTGTTAGCTAGAATCCCTCCTCAGCCCTGATGTTTCTTTTTAGTCTTTTATGTCCACCTACACCTGCCACCCCAACCCCTGTTCCTTGGCTATAAATCCTCATTAGTTCATCTTGTATGAGGAATTGGGTTCAGTTTCATACCTAGTTTTCTATTCCCTATTTTAATAATTCTGAACAGTCTGCTAGATTATGCTCCACATTCCATTGAAAGGATGCACAGTAATCATTATGCCCATTTGAAAATCTTTGCCATTTTTCCTTATATCAGGTACATCAGAGGCTTTAAAGGCTGCACTTGTTTCACTTACCCCATTTGTCAGTTTTTCTAAATTTAAATGGGGAATCTTGCTTATAATAAGAGTTATCATCAGAAATAACATTTTATGACCTATCTGTATGGCAAGGCAAACTTCTAATATCTGAACTTTTTTCTTTTTATCATTCTGCAAATGACCTTTCTCCCCTCTGCAGCCTGAGGAGCCTGACCTCATCCTTAACTCAGAATGTTGTACACACCTTTCTTTACCTTTCTGTTTTAGAGCCTCTCAAGTATGTGGGGCTCACATATGTATATACATATGTATGTATGACATGTATGTATGCATAATTAAATTTTGTTATTTTCTTTTGTTACCCTGTCTTATGTTGATGTGAATATTAGACCAGCTTAAAGAACCTACCTGGGTAGAGGAAAATTTTCTTCCTCCCCCACAGTAGTTTCATAAAGAAAGATGAAGAAGAGATATTTAACAAGAAACTTACACATAGACACAGGGGAGTTAATCCCTTTGGACAGGGAGAAATGACTATATCTTGGTGAAAATAGTGTAGGTTAGTGATTAGGAGATTTGATTCTGAAATCATCTAGACTTGAGTTTATATTTTAGTTGACTCTTAACCTAATAAGTAGAGTTGTTCTACAAATTACTCAAGTCTCTAAATCTGTATTTCATAATCTGTACACTAAGAAGAATAATGATATCAACCTCACAGATTTTTGCAAGAATTATATTTTTAAGTCTTTTAAACTATTTAATAAAGCATATAGTGAAACAAAAATTTCACTCAATAAGTTAGTGGAAACTTGTCCTTAGTATGTCCTTGTCACGATTGCATCTATATTTTGCTGACTGTGCATTCCTATCCCTCATATTACTCCTGCAGCTTACAACTTAAGACTACTTTCAGAATTCCAATCAATTCTTATTATTCTAGAATATCTAGATCACCAAAGCAAGAACCTCCATTTGCAATGTACATTTCTAGAGCACACACACCAGCCCTGTAGCTCCCAGTGGCATTAGAACAACAGTATTCTCCTTTACAGTAATTAGGAAACAAAGCATGAATATCTTATCTTTAAGTTCTGCCAGTTTCAAAAAGCAAAGCTAAATGATGACTGACTTGGTAGATATCTGGCCTAAAGCAGAAGGATGGCAAGAATGGAGCCAAAGTGCCCTGTGATTGTGCCGATTGGTTCCTTGATGCTAGGATGGGCGCCAGGGTACAGAGGACATTGTCCCTTCCCCAGATATGAAAAAATGAGAGCTTTAAACCTCCAGATACCTGTGCTCTCCCAGCTGTAAGTCAAAGATGGTGCTGGATGAAAATTCAACTGTGCTTTAGGTCTGAAGGAAAGGTATTGTCAGGCCTTGTTGCATGCAATAAACTGGTGGGCCTTCCTTCACTTTTGAAAAGAGTACTCAAGTAGGAAACAGACATTTTCAAAATGCCTCCTCAAAATTATTTCAAATATAAAATAATTATCACTAGAGGTTAGGAAGCAGAGAATTTGGAGACAAAAATGACTCCCAAGTTTGTGTCAAGGGGACAAGGGTGAAATGCAGCATGAATTCCTGGAAGGAACTCTGCTCTCAGCAAAACCCAGCAGCAACATTCTGTTTTGCCTTGGCACAAGGACCAACAGTGGAACATGTGACCTCTTCAATGTACCCAAAACAATGCCATATTAATGTGCATTTCAGAGACAAATGACATCGATGCTCAGGTCAGGAGAAGGTATGTTATGGATTCTGAGCAGTGTTCATGGAACAAGATCCTAGGGGATGGAGAAAGTCCTGTAGAGAGCTCAAGAACTTTATAAGAACAGGGAAACTTGAGAGAAAACACAAAGAAAGGAACAAACATAATATTTATAGAAGGGTTGACTAAAGGATGGACAAAGCTACTAAAAGTCTTAGGAATTCTGATTGATGTCCTTGGATAGTTGCCTGGCCTCTCTGTTCACTGAGATTCCACCTATTTGTTATAGTGACCAAAGATTCCATTTGGAAATCATAGCTTTGTTTCTCTAGTTTGTGCTTTGGGATTATCTTTCAGAATGGATTCTCTGGCCCTCATTTCCACTTTCTTCAGTCAATAGGCGTAGTGAGAAATATGAAGTATGGAACTTGAGACTCCTTGTTCAAATTCTGACTGCCACTTGTGTGCTTATTTCTCTGGACTTCACTTTCTTCATTTATAAAATAAAAATAAGTGCAAAACAAGATCAATATGTGTGTCTTACTGGATACAATTCAGACATTTAAAACTCAAAGAAACTTAAGTGGGTTAATTTTGTCCATATTTAAGTTTCTCATCTATATTTTGGAAATGATAATATTGTCCAATTTACCTCCAGAATTGGTTATGATGATTATATGAGATGATATAAAACAAAGTACTTTGAAAATAACATGTTAATTCATCCACTTAACACATTGTAGAATGGCATTACACCTCCGTATCTTCAATTGTTTTGTTCCCTCTTTAAAAGATTGGAATCCCCATTACCAATCCCTCTGTTATTCGTGTGCCAAATATCAGTTCATTAAGAATCCCCTTTTTGAAGCCTTCCGAAGTAGCTCAGAACTCAGCACTATCTCTCAGACCAATGATCAGTTATCTTCTGTGAAGTGTTTTTTTTTAATAATGCCTATATCCTCTAATTCTTAGAGGAGCTGGCCTTTCTCTCCTTACACTCACCTGGGTATGACACTTTCCCTACTGACCATGTGGTCTGGGGAGCAGCCAATGGAATATCCTAAATCTGAAAGGAGATTCGTGGTGAGGTCAGGGGGAACTTCAGACATTAGCAGGCAACTCTTCCTGCTGGTAACATGCAATGAGACGTACTTCCTGCTCTTTTTTGCTCAGCTACCCAAGTATGTATTGACTTGAAATGAAGTCTATAGAGATTCAGATTGTGTTAAAATACTACCTTTTTTATGCTTTTTAAAACTCTGTCTTGTCTATAGAAACTTCGATGTTAGTGAAATTTCCTCCCAGTGTGCCAACTATGTTGGTATTGTATTTTTTCTAGTAACAGACTGTATGACTACACTTTTGATGCTAACAAAAGAGTGACTTACTGGGTGTACTCAGACCAGACAGTGTATAAGAAGAACTGGTCATTTTGACTAGCAGTGTTACAATCACATGGAAAAATGAAACTAGATTTGCGTAAATGCTCTCTTATGAGATGCCAAGTTTAGACAAAAAAAAAAAAAAAAATGCCTGTGTTGCTCAGCAACCAGATACTTAGCCTTTGATCCTTTCTCAAGCTATTGTCTAAAAAACTCATGACAAATTACTTGGAGAACTAGCAGCAGTGGTGAAATTTGTGTGTCCAACAAGTTCAAATTATTGACTAGCTGACCCTGAACATCACCTTGATGTGTATTGTATCTCACTGGCATTAGATTCATTTCTGTTAAATAAATCCCTTCTTTGTTAAAGACCAGAAAGTCTACACTATTTTCAGAGTTAATTACATAGACCCAAACTGAGTTGTTCCCAGATAAATGAGCTGGAAGAGGCACCTGTTGTCCTCCAGGATTGGAACTGTTAGAGAGAAGTTAAGCACCCAAGCTCCTGCTCAAGTTACTCCACAGCAACTATACCTGTATTGTGCACTCAAGGTGAAGTGACCACAAGTCCCAGTGTACCTGGGGCAGTCATGTTCATATCTGATGTCCTGCACTGATTGTGAATAATGCCTACTTTCACCATTAGAAGTGGCCTGGTTTAGGAAACAAATGATGTGGTTCCCCCAATTCTAGGTCCCCATCTCAAGGGCAAAGATTGAGGAGGAAACAACACTGACCTGAGAACAGTCCCTGTTTGTGGCTTTCTGAAGTGGCGACCATACATAACCAACCTAAGCAAAACCTGAACTTTGTTAATTTCTTTTGGGGGGTGGTCAATGAAATACCCTAACAATGATTAAAAGTAGCTCCTCTTGTTTAGAACATGTCAGAAACCTTAGAAATATGTATCACTTATTTTCAAATAATTCTGTAACTGGAAGGGGAGAGAAAGGAAGTGCATTACAAATGTTGCAGGATGTTAACAATTAGTGGGTTCTGGTAATGGTTGTTTAAGTACTCATATCAGTCTTTCAATTTTCCTGCAGAACTGGAGTTCTTTGATATAAAAGGGTATGAAGCCATGGGTAGTAGACTTTGGGATTAGAGTGGAACAGTAGATATCAGGGCTTTCTAAAGGGGTTGATTATACATAGGGATATGCGTGTGATAACATTTATATGTATTGATAGAAAGGACCCCACCTTCTTTCTCTTGTTGATTCCTCACAATTCTGATGGCAGAGCTGCTGATAATGGATTCTGAAATGACAATAAAATTGATTTCTGATGAATAGTGTTTTTGGCAATTCAACAAAATCCATGTTATTAAATTCTGTTAGCACAACAATTTTATTTTTTTAAAAAAAGACCTTTCAAAATTCTCACTTTCACCTTTCCTAATTTCTGTAATAATTTTTTCCCTTACCAAACATTATGACATAATTTACCACCACTAACTACCATCACAATACTGTGTCATCAGCTGTTATCCTTCAAATAAATGAGGTAAATTAATTAGTTTTATTTAACCTTAAGAGCTTAAATTGGTATTATAGAGTTGAGGAATTGAAGGTAGCCTTCCAAAATATTTTTCATAGCAGGTTTGATATTAATGGATATATAAATTTATGTACACTTTATAGTTAGTACTTTATAAAATTTCCCTTGAAATAACTATTAGTCCAGCACCATCCCTAGATAATAATATTTAGTAACAATAATAATGCTTTATGCTTGTACCAAAGATCACAATGAGTTATCAAGCAGTTCATTCATTATTCTACAACAACCTGGCTGCATGGAAATGTCTCCATGACCTGATTTTGCAAATGGAGAAACTGAGATCAAAAGGTATAATGAAGACCTTAATAATGTGTATTCAAACACTGAATACACATGGGCACTCCCTCTCTCTCTCTTTCTCTCCACCCCTCAACCCCCTTAGAAGTGTGGCATTTTTCCTTTGGTCCTTATTATTTTCCTGCATTTGTTGCATAGATTTGTCCATAATGGTCATGTGAATTAAATGTTCACCTCTCTTTTCTCAGTATATGTGTATGCGTTTTACAGTTACATGGTGGTGTAATTGACATATATTAAGCTGCACATAAAGTGAACAATGTGATACTTTCTTACATAGACATATGCCTATGAAGCCATTAACAAAATCAAGATAGCACAATAACCATCATCCCCCAAAGCTTCCTTCCACCCTTTGTAATTCCTTCTTACTGCACCTCCCTAATCTCCCACTTTAGGCAACAACTGGTTTGCTTTCTGTCACTATAGATAAGTTTCCAGTTTCTAGAATTTTATAGAAATATAATCATGCAGTATGCACTTTTGTTGCTGTGATTCTGTCACTTACCATCACGATTTTGAACAATGTCTTTAGATGCTTCAATACGTCATTTACTTTATTTCTGGAAAGTATTTTAGATAACCACAATTTGGTTATCTATTCATCTATACATGAACATTTGGGTTAATTTGGTTTTGAACAATTGGAAATAAAACCATTAGGGGCATTTACATATTTATTATAAATAAAGCAACTAAAGTCTTTCTACAAATACTACATGTTTTCATTTTTCTGCAGTAAATACTTAGGAGTGGAGTAGCTGAGTTGTATGGTAATTGCACATTTAACATTTTTAAAAATTGCTGAATTGTTTTCCAAACATTTATTTTTTCCAACAATTTATGTGAGTTCCCATTGATTCAAATACTTGCAACACTTGATATGGTCAGTCTTTTCCATTTTAGCCTTGTGTGTGAAGTAGAATCTAATTGTGATTTTAATTTACATTTCCTTAATGAATAAAAATGTTGAGCATATTTTGCATGTTTCTTTGTATATCTTTGATGAGTGTTAAAATGAATTGCTGAAGTCTGCAGTGGGTTGTCTATTTTCTTATTATTTAATTGTGGAAGTTCTTTATATAGTTTAGATGCAAGTCCTTTATGAGATATTTGATTTGCAAATACCTTTTGTAGTCTTGTCTTTTAATTCTCTTAACATTGCTTTTCAAAGAATAAAAAATTTTAGTATTACTAAAGTTGATTATATTATTTATTGTTATTATTTTATGAATCAGATATTTGGTGCTGTATCTCTGCATAAATCAAAGTCACAATGACTTTTGTCCTACGTGTTGTCAGATTTTACAGTTTTAGATTTTGATTTTTACATTTAGATCTATTATGAGACATTTTCTTTTTTTCAATGAAATAAGGTGTGGATAAAAGTTCATACTCTTATGTATGATATCTCTTATGTATGATATCTGATTGATCTAGCATCACTTTAAACTCTTCTGTTTGTCCACTGCATTGCCTTTACATGAAAATCAATTCCATATATATATATATATATATATATATATATACACACACACACATATATATAGTATATGCTTAAATAGCATTCTGTTCAATCTTGAGGTCAGATCATTTTAGTCCTCCAATTTTTGTTCTTTTTTAACATTTTAAAAATTATTCTAAAATATTTGTATTTACATAGAAATTCTAAAATTAACTTGTCAATTTCTAAAATAAAGGCTGCTAAGATATTGACGGGAGTCTTATTGCATCCATAGATCAATTTAGAAGAACTAACATCTTAACAATATAGAATCTTTCATGAAATGGTGTATTTCTCTATTTAGGTCTTCTTCAATCTATCTTAGCGTTATATTGTAATTATTAGTTTATGAGCCTTTCACATATATCCAATTTTTTTCTAGGTTTCAATACTTTTGGTATTTTAAATAGCATTAGTTAAAAAATTAGTTTCCAGTTGTTTATTGTTGGGGCAGTTTTGATAATTTTTCAATTTGCTTTCTATATGTCTCATCTTAAAAAATGTTCTGTTTCTCCTTTAATACCTTTCATTGTGTTAAATAAATGTTTAGTATATTGTTTAATTCTTCCTTTTCTTTTTCTTTTCTTTTTTAAGCAGCTGCTTTAGGAAATACAGTATAAATGTACATTTTGAACATATTATCTAGATTCTTACCATAAAGTTCATATTTTTCTTTAAAATATCTTTAAATATCACAATGGTTGTAATAGTGATGTTTCCTCTTCCTTTTTTTCAAGTTTTTTATTAAATCCCTTTTAAATTGTTATCCTATTATAGTTGTCCCATTTTTCCCCTTTGTCCTCCTCCTCTCACAGTCACTTCTGACCTCTCTGTTCACCCACTAGTCCTACAGTCAATTCTCACACTGTTGTCTACGTCCATGCATCATTCATACAGTTTCTTGGTCTAGTCTTTTACCCTTCTTTCCACCATTATCCCCCTCTCCATCAACTCTGGTCACTTTCGGACTGTTGCATGTTTCCATGCCTGTGTTTCTAGTGTGTTTGTTAGTTTATTTTGTTCATTAGAGTCTTCTTGTAAGTACGATCATGTGGTATTCGTTTTCCATTGCCTGGCTTATTTTACTTAGCGTAATATTCTCCAGTTCCATCCATGCCATTGTAAAAGGTTCTTCTTTCTTTCTGCTGCATAGTATTATATTTTGTAAATGTACCACAGTTTTTTTGATTCACTTATTTACTGATGGTCACTTAGGCTGTTTCCAGCACTTGGCTATTGTAAGTAGCACTGCTATGAACATGAAGGTACGTTATTTTGAATTGGTGATTTGGGATTCTTAGGGTATATTTCCAGCAGCAGAATCACTGGGTCAAAAGGCAGTTCCTTTTTTTTTAAAGAAAATTCCATTCTGTTTTCTACAGTGGCTGCACCAGTCTGCATTTCCACCAACAGTGTACTAGGGTTCCCTTTTCTCCAAATCCTCACCAGCATTTGTTGTTTGTTGATTTATCAATGATGGCCATTCTGATAGGTGTAAGGTGGTATTATTACATTGTGGTTTTAATTTGCACCTCTCTGATGACTAGTGATATTGAGTATCTTTTCAGATGTCTATGGGCCATCTGTATGTCCTCCTTGGAGAAGTGTCTGTTCAGATCCTTTACGCATTTTTAAATTTAATTTTTTGTCTTCCTGTTGTTGAGTTATATGAATTCTTTGTATCTTTTGGAAAGCAAACCCTTGTCCGATGTATCATTGACAAATATGCTCTCCCATATATTCAGTTCCCTCTCATTTTGATGATGCTTTCTTTAGCCATTCAGAAGCTTATTGTGAGGCTGGGGGACCCTGCCCTGCCCTCTCATGAGGGCAGGGGTGGGAGTCAGGCATCTCCCACTATTTGTCAGTGACAGTTCAGATTTTCCTGCCCTAGCGTTGGTTTCTCAGGAAATTTCCTTTACTGAATTCTGCTTTGGAAAATTATGCTATCTTATATCTGTGGATTTCTCTAACTTGGCGGTAAGTGATTTAGCCAGTGTTGATTTTTCAGTTTGTTCACCTTTTTACTTGTTAGGAAATAACAGTCACCTAATTGGAAACTAAAAGTCTTCATTGTTTTTTTATGTTACTATTATTTTACATCTGGGACTTTGTTTGCATTGTATTTTTTGTTATTTCTAGGAACCACATGGATTACCCTCTTCTTCACTAACATTTATCATGCCTCCAAATAGGAATTTTTTTTCCCCTCTCAGATGAAAGAAAATGCCGAGTTATTTAGTGTATAGTGGAACAAATATGCAATATTGTGAGATTAGGGTAAAGAAATCCATAATTAGACAACACATTTCTTAAGATGATCTGAAATGTGTAATTTTTATATTCTGAATTAAATAGTTCATTTATTCATTCAACAATTAAGTATTGAGAACCTGATATGTATGTTGTATTCTGTGATTAGTGCTTTGTATATCTTTTTGGATAACCCCCACTTGAGTACAGTAGCTGTCACTAAATATATGTAAAATTAAGTCTGATTAGCTAATTGAAAAATGAAAAAAATATGCTTAGATAGAAAAATGTTAAATCACATTTTAAAATAATAATATACATCATGGGTGTGTCTAGCAATGTATCTATTTTACTTTTTATTATTTATTTTGTAACTTATTAAGAATGTATGTGATCAGTGATTTGTTAAGATAAACATGGTATTATATAACATTTTATTTTGAACATGGTTTAGTCAAAATAAATTTCAGCAAGCCTTACTAGAAGAATATTTTAAAATCAATTTTATTAGATGGTTTTCTAACATATGCTGACTACGCATGTTTCCCTATCCTAAATCACCATTTGAAAGTTTTATTTGCAGTTTGATGTTCACACTCTTAATGCCTACTGGACATATCCACTTTTCTAAAATCATCCTGTTTAACAGTAAGCAGGTTGCTTTCACCTTCAACCTGGTTCTGCTTCTATTGTATTTTTTTAATGTTTTTTTTTTTTTTTTTTTTTTAAGATTTTATTCATTATTTTCAGAGAGAAGGTCAAGGAGGGAGGAGGAAAAAGAGAGAAGCATCAATGTATGGTTGCCTTTCACCTGCCTACAGCTAAGGACCTGGCTGGAGACCTAGCTTATGACCTGGTCCTGTGCCCTGACTGGGAATCGCACCAGTGACCTTTAGGTTCGCAGGCCAGTGCCAATCCACTGAGCCACACCAGCCAGTGCTAATTTGCTGTTTTTCAATGGCACTAACATAACCCAATCACTCAGCACTGAAACCTCAGATTTATTAGGGGCTTACTGAGTCTCCATGTCCCAACTAGTAGATTCTAACAATATTTCTCTTTTTCACTTAGGTCTTAGTTTTAATCAATCAAAAGGATGGTGGGGAAATTGTAGGAAAAATGAGAGGGATAGAGAGCACAGTCTCCAGACACTGGCACATTCTTAGCTAGATGTTCTTGAAAAAGAAAGAGATTATGTAGAGTTTAGAGCAGTACTGTCCAATAGAAATATAATGTAAGTCACGAATGTAAGCTATGTGTATAATTAAACTTTTTTTAATGGCTGCATTAAAATAATTTAAAAGAAATAAGCAAAATTAATTTTAATAATATTTATTTTCCCCAATATATTAAAATTTTCATTTTTATAAGTAGTCAGTATATAGTTATTAATGAGATATTTTAAATTATTTTCTTCATATTAGAAATGTGGCAGGCGTATAAACTTTAGAGTTTTATATCCAGTTTCACTAGACATATTTCAGGTGCCCAAAGAGCCATATCTGGTTGGCGGTTACCATATGGAATAGATGCAGTGGTCTCATCATCCTGCAACACAGTGGTCTAGAGCAGGGACTGAAACTGGAACATCAGAAAATGTGAAAATAGGAAGTCATTCTGCAGTCACAGTCACATTCAGTGCTAGAAAGTGTGGCATTGTACCTTGGAATAGGCAAGGCCTTGAAGATGGCTATCAGACCAAAGTATAAAATTTACATCTCTTGCCTTTAGAGATACCTCCCAGTTTTTTCAGAATAGTGCGCCACTCTTCTCTCTCTGGAGTCTAGAATCCTTTGATTGTGTATTTGTGTGTATATTAGTCTACATGTGCATGGGTAAATGTATGTACAGAGTTTTCTCTTTGTCACTTGTCCACACATGTTGGATACCTTTTCATATTGCAACATAAATATCCACCTTAACATTTTTTAAGATTTTATTTCTTTATTTTTTGAGAGAGGGGAAGAGAGGGAGAGAAACATCAATGTATGGTTGCCTTTCATCTGCCTCCAGCTACAGATCTGGCTGGAGACCTGGCATGCAACCTGGTTATGTGCCCTGACTGGGAATCAAACCAGCAACCTTTGGGTTCGCAGGCTGACACCATTCCCCTGAGCCACCAGCCAGGGCTACCTTAATATTTTTAACGGTAACATAAAATTATATATTTCTACTATTTATTTAACTAATACCCTGTCAACAAGTATTGAAGTTATTTTGAGTATCCAACTACTAAATGAATTGTGGCCAAATACATTCTTGTGCACATTGTGATTATGCCATATAGAATATACATATCCTTAAAATACAAGCTCCTGATTAAAAGAGTGTGGACATTTAAGTTTTTGTTATACACTGACAAATTGCCTTGCAGACTAAACAAATATATACCCTACCCATTTTTATTTCCCTACATCATATTTGTACAATGGATTATCAACCTGTAAGCAGTTTTTCCAATCTAGTGGGCAAAATTAAGTACTATTTTTATTATTTCTTAAAATAAACACATCTTTTAAAATTTGTAGTGCAAATTAATACTTGTTTACTAAAAATTGTTCAGTTTTATATTGAATTGCTTTTTAATTACTTCAAAGATCTTTCAAAGATATTAATACTTTGTGTTATAAATTTTATAAACATTTTACCCTAGATTGTTATTTGTCTTTTATTTTGCTATGATGTATTTTATTGTAAATGCATCAATATTATTTTTATAGCCTCAGGATATTGAAAGTAGATTAGGAAGGCCCTTCCCACTCTGAGATTCAAAACAAATGTTTTCTAATATGTTGTCCAACACTTTTATAGATTTTCATGTTAAGATCTTTATTCTATTGAGAAATTATTTTTAATATGATACAGAGACCTAAATTTAATTTTTTCTATTGTATATCCACTTCTGACATCATTTAAGTTGGTTTGCATTTTTAAGTGATATATTATGTAACATACAATATTTTGATTCCTTAGTAAGTTTTATGTATTTCCTAGATATAACATTTTTCCATGTTCTTCATGGCTCAAATAGTACTTGGTACATAGAACATAATAAATATTTTCTCACTGACAAAATAACCAGGTTGATTAAATTCCGAATATTAATAATTATAATTTCTCTCATTTACATAACTCTTTGTCATACACAAAGCATTTACACATATAATATATTATGTGCAATTCTTATAACAACCCTGTGAGTTAAATGAGGCAGGTATTACATTCTTCACTTTGCAAATGAGGAAACCAAGGCTGAGGAAATGAAGTGATTTGTTCAAGGTCACATTGCTTCTGTAGGAAGAGTGATGATCCCCCAAACAATTCCATACCCAGTGCTTTTATGCTCTTTCCCAATCAAACCCACTCAAAGCTCATCCACATTCAGTCATTTGCTTTTTTCAGCAATCATTAATTGAGGACCAGAGTAGAGATTCTTACTTGCTAATCAGCATCAATCTTCTTTTTTCTTATTTCTAAAAGAGTATTATGTTTGGTTATCTACCTTTTTAAAGTCAAAGCTCAGAGGGAGAGTGAATTCTTTTTTTTTTTTAATATAATTTTATTGTTGTTGTATTACATCTATCCCCTTTTTACTCCCATCTGTCCCCTTTTCCACCCACCCACTCCCCCACAAATTCAATCCCACTTGTTGTCCTTGTCCATGCTTCTTCCATACTAGGTTCTTGACTAAACTGCTCCCCTTCTTTTCCTCTTCCTGCCCCCTCCCCCTTCCCTCTGCCCACCGAAGGTCTGTCTATTCACTGTATTCATGTATCTGGTTCTGTGAGAGTGAATTCTGATAGGATCATTCATCATAATAATTCCATTCCCCTTCATGGTAACTGGTTTGGAACCCAGGTATAATTATTTTTGGTCAATGAGTTGTATGGGAAAGTGTTCTTGGGTGAAAGGGCTTCTGAGTCACTACCTTTACTGCTAAGAAAGAGACACAAGATGTGACAGGCCTTTGCCCCTTTCCAGAACAAAGGACCATAGGAGATAATGCCCAGTGCTGCTACAGCGCCCTGCTGTTGGTCCGAAGAGGAGCTCACCATGGAAGAGAGCAGAGCCAGAATGATGGGAGAGTCACTGGTCTCTTTTAATTCTAAACATGCCAACGGAATTTCCTCATGGTCTAGCTGTCAGGATTAGGGCTGTCTATGAATTACAGGTAAAAGCATTCTGACCAACACAAAGGCCCAGTGAGTGTCCAGGACAGGGAGTCTGGTGATGCAGAGGTCACTAATGTAATATGTTTTCAGGGTCGACTGCTCAAATTGAGCTGCCAAAGATCCTCTTGACTGTTTCTGGTGTTGCCACCAAAATGGAGGCTTCTGGAACCTAAGGATATATGAGGCATTTTGTATCGTCGATGGGGATCTATATATTATGCAAATCTGAGAAAGTCTAGTTTGTAATGTGTGTCCTCCTGAAAAAAAATGTATGTTCAAAGGAGACCCAGGCTTTCATCTGTAAGGACCAATGTACACTGTTTGCTATTATTCAAAAGGTTGAGACCACTGTGCTATAAAAGATGAAAGTCTGAGTGTCCGGGAGGCTCAAGTTAAAAATCTCAGCTCTGACTCAACAGCTTTGTGATCTCAGGCCAATTGGCTGTTGTCTTTGAACCTCAATTCCCTGGACTGAAAAACACAAGACAATAACAGTAACATGCAAAGGTTGCCAAAGAATTGGTTAAGATATCATAGGTCGAGTGTCTGACAGAGATTGACCCATGGAAAACACCTAGAAAATGGAATTTCTCTCCTATTCTCCCTTTCCTTAAAATTTTAGGAAATGTTAGGCAGTGGTCTGCTCTGCAGTTGACCTCCACTTTCTCTATTATTGTCACCAGGCAGCACTTTTCTGAGGTCCCTTAGCGAAAGGCTCAACACATGCAGGTCACATATTTCCTGAGGTGATGATCTGTGACAGGTGCCTAGACCCAGGGACCACATATCTGTGAGGTCCCAACTCTTGGCTGCCTTGGTGCCCCACTAACTTCTTGGTCCTGCTCTGGGGATAGTGAGGTTCTTTGCTCAATGCTTTTTCCCAGGTAAGGCATGACCAGTGTTGTCACTGCTGTTGCATATCACCTGCCTGATGTCCTCTCACCCCTTAAAACTGCCTCCTGTTATTCCCCTCCTACTCCCCTTTCCCCTGGTAATTGTCGGTGGATGCCCTCCATCTGCCCTCTCCCCCTGGCTAATTGCCTTCTGTTTCTCTCTCCCCATTGGTCACATGCCTGGTTTGCCCTCCTCTCACCCTTGTTACCTGCTCACCCCTGCTTGATTTGCTGTCTGGATGCAGGCTGCGCAGGCCTTTCTGCCCTTCAGGCTGCCTGCTGCCTGCTGATTTCCTGTACTGCTGTCCCACCTGCTGCACGCCTGGGGTCACCTTCCTGCTGCCTGCTCCACCTGTCCCAGAGCTGTTTGATTTCGCCCCCTGAAACGCACAGATGGGATCTCTCCAGCTTCCCTGTGATTGTCTAATGGGGAAATGGGATGCAAATGACTGTGTAGAATAAATGGAAGGAAAGGAAAAAAAGAAAGCAAACCCAAACAATACCTACAGACATCCAGAGAGTTACTGAGAATACAGAGTGATTTTGCCAAATAAAGTCATGTCTGCCTCAGCTCCAGGATATGGATACAAGAATGGAAAGAGAAAAAAACATACTTGGAATTGGTTAAAATCGACTCTTCACTGAGTGTGGCAGCCAAGTGTGGCAGTTTAATGTCCAGAAGGTAAATATTTCTGTTTCATGTCTAACCCTGAAAGTAAGAATCAAGCTTTGGTGACACTGATACATTGGTCTGTTTGTGGACAGTGACTGCATTTCACTGTATGGTATAATTTAACTGAACACCAGGGCCCCTTAAAGATGCTATTGAATATCTAAATATCCTCACTCTGTATCTGGCTTTTAGCCTTCCCTATCTATTGGCTCTTTTGGTGCTGTGAGAAGAAATCTCTTTTTGGGGTACATTTTCCTTTAATTTTCTCAAATGGTTCAAACTGGCACTAAACACTCACAATTGGGTGCAGTTGCAAGTTAATAGAATCTTTTACAGTTCCATGTAGAGCCGAGAAATAGCTCTTAGGCCCAGCATTAATTGTGCCATGCAGGAAAGAGATATTTTTATATTTGGCTGGGAAGGTACTATAGGGTCAGCTATTAGGCCTCCAAACTTGACAAAGAGCACAAGGAATTTGTGAGGACAGGTAGGCAGGGACACTGGCTGTGGACATGGTACTAAGATTTGTTTATACTCATCCTTTCCAAACTTAACGACTAGTTCTTCACTTAGAGAATTCTTAAGCAGGACAGATTTGAAGATGGGCATGTCCCTGTCCACAGAGGTTACATTCTTTGTTACTCTGTTTGTTCCAAAAATTCTACTCTGAAATAAAATATATTTATTACCTTCAACCCAAAATTTTACTATCATTTTCCTCAAAGTGATGACCAGACCAACCAAGTGATTATCACATTGTTTAGTTCTTATAGCTATTATTCCTCCTAAAAATCAGTTCTTTGTAAAGTAGCAATGTTAATGATAACCAGGCCCAGTAGGCTCTGTCTTGGCCTCAGTTTCCTCACTTGTAAAGTGCAGCAGAGGGCAGACAAAACTAGACATTCTCTTGCCATTGTATTGAGCTTGAAAATTTTAGGATGATTTTGTGTCCTGAAACTCATGAAATTTAAAATTATCAAGTAATTTCTAAATATGCTCAATGACTCCATTGATAATGACTAGTAGTTATCAACACCTACATTAGATGGATTTTCTGGTTCTCATATTCCTACAACATGAGGAAATAAGATTGTAGTAGGCCTAGACAACTTCCCCAAGTATGTATATGCATAAAAATCTATTTCTAGGAATAAAGGATAGAGAGAAAATCTGTCAGAATCAATCATGGCAAGTATGAGGTAAAGAAAATCTCACTGATAGCCAATCCTATTTCTTTATGGTGTGCCATATTATTAATAATAGAATAGGCCTGGAGCCTTTGCTGTCTAATTTTGGTCCATATTCTCATCATAATTTCTTTATATAGAATGTTTAGACCACTCTTTTTTTACTTGATCCTTGGTACTTGGGCTGGTGATAGTAATAATTATTGCAATAAATCAAAAAGTCTTGCTGATTTAGCAGATGTAAAAAGAAAAAAAAAAACATTTAGAATGTTATGACTTGGCTTAATTGAATAAATATGATATCAGGTCACAGTCCATATCGTATGAGAAATATGAGTGCTGATGTCTTCAAATTGACACAAGAATCATTTACCATCTATCACCCATCTCATAGTAATTAAGCACATTGCCTCCACTGCTCAGCACTATTTCAATTTTACACCACAGGTATTTTTAATTATCTCTATTCTTAAGCCAAAGGAGAATGAATTAAATAAGGGAGCCAATACTTTGTTCCAGTGAATGACAGTTCAGCAAGAGAGAGAGAATGAAAAAGTGGGAAAGAGAGAGAGAGCCTTAACTGTCACAGTTTTCAATTAAAATTAGATTTAAATAAATTTAAAGATGCTATTAGAGATTTTTAGTTCCGCAAATTTTAGAAAAGATTGCTATGATCATATATTCTTGGACCACTGTTGTGCTGAAAATGGTGCTGGCTATAGACTCACCAACAAATCATTAGGATAAATAAGCAGTTCATCAAGTAAGGCCAAGTTTATGAGATTTCAGTAAGGGAATATACCAGCTTGGTAGCACCTCAAATAGAAAAATTATGGTGAAATAATTATAGGACCTTGACTGGCATTTTGAAGGTGGTCTCGCAAGGTGGTCTGGCCTGGATTAGGCAGAAATTATGATACAATAGCTTTGGATTGGTGGGGCCAGAGAGGTGAGTGTCTCTTAAGTGAGTCTGGATGACAAGCTGCGTTAGTTGTTTGCAGTTTTATCTTCCAGGGGTAAGTCCAGGTGGTCCCCACTATTTACCGATTGAGTACTTGAGAATTTGCCTGCCACCTGAAATATTTTTGTAAGGCTTTCATCAATACATTGTGTTTTGATGGTCATTTGTGGATATGCACAGAGTGGCAGCAAATTTGGTTTGCTCATTGCTTATATCCACAGCTGAGGTTGAGCCAGGTGACACTCTGCTTACTTGTTCCTGCTTTCAAACTAAAAATAAGAGTTTATGTGTTTGTGGTTTATTTAATGTCATGCTTTTCATTTTTTTTAAAAGTGATTTTGCCATTTAAAACAGCCCCTAAGTATGATGCTGAAGTGTGGTTTTTTGTTCCTAAGTGTAACTGGGCTGTGGTGACTTAAGGAGAAAAATTTGGTTCAGACATGAGGTATAGTGCTGTTGGTTGAGAGTTCAATGTTAATGAATCAAATTTTATACATATATATATATATATATATATATAACACGTCTCTAAATATATGTGTCTTAAAGAGAAATACACATAAAACTAGGTTATCTATTGATCAGTTTGCAAAAAATGAAAAATGTAGTGACCAGGGACTTAAAGGCACCTAACTGTGTAGTTCCTCTTGGAACAATGGTTCAATATCCTCTAATTCAGTGCTTACAGAGTCTTTATAGAGCATCACTACTGCAAATAATGAGAATCCACTTTATCTTTATTAATTTTTCAAAGCCTTGTACCAGTATATTTTACACAAGGTTAGTTGATGATCTTGTTTTCATTTCTCATAACTTTAACCATGCCATGAGATAGCAATTTCGTTAGCCCCCAGGTTCCTGTTCAGGGTCTGGGGTGGCATGGACACTTGGGTCATTTTTTGCAGTGAGCAGCCATATTTACAGCTTCTGAGGAGGTGACATCAATGGATCTGGCTCAGAATATATGTTCCATTAGGCTTTGGAATTAATAAGTGCATTTAGCACAACCAAAGATGTGCACTACTACATGGGCACCTACTTCAAAGACCAAACCATCTGTCAGGTGAAAACTAACAATAGATACATTTTCTGAAAATTAGAGCTTCACCATTAATATGAGGCTTTAGTGTTCAGAAAGTGCATCTATCAATTGTATTTTAGTTCCATTCATATTTTTATTAAAAAATAATCCCTAACACTACATTTGTTAATAGGAAAGATAAGTATTTTACAATATATAGACATAATTTCAACTAAAAAATGTTAGTAGTTGTAAAAAGATGAGTTAACATTTGTGTTACAGTTGTGGAAAATTTCTCATCAAGGGTTACTATGAATAACTTTGAAAACATCATCACTGAAAAGTAATTACATGCAACAGTTATTAGTATATAAACTAGTATAGAAAGTTATATCCACAGAAACACACACACACTTCTTATTAAAAACATTGTATATGGAAGTTTTATACAAATCCAATACTTAACAGTTCATCTGATATTTTGTAGTTCATTTTTTAATTTTAGTCTATGTGTTTTTATTCCTTTTAAGAACCCCCAACCCTGTCCGGACTCCTTTTTCTTATGAGGTGTGTTGCCTGATGATGGCTCTCAGCTGGGTACCTCCTTAAAAACTGTGCCTTTCCAGAGAGAATTGTGTTGGCCAAGGTTATATTCTCTTCCAAGAAAGACTTTATGTCCAATAATTGTTGAACGTGGGAGACAAAATCCTAGCCACCTTGCTAGGAGAGGCTAAAGCTGGGGAGGCTTATGCTAGACCACATCATGTTAGTTTAACTTCTCCCTCTGCCCAGTTCTGCTTCCCTCACTCCCTTATAGGTATTGCTTCTGAGAACATGCCAAAATAGGCCTCCTTCATGCAAATCTCTCTCAAAATCTGTTTCCCAAGGAGCTCAACCTATGACTTTTACCATAATACATGCTGCAGAGAAAATGTAGTAAAATTTTTTCAGTTATAATTGACACACATTTTATTAATTTTAAGTGTGCGGCATAGTGATTAGACATTTATGTAACCTACAAAGTGATCAGCCCGATAATTCTACTACCCATCTGTCACTAGATGTGGTTATTACAATATAGTGGAATTATTTTTACTAAGCCCCATATAACCCCAATTTGACCCAGTTTACCATAATGTATTTTTCAAATGTTTTTATTTCATATAAAGAAAAGACTCTCAGAGAAAGTAATCCAAGTAAATTTTATGCGTTTTTGTAATACTTATTTAGTACTATCTATATGCTGCTATGTGACTCCATAATGTATATACCCAGCTCAATTTTCTCATAAGATATCCAACCTAGATTTATATACAGAATTGCCACCTTGACATCTCCCTGTGCATTTCTCACATGATTCCTAAATATAACATATTTATGTGGGACTCTTGATTCACCAGCCTGCTGCTATGGCCAGAAACCTAGATCTAACCTCAAAGTTCTCCCTTTCTCTTATGGTCTCACTCATCAACCCATCAGCAACCCTGTCTATTAAAAAAAATGAAAACTTTATTTTATTAATTTCTGGTTGTTGTATTTTAATTGTTCCATTTTTTTCCCCATTCCTTCCCCCTGCTCCACCCACTCTATCCTCCATGTACATTCAATCCCCACCTCATTGTCCATGTCCATGGGTCTTGAAACATGAAAACATTTTATTCTTTTATTTTTTCACTAGGTTACCATACATGGATCTAGCTAAAGGACTGTTTATTTTAGCAGCTTGCTCAATGGTCTCTATTCTTCTCATGCCCTTCTAACTTTCCTCCTTATGGCAGAAATAGTGATTTTTTTTCAAATGTTAATTAGATTAGGCAGCTCTTGTGCTTAGATTCTTAAAATAACTTCCCTTTGCCGTAGGTCCAACCCCTCATAATGACCTACAATTCCCTGCACATCTGGTGCCTCCCTGCCTCTCCCACTCAGTTTCTATCACTCTACACCTCCCTTCCCCTTTCCATTGTCTTTTTCAGGGGCCCTTGAACAAGGGAAGCTCTTTTCCTCCTGCCCTTTTGCACATGTTTTTCTTTCTGTTTAATGAATTCTACCCAATGCCCTTCACATTCACATTTATGTATGATTCACTTTTTATAATCATTGAGGCTTCATTGAGCATAAATATCATTTGTTCTTTGTTCTTTTTCAATCATCAACTCTAGAAGTATTGCTTATTATTTTTTCAGTCCATTTTGCTGTTTCCTTTATACATTTCATCATAATTTGAAATGATCTCCTTTGTTCATTTGTTTATCATCTCTCTGCTCTATTGCAATATTAATTCCATGAAGGAGGAGTTTTATCTGATCTATTTATTGTCATATCTCTAATGCCCAGCACAAGCACTAGCGAAGAGTTGGAATACAATAAATATATATTGGGTTAATAAATGATTAATGATGTGAAGGATGCAATTTATATCTATATGAATAAACCCTGACTTAAATGGCCTGACTGTAAACTAATCAGGATAAGATACTCTCAAACCTTAGCAATTATATTTCTTACATAAAGTCATACTAATTTGAAACTGTCTTTTAGCAAGAGGCAAAAAAAAAAAAAAAACCTTTAGAGAAAAATATGTTTCAAAATACAGAACTTAATAGCACTTCTGAGGAATCAACTGAGCGTGATGTTTTCTCATCATTTAAACCTTGGTTGGGATTTGAATTTCAGAGAAGAGATTCAGTAAATAGCAGATATCAGCCAAGCAAGAAAAATATAACAGAATATTAAGTAAAAATGGACTGATGAAGTACAGCTATAATTTCAAGTCAACTGTATATTTTGACTATGATCAGCAAGTAAGCTATTCAAGTACAGCCATTAGTTGATAAACGTTTTCTGTGAATTACAACTACTTGATAGTCATTGAGTAAGGTATTGGAGATACCAACATTAAATACAAAGGGTCCCACTCTCTGTGAACTCAAACCTAAGTAACTATTCATATTCACCCTTAGACTTCATCAGGGAAATTTAAGAAAATTCTTAACATGATCACATAATTTGTTCATCTTAATATTAAGTCAGGATTAAGCCTTACTACATGCCAGGCACTATATTCAAGAGGTTTCATTTACACCTGGACCTGATTTAGATGATGATATTCTAGACTATGAACTGATGGTATAATGAGATGAGACTCTTGAAGACTTTGGAAAATGTCAGTGTTTCTTTGCAAATGAGGGGCATGGATCACTAGGGGTCAGACAAACTCCAGAGTGACCCCTTATAACTCCCACCTCCTGGTATTCAAGCTCTTGTGTGATTCCTGTCTGTCAGTATGGGTAGTATCTGTTACTTTCTTCTAACAAATAGAATATGGTGAAGGTGATGGTATGTGCATAATTGTATGTATGTAATTACATGATTATGTTACATAATCATAACATTATAGTGTCCATGTTGCTATGGTCTCTCTTCTCTCCCCTTCCCCTCCCTCCCCCTCATCCCTTCCCCTCCCTCCCCCTCATCCCTT